>BSBM01000086.1:152500-235000 GCA_027924585.1 Larix kaempferi
AAAGAAAGAAAAAAAGAATTTGTCACTTCTCAAGTTGGTAATGAGCTATTGGATACTATTTTTTCTTCAGATTGCAATTTCATATGTAACAATCTATTGATATATGTCTTTATTGTTGATCTATCAGGTACGGGTTTGCGACTTCATGGAGGAATTATTTGAAAAGACACAACAATATGTAAAGCATGTGCATGTGGCTCGTTGGAAAGATGATCCGTTTAAACGTGCAATGATACATTTCCTATTGGGACTATCCTGTCAGTGGGTGATTTTGCAGGAAAATACACTCTTCAACCACAAAATAATATGCAGAGTCAATACTATCACTCAGACCATGTCAGCCTAATGGTCCATATCACCTATAGACATGGGGCAGATAGTACTGAAGACAACAGGGTTATATTGAAGGAGTATCACTTCTACATAAGTGATGACAGGTGTCACGACTTGGATTTTGTACAACACAACTTTCAAATGCTCTACAATCACTTGAAGGATAACAGTATATGGATGGAACAACATTGGATTTGGTTTGACGGTTGTCCGGGGCAATTCAAAAATTCTCGTGTCTTCCAATGGTTGTGTATTCTCCACAAAAAACACAAGGTGCCACATATTTGGAACTATTTTGAGACCGTACATGGAAAAGGTGAACATGATGGAATAGGTGCGTGCATAAAGACTGAATTACACAGGAAAGAAATGAAGTTCACAAATGGACCTATCATCTGAGATGCAAAAACCATCGTTGAATGGTGTTCTTTAGTCATGGGGGAGGGAGCAAGAATGCAAGAAGATCACTCAACCAAGAAAGCACATGTACATAGATATTTTTGGGAGGTGGTGGATGTAGATCGATCACAGTTATATGAGTGCAAGACCATCCAAGGAACTCGTGCATTTCATTCAGTTAGAACATCGGACAATGCTATACTTGAAATGTGGACAAGGAAATTGTCATGTTTTTGTTCTCCATGTAGTAGTGGTGAATGGGACGAATGAGAATCCATGGATTGGGTTGATAGCTAGGACCGTGTATCACTCCCCATTGGTTGACGAATAGCTACAGAATTATTCCATTTGGAGGAGGACCAATCAAGTATTTCACTAGACTATGACCACATATCAGATCTCATACAACTAGGTTCGATTAATTTTTTTATATTTTTGACAACTAGTTGTCTCTAATTAGCTGTGTATATTTTTGACAACTCGTTGTGTCTAATTAGTTGACTGAAACGTTGGAACTATATTTTCTCCAAGTCACATATACGCAGTGTTTTCCCCGAGACGTAATGCATGGCGCATTGACTATTGGCTGGCACGTTTCTTAGAGGGGAAGCAAACCCTAAATGTCCCATTACGGGACTCTGAGGGAGTTGATTTTCTGATTGGGTCAATGGTTATAAAGGGAGAATATTTGAACTAGGTTTCCCACTCAACAAATAGAAAAGGGTATACATATGAAGATTATAGACCAGGTGAGATTGTATACCATTATACAAACTTAGTTATTGGCACAAACCTCCCACTGCAAACAATGCCAAGGAAGAACTAATGAAAGGCACGATACTTATTTCCTTATTCCGAGCACAAGAGGTTAAAGGAAACCATTGGTATTTGAGGTGATCCTGATGGTCTAGTCGAATGACCATAGGTAGGTAATCTGGTATGTGGTTTGCATGTTTTATTGTGTACTATGTTATAGGTATGTGGTGTACATGTATGCTATGATTTTGTTTCGTGGTCTTATTGAGTATTGACATTAATATTTTGACTATTGCATCCATATATTGATAGCTTGATAGATTGATAAATTGCATAGACTTGGTACAACTTGATAAGTTGCACAAGTTTTGTCATGGATTTTTTTTTCTCCCATCTAAGTAAACCATAATATCTGCATCCTCATGCCCATTTTCATGCTCACTAGCACCATCACCATATTCATGCTCATTATCACTATCCTCATGGTCATTGTCGCGATCACCATGCCACCATGAACATCACCACCATGCTCTTCCTACCCATCTTGTCACCATCACCATCCCATTTTTCACCATAAGATTCTCATCCATCATCCACACAAATATAATTGTTAGATACCTAATTTCAGCACCCAGAAACCTAGAAACCTAGATGCCCAAGACTTGATCATGGTGTCCATATTCAATTTGAATTCCAAATACTCCTATGAGAGGAATTCCGTCATGGTGTTTGAGCTCAAGAATGTTAAGTTTGGAATTAAATCCATTGTCCCCCCAACCATGTTTATTCCTCAACACTTATTTATAGTGCACAAAACCTAAAAGGTCAAATTCATAAAAAGTTTGCATGAATAAAAGTAAAGATTGATAAAAAGAGGATAAAAGGATAAAAGTAAAGATTGACAGGCAAAGAAACTTACATGTTCTTCTTTCCAATTCTACCCATTCCATTGATACAGCTCTGTACAACATAATTTTCTAACATCTTCGCCTCGACCAACTGTATAGATGATAAATGTTTTAGAAATTTAAAAAAAAATAAAGAAAAGAGAAGTCAAGACAATGCTAGTTTCTTCTATCATTAAAACTTTAGGCATTTTACCTGGAAACTAGAAGTCCCTACTACAAACCACCATGGAGCCATAGATTTCAGAAATGAATTACTGAAAACTTTCAAATGTTCATTATACTACTACTTCATACTGTGAAATAAGAGTCGAACGAAGAGGTAGTGTTAGATAGAGAGGATTGGGGATCAGATTTAGGATTTAGTGTTAGATAGAGAGGATTGGGGATCAGATTTAGGGTTTGTGGTTTGTGGATACGCTCACCAGTTTGGGTTCCATGCCCCTGGAGCAATTCCTCAAAGTGTCCCTAAATGGCCCCGGGGTGCCGGACAAAGATGCCCGCAGCACCCAAACCATGTCTCCGATCGTGAATCCGCCAATTCCAGTGGATTCGGGACGCCGAGTTTCAACTAGGGGACCCCCCATAGCGTGCCTCCAACCCCTGGAAATGGTGTTATTGTGCCATCCTCGGAGCTAGGGTTTTGCGCAGTCAAGGCCATGCCAATCTTGCTCAAGGGTGTCATTTCTCGTCTAAAGGCTCCCAAGCGTGCGTGGCCACTGTGGACATGTCCGCAATGGCCATACACATGTGTGGGAGATGCTAGGTTCGCTCGTCGGTTTGGGTTCCATGCCCCCGGAGCAATTCCTCAAAGTGTCCCTAAATGGACCTAGGGTGCCTGACCAAGATGCCCACAACACCCAAACCGTGGCTTCGATCGTGAATCTGTCAATTCTGGTGGATCCAGGATGCCGGGTTTCAGCTAGCCCCCCCCCCCCCCCCCCAGTGTGCCTCCAACTCCTGGAAACGGTGTTGTTGTGCCATCTCCGGAGCTACGGTTTTGTGCAGTGAAGGCCATGCCAATATTGCTCAAGGGGGGGATTTCTCGTCCGAAGGCTCCCAGGCATGCTTGGCCACCGTGGAAACATCCGCAATGGCCATATGCACATGTGGGAGATGATGGAACCCAGGTCCGCTTGGCGGTTTGGGTTTCGTGCCCCCAGAACAATTCCTCAAAGTTTCCTTGAATGGCCCCGAGGTGCCGGACCAAGATTCCCACAGCACCCAAATCGTGGCTCCGATAGTGAATACGTCGATTCCGGTGGATCTGAGAGGCTGAGTTTCAGCTAGCCCCCCCCCCCAAAACATGGCTTCAACTCCCGAAAATGGTGTTGGTGTGCCATCTCCGGAGGTAGGGTTTTGCGCACTGAAGGCCATGCCAATATTGCTCAAGGATGCCATTTATTGTTCGAAGGCTCCCAGGCATGTGTGGCCACCGTGGACACGTCTGCAATGTTCATATGCACGTTTGGGAGATGACGAAACCCAAGTCTGCTTGTCGGTTTGGGTTCCAACTGACCTCTCAAACTTCTTGTTTTTAACACTTCGTCAATTTTTCATACTTTTGAATATGCAAAACATTTTTTCTTCTATTTTAGTAGATTGATATTTTCCTTATCTGATCACCATAAGGAAAACCAAGAGCATGGGTAGATATCCATTTCACCAAGGAGAATTCCTATGATATTTGATTGATTTTATCACCTTGTGATTACCTCCTTGCAGGCATTTCTAAATGGCCTTCCAATCTTGTGAATTTGACATTTAGTCAAATTTCTATCTTTAATACCTAAAATACATTTTCTTCATTTTGGCAAATCCATATTTTCTTCCTCGGAGATTCTTTTGACCAACTAATACCATGGTTGGGTATAAAAAATACCAGGCTACACACTAGAAATATGTTGTGGGCATTTATCTCAACCTACGATTTGTGGCAGGCATCCTCTTGAGGCTACTTAGTCACTTTTACTTCCACTGGTGTAAAACCCTGTTTTTGGCAGGCCTATATCTTTTTCCTCATAAATGATTAACGAAACCTGAGACCATGAATGGATGCAACAACAAACATACTAGATCCTAACACTTTCAAATTATTTTTCTCATCATCCTATGAGATGTGGCGGGCATTTTCCTGCGGTCACTAAGTCAATTTTTACCATTAATTCTATACTTGGAGAATTTGTCCAAACTCTAAGGTGGATTTTTCATTTTACGAAAACCATGAAACAATGATATCAGTGGATGTAGAACACCTTATATGATGACCATATGGTGCGGGCATTTTGTTTAACCCACAGATTATGGCGGGCATTTCCCTAGAGCAATTTTGAGAAATTTGACCAAAAAAACCTTCTTTTGGGAGACCTGTATCTTCTTCTTCAAGGAGTTTTTTTGAGAACTGGGGCCATGGTCAGATATATATTTTAACAAACTATGGGATGGTATGTCATGGTAGGCATTTTATTCTTCTTATGAATTATGGTGGAAATTTTCATAAGACAACTGCTTTATGACAGTTTTTCATAACTTAGTCAAATTCCCAAGATTATCATACCTTTACAAAGTACCACCATCGTCATCTTTTGTCTTATGAAATTGCATACTAGCTGTCCTTTCAAAATAAAATATATATCTTTTCAAAACTGTAGGATAGTTGGAATTCTATGGCCCTGGTAGGTATCCAACTGGTGTCCTTAAAGGCCTTTTGGATGCGAAATGGAACGAGCCATAGAATGAAGACCGTGGCTCGGATCGACAAACCGCCGACTCCATTGGATTCGGGAAATCGAGATAGTGCTAGGGGTGCCCCTCTCCTCCAATCCCATGGCACAGGTGTCAACTTCTAGGTCCATTTTGGAAACTAGGGTTTTGCTCAGGAAGGGAGTGTGCGGTTTTGCACATGGGGGTCAACTTTGCAAAATAATCGACTGGGGACTTATGGCTAGCATTCCCAGTTGGAACCTTCCTAGACACACTTGCAGGACTCCCCATAACCCAGTTTTGTTGCACGGTTGGAATTCTATGGCCCCGGTAGGTATCCAACTGGTGTCCCTTAAGGCCTTTTGGATGCAAGATGGAACGAGCTATAGAATCACGACCGTGGCTCGGATCGACAAACCGTCGACTCCGTTGGAGTTAGGATATCGGGATAGTGCTAGGGGTGCCCCTCTCCTCCGGTCCCATGGCCCAGGTGTCATATTATAGGTACATGTTGAAAACTAGGGTTTTGCTCAGTAAGTGAGTGTGTAATTTTTGCACATGGGGGTCGACTTTGCAAAATCATCGACCAGGGACTTATGGCTAGCATTCCCAGATGGAACCTTCCTAGACACACCTGCAGGACTCCCCATAACCCATTTTTGTTGCACAGTTGGAATTTTATGGCCCCAATAGGTATCCAACTAGTGTCCCTTAAGGCCTTTTGGATGAGAGATGGAATGAGCCATAGAATGACGACCATGGCTTGGATCGACAGGTTGTTGACTCCGTTGGATTCAGGATATCTGTTTAGTGCTAGGGGTTCCCCTCTCCTTTGGTCCCATGGCCCAGGTGTCAACGTTTAGGTCAATCTTGGAAACTGGTGTTTTGCTCAGTAAGGGAGTGTGTAGTTTTGCACATGGGGGTCAACTTTGAAATTTTTTTATTTTGATTCTAGAACTAGAAATTCAAAGAGTGGCAATCAAACCTACCACACTGCACCCTTAGTATATTTATTTCTATGTTTGTAGTGTGCCACGTCATTTAACAACTCCTTAGTGTTCCACTATATTTGGATTTTGAGTAATTAATGTCATTTTTAAGAATTCAAAGTTCCAAATAAAAAATGGAGGCAATGTTTCATCGATGATATCCCTCTGATCCTTGCTAGCTTTGTCAGATCAAAGTCACCATGAAAATTTTCCATCAAGTTATGTGGGAATACTTTCAAAATCACAATGAACAACCATCACATCATTATTTGTATCAATCAAGAATATTCAATTTTAAATACATTTTCATATGAGGATAATCCATCCTTTTTACAAACATAGGACCATGAACATCTTATTTTCCTTCATCAAACAACATTATCAAGGAATATCATTAAACTAGTGAGGTATTTCATTTTCCATGGACTTTGTATGATGACTTTTGCATTATGACAAGTGGAAAATGGACATATGAAATAGGTAAAGCACAAACCAGGGTCTTACATACTAGGGTTTGGTAAGGATAGGGTTTATATCTTCAACGATTTTATGAAAGTGAATTCATGACTGGCTATTGGTTAGCATATTGGAACAAACTAGGGTATATTTGTTGCATATATTTGACCATATGTACATGAAGGCCCAATGAATTTTATTACACTTTAGTTATGCATTCCTTGCCATTGTACTTGATACTTTGCCATTGTTTTTAGCATGCTAGAGTAGGCACACTTCAACCGAACTACATAGATGCTCATGTACGTATCGTTTGATGAAATACAATAGCATTGATGAAATGTGTAGCATCTATTAGAATTCCTCTTAGTTTCTGAAAATGTCATAGGATTACATTGATGATATGCATAGCATGTTACTATTATGACAGAGGTTATTCAAACATATTTTGACTTTTTTTTTTAACTTTTGTTTTTTCCTTGCAACCATAATCCTTATCAATGGGTATGAACCCTTGGAGTTGACAAAAAACACAATTTTAAATTAGATATCAAATTAGCATGCATGTGCTAAGTTCATTGAATTGTTGAAAGATATTATTAGTTTTTTCCATTAAGATAATGTTTTCATACACAATGGTGAGATGTTACTTGATCAATGCAATAAATGTAAGAGAGTAAATATTGGTTAAAATGTAATTATATAAATTTCAGTAGCATCATTATCAATTTGTGGAAGATATAAATCATCACAAGCCCAAGTGGAAACTTAAGAGAAAATATGGAATATATTGTATCATGCATTGATAGTCAAATGTTTGTAATACAAAATATGGCAAAGTAGCCGGCCCTCAAATGACATGTCAATGTACATGTATCCCTAAGTACAAGAATGTGTACATGTATGTAAAAATACATATATACAAGACTATGCAACATCGAAAATCAATCTTTCGCTTGTTTTTCCCCGACTTTCCTCTATCGACCATCTCTGTGGGATCGCTCTGCATCTTAGCATTCTACAAAAAAAAAATCATTATTTTTTTCAAATAACTGCACTAATACCTTACCATTAACAAACTTAAAAAATTAACTTATGGCCAAATTATTTATGACAAACACTCACCAAATCCTCGAGTATAGATGTGAGCAGTGTGCTCATGGAAGGCCTCTCTATAGTTGTGCTCTGCAAATAAAATGTCATATCTCAATTAATTCAACAATTCAACATTGATCAACATGTTTGGGTAAATTGAATAAAAAAACTTGGTCATTAATGAACATCTCACCACAAGAGGAGACTCGGTCAAAACCATGGATTGAGCAAAGGGGCCGGGCACTTCTGCCACTAGTGGCTACAATCACCAAATGGGGAAATAGTTAGACATGCATGAATAAACAATATAGTAACATGGTTAGATACCATGCATTGTGATTGTTGAAATAGTTACCTCTATATGACCTCTGGCTATTGTAGATGCAGCACTAACTGCAGCATCAATGACCCTTGTTAGGTGAGGGGTAGATGGATCTATCGTGTGTCTGCTATGGAGGACATCCACACCCTTTCTAGGGGTGGATCCTATCTTTTACACTTGTTCCTTTTCCACATTTGGACTACGAGGAGATCCAACTGGAGAAATTCTCGTAAGTACAGAGGCTGGTGGCTACAATCACCAATAGTGACGTAGTTAGAAATGCATTGGTCAACGAAATAACATGTATTAACAAACTGACAATGATGAAATACATACCGATGTACTGTATACTTCAATCAAGTCTAAGAAACGGTCTAGTTTCCGTTGTGTCTCTATGGGAAAGCTATGGGTTGTATTCCCACCAGGGGGAGCTCACTAGATGAAATCATTTCCCTCTGATGGGGATCTACAACCTACAATTTAGAAAATTGTAAATATTAGATCGTGTAGCATTAATTAAGTAACATGTGATAACAAACTAACATGTATTAAAATAATGTCATGTTGAAATAGTTACCTCAGCGTGAGATGTTGTCGCTGAAGATATGACAACATCTTGTAACTCAGAAGGTGATGTTGCATGAGCCTCTTGCCCCTCATTCCCTTCTCCTAGAAACTACACGTTTTAAAATCATTAAAAATATTAGAAATCTATATATGTGTATAGCAAGGAAAAATAATTTACAAATGACACTAAATTGTTAACTGGATTTACTCATGTACTAAAATAATTTCATGTTGAAATAGTTACCTCAACGTGAGATGTTGTCACTGAAGGTATGACAACATCTTGTAACTCAAAAGGTGCTGGTGCATGAGCCTCTTGCCTCTCATGCCCTTATCGTAGCAACTACAAGTTTTGAAATCATTAAAAATATTAGCAATCTATATATGCGTATAGTTACGAAAAAGAATTTACAAATGACACTAAATTGCTAACTAGATTTACTCATGTATTAAAATAATGTCATGTTGAAATAGTTACCTCATTGTGAGTTGTTTTCACTGAAATTATGACAACATCGTCTACATCAGACGGTGTTGGTGCATGGGCCTCTCGCCCCTCATGCCCTTCTCATGACAACTACAAGTTTTAAAATCATTAAAAATATTAATGAATCTATATATGTGTATAGTCCGGAAAAATAATTTACAAATGACACTAAATTGTTAACTGGATTTACTCATGTATTAAAATAATGTCATGTTGAAATAGTTACCTCATTGTGAGTTGTTGTCACTGAAAGTATGAAAAAATCGTCTACATAGGACGGTGTTGGTGCATGAGCCTCTTTCCCCTCATGCCCTTCTTGTGGCAACTACAAGTTTTAAAATCATTAAAATTATTAGCAATCCATATATATGTGTATAGTAAGGAAAAATAATTTACAAATGACACTAAATTGTTAACTGGATTTACTCATGTATTAAAATAATGTCATGTTGAAATAGTTACCTCATTGTGAGTTGTTGTCACTGAACGTATGACAACATCTTCTACATCGGACGATGCTGGTGCATGAGCCTCTAGACTATTCTCTGCATCATCAATGCAAAGGTATTCAACCTCGTGCCCTTCTTGTAGCAAATACAAGTTTTAAAATCATTAAAATTATTAGCAATCTATATATGTGTGTATAGTAAGGAAAAATAATTTACAAATGACTCTAAATTGTTAACCACTTACTTACCTGTGTAAAATACCCAGTAAAGGTATCATCTATTTGGATAGGACCAAAGAAAGGATGGCCACATATTGTGCATGGGTGGGGATCTCGGCTATGCTCATGATGTGTAGGTCTAGTGCCACTACTAGATGCTCCTAGACCACTGGAAGTTGGTGGCTCTACCCCACCGGGAGGTGGTGGATCTTCCCCACCGACAGGTGGTGGCTCTACTCCACCCATAGATGGTGGCTCTGATGGCCCTGCCTAGTACGTACCTTGAAGATATGTGCTATGGCGAACAGCCGCCTGTGCCAACAGTAGGAATGAATATGTGTCTATGGGATAAACTGATGTGCAGACGACACATCTGGCCTGGGTAAATTCCTACGAGGTGGAGCTACTGGGCGATTGGGATCTATGTTCCTCGCATTGGGACGTTACCGAGGCATCCCCATCCCAATGCCCTGGTACTCCAAGATATCAAAATAGTTAACATACTTCCCCATCACAAATTCTGTGTACATCTTTCTCAGAAAATATAGAGGCATTTCCCTATTGTTGTGTGATGGTACATCAAACACCATGTACCATCGGTCTATCCAATTATCTATGAACGGTTGATATGTACACCACTCGATAGAAATCTGCCTTTTGTTTGCATTCGGGATTTCACCCGTCCGTGGATCTCTAAAGAGAGAAAACATATGTTGTTTTTTTTATTTTCAACTTCTTAACTTATTTGTAGCTAAGTCCATCCTCATATTGTTGCCTCTTTCTTTCTCTGAATGTGGCAATATCGTGCAGTGCACCATTAGACCTACTAAAGCTCTCTATCATTGCATCCAAATTGGATGCAAGCATAAGATGCCTATCATCAACAATAGTTATTGAAGCTCAAATTTCTCTGAGCCTCTGAATTTCTCTTTGGATTTCTGAGTGTGCATCCATGGTCGTCACTGCAATCAAAAAATAAAAAAAACAAATCATTATAAACGTATACATGTGTTATAATGACATCTCTCAAAAATGAAAAATGTACAAAATTTGTGCAAGAACGAATACATTACAAACATAAATATCATCTTAGGCATACATTACAAACATAAATATCATTTCATATGACCATTGCAGACATACATTATGGGTCCTTGCGAGCATAAGGGTGGAGACCATGCGGGCATAAAGACCATGATGATGTGGCAAAGATATGTATTTTTATTGGTTAAGGATAACATGGAAATAAAAATATCATTTGACTTATTTGAATTAATAAGAAAAAAAGATAAGTCAGCCTCCTAAATACATGGAAAGGAGAAGTATAAATGAAGAACAATATGGTTGTGTTTTTTGTGTGGTGAGTGTGGAGAATTCGGGGGAGAATTCAGGATATAGAGGAGAGCTCTAATCTCGGGGGTCAGGAAGATGAGGACAGTTTTTGGTGAAGGAGCAGCAGCAGGTGGAGCAGTGAAATAATTTCTCTTTCTATCTTTTATTCTGGGTCAAACTGAGGTAGCATATTGATGGACAGAATGTAGACATGTTGGTAGAATGATGAAGAGATGACTGATGATATGGGCAGAATGTTGTGATGTGCATATGGACAATGTAAAGTCTATGAATGGATATATGGAAGTAGATTGATATGACATGAATAATGATGATAGAATGAAGATGTGATCTGATTGGTGATATTTTTTGATGCACAGAATGAAGTTATATTCAATAATGAGTGCTTGATGAGAATGATGAAGTGCTTTGGAAACAAACAAAGGCTTCTAGTTGATGATGTATGTAATCTGCAGACTTAAGAAGAGTCTGAAATATCATTTGTAAATCTATGGTTGTTGGGGTGTTGGTGCATCCTAGTCAATTGCAGCTGACAAAACTATCTTGTGGTTGGTGCCACTTTGGGTTGTATCCCATTCTTGAGATTATAGTCTCCAATTATAAAAAGTTTACAAAGCTTATATCTTGTCTCTTGTAATGTGTTGATGATAATGTGTCTTGCTTAATGAATGACATGTGATATAGTTGATTGATGAATATGATATTGAAGTGAATTTGTAATTAATGATATAGGATTTGAGAGAAGAAGTTGAAATTCTTAATAAGTGCAAGCTCACTGATTCACCCCCCCCCCTCTCAGTGAGCCATTGCGTCTAACATATTGGTGGTGAAGGAGGTCAAAAAAGATGTGGTAGTTCATCTTAGCAACAAAGTAAGCGGTGTGTCTGCAAAGGAGGGGAACCTAGTCCCTTGGGGTTTAGGGGATGATGTAAAATACATCATGCCATTGGGTTGGCTTCACAAGCATTGGTTGGACATTTTTAGGGTAGAAGAATGTGTGGGAAAAAAACATAGGGTTTGGTTGAGTCTAGTCTAGAAACCAAGCCTAGCTTATAGTCCATAGTTCCTCCTCCTAGCCAAATGGTGGATGGTTTTTTTTCCCAATTTGCAATAGATGTGGAAAAAATATTGGTGTTGGGATTCAATTTCCAATTTCCATTTTAGTTTTTTTTCAAATCCCTTATTGCTTGGGTGGATGTAAAATTCATTAATGGGATTGATAGTAGGGAGGAATTAACATATGTTAAATAACAAATTTTAAATTTTTTAGTTTTGGAATTTCATTTACAAATATTTTTAATTTAGGGAAACATACAAATTTATATTTTTGATGATGAAATGAAGAAAGGATTTGGATGCTTACCTTTACAATCCTCCTTGCAATATGAAATCTCCCTTGTTGAGCTTCTCCAATGCGTTTTTCATAACTGAAATCTCTCGAGCATTCCGTTTTTGAGTGGGTAAACAGTGGTCGCAATCCACAGACTGTTTTTTTTTTGTTATATTAACCAAAACGAGCGCGCGTTATAGTGATGCATAACGTGTGCGCATTATGTATCACTATAACGCGCGCATGTTTTGGAATCCTATCCTACATGTTAATTGACATGGCATGGTCGGAGTCCGCCCATGCCTAGTTCTAAGCAACATGCGCACGTTTTTAATTTACACAATTCTAGCGCGTTTTGTGAATGCACAATTTCACCTAAAGGGTCCCTCAACTTCGTGCGAGGGCCCAGCATTATAGCCTAAGAGTGAAAAATACATTTTGTTGGATATTCTTAAGATGTAAAGGTTATAGACTTCTTCAACCATATTCCAATGAAATTATTATTAGGAGAGATGTTAAGTTTGTGTAATATGCTTACAGTACAAGGAAAAGGCCCTCTAGCGAAGGTTATAGTGGAAGCCCCTAAAAAAGGGCACGAAAATCCGTTTATAGCGGATATTTCTAGCGGAGGCAAGCGAGCAGAGGTTTTAGCGGATGTGTTTTTTCTTCCAATGTGTTTACCAACAAAATGCACCAATGCATTTACAAACAAAGCGCACCGATGCGGCTACAAATTATGTCGCACCATTCCAGGGAAAAACTATTAATAAAAAAAATTAAAAATCGTATTATTTTAATACTTCTAGAATTGTGTGTTAATAGATACTACATGCACCAGTGCATTTTACAATACCCGCCCTAGTGCATTACATAGACGATAACACATCGCTTTATCAATATATTTTTAATGGAAAATCTAGCAAAAATTGAAGCACAGTAACTAGTGCACTAGATAATAGTAAATGCCACGGTGTGTGTTAAATTAACAAATGCACCATTTGTTATTAGACAAAAAATTCATTGCAAAACCTGTTAATTTTTTTATTAGAAAACCCTACTCTTCAGTGCGTTGAGATTACTATGCGCATCAGTGGTAGAACAACGCGTTATAGATACTACATGCACCAATGTGTGTTACAATAAACGCCCTGATGCATTTCATAGATGAGAACACACTGCTTTATCAATATATTTTTAATGGTAAATCTAACAAAAATTGAAACGCATTAAATGGTGTGCTAGATAATAGTATATGCACCGGTGCGTGTTAAATTAACAAACGTAGTGCTTGTTATTATTTAAAAAAATTCCATTACAAAACCCGTTAAATTTTTATTAAAAAACCCTAATCTTCGGTGCATCGGGATTACTATGCGCACCGGTGTGCTTTATTGTTGGTCGCACCGGAACATGGTTTAATAAAAAACAAACCACGGGGTAAAACTCATTTTTACCCTTCTTAATGTGTTTTTATCCCAACTCCAGCAGTACATTCTTCACCCATATTTATTATATAGAATTTTTTCATCACCATGATAATGAACTATGTACCACAAAACAACCAACCCACGGGGTTCATCGAAGTCATAGAAGAGTCAGATCCATTCCCATCCAACTATTAAATTAGCAGGAGGATTTCATCAACTACTTGTTAAGTTATTGTCAACAACCTTTGTACCCACTACTCCCTCCTATTAGCCTCAATCATCTCATAAGATAAATTTAGGTATGGATATCCCTTACCGTGTTCGGATGAAGATTTTATGGCATCATTTTGAGAGAGGGTGTGTTTTGTATGGAAAACTACACGAGACTTAAGTACAAACTCCCTAAATCCAGGATTTTCCTTACCTTCCACTTCTGAAGTGGTAAATCCTGAGACGAAACAAATCCCCCTCCCACCGAGTAGAGTCTTCCATCAGAATTAGTAGCTGAACCTTCATTTCCTCCACCTTTGTCACTTGATCCTCTTTATTCCACCTTCTATGGAAAACATATTCTTATTATTATAACATATTCTAATCCGGTAAGGAAGAAGAGTCAACGAATGAAATGAATCTTAGGGGGCATGTCTCCAGCCTCTAGATATCATATTGGAGTTAATCCGCTAGATTTTGCTGATCATGTTGGGGGCAAGGTTCTAACCTATGGACATCATATTTGGAGAAAATCCACTCATGGGTACCACCCAAAGTACCAGCCTTTGGATATCAAGTTGGGAAGAAACCTGATAATGGGTATCAAATCAAGCACAATTTATTTTCATCTTCAAGCTTATTAAAAAAAGAAACAACCATTATGATGACATTTCATTCTCTTTTTCAAGATCGTTAAAAAATGAAACAGATATTTTGAGCACAGTTCATTTTATGTTTCAAGCTCGTTAAAAAATGAAAAAGAAGCAGAAACCCCAAGCATAGTTCATTCTCTGTTTCAAGATCATGTAAAAATGAAGTAGACAATCGAGCATTCTTTCCAACCTTTCTTCAATCTCATTAAAAAAAATAAGAGGTGTTGATCTTACTTTTTACTTTTTCATGATCTGGTTAAAACATGAAAAATATCCCAAGTGCTTTTGATACCATAGTCCTGCTCGCTAAAATTAAGGGAAAATGTGTGTCTATCGAGTATAGTTTTATCTCTTTATCCAGCCTCGCTAGACTATTTATGGAAAAGGAATTGTATCGAGTATACTTTTATCACTTTTTCGGGCTTGTAAAATATTATTACGAAAAAGGAACCCCCTGGATTTTTCTTTAAGCTCTTTTTTAGATCTCTAAATAGGAAAAGATTGTGAACAGAAATTATTTCTTTCACGCTTGTAAAAGTATTTGAAAGGTTGTCTATCAGGTGATAATTTAACCATTTTTCGAACCATTTAGAATATTTACAAAGAAGGAATACCTTGGTCAACAATTGACTAAGAGAGTTCTCCTAGCCATTAGTTTATACTTTTTCAGGCTTAGGGGAAAATTTACGAAAAATTCCATCTTGGAGTCTTATTTAAGTTCTTTTTAGACTACCTATGTGAAGCTAGCTACCAATGTCCACTCGTTTTTCATCAAAATGAAATTCAAATGGTTGGTTTGATGAGTCCTCCTCTACAGTACTTCATTTCTTGCATGAATTTCACATACTCATGGAAACTACAAATAATGGCATGCATCTAGGACCACAAACCGTGTATAGGTCGATTTATGCATTGATATAGAGAATTGGCACTAGGCACACAATATGGAGAACCAATGAGTTAAAAAAAAAAATTGGACCAAAGCACCACAATGGTTATTAATAAAATCTAAAAAAAAATGGCTCAGGAATAGTCTCAATTTGATGGGCATAATGATCATGATGTAATATCCCTCTGTCATTCCAAACACATGCAGTTTCTCACCACATTTGTCTTTAACGCTCACAACCAAAATACGTATAAAAATTACATGTCTTTACATCCTCTTCTCTTTAATTCCTCATCTCATAGTCATAACTAAGGATTATTCTCACCACATTTTTCTTTGGCACTCACCACCAAAATACATATAAAAATTACATATATTTACATGCTCTTCTCTTTAAATCCTCATCTCATAGTCATAACTAAGGATTATCATGCATGCACATCCTCATATTATAATATCAATTGGGTCAGGGCACAAAGACATGTGATAATCTGCAGGGGATCTAGCAATTGTAACAAACTCACAATCAAACTCTCAAGAATGTTGCAAAGAAGAAGAGACGCATGCACTCAACAATCACTCATAAACACAGAATAATAGACAATATCAGTATCATACAATGAATAATGAATGTAAAGAATGTGTTACAATAATCTATGATGGAGCATCATATAGGATTCGAATTAGCCAAGTAGGGCATTCAAATCTAAGCTCAAAGTCTAGCTTGGATAACAATGGAGACATCATCCAGTCAGTAGTATCAGTCATAAATGGTAATAGTCAGTCAAGTGTGTCTAATTGAGTCTAAAAAAGCCATCTAGGCATAAATAAGGGAATGGAGACTCCAAGGGGTCACATGAGGCTGTCAAATAGTCAAGTGGAACTACAGAACTAGCTAACTAGAAGCTACAAGAAGTCAACATGAAAAATCAGTGGAACAACTGCTCAATAAATGCACTAACTAAGTGATAACTCCCGGTAGGTGAGAAAAGGATCCCTAACTGAGTGATAACTAAAGGTAGGTGAGCAAAGGTGCACTAACTAAGTGTGGTAGGTGAGCAAAGGCGCACTTGGAATGCAGAAAGGTCAAGGAGGGCGCATTAGGTAGGTAGGAGGCCAAATGGGGGCTAAAGACGGGATGTGGAGAGCTAGAAGCAAGCTCTAGGTGCTAGGGAGACAACCATGATGATGCCTGGATGCATGCGGTGGCATGCAAATGCATGCAACATGCATATTTGAATGCAGGCATGTAAAATATAAAAATTATGGTGTGAATGTTCCAACACCCTCCCGCAAGCTATACTATGAGATAATAACTGAAAACAGTAAAATAGGGACCTGGTGACTAAGACCAAAGGTCACCCCGTACAATCAATCTAAATAAACTAAGTGAGGAAAGAGGGAAAACCCAATGGGAAGAAATCCCTTCCTCAAAATAGATTGAAGGATGCTAATGTAGCATATCATCACTCACCCTTGAAGGAGGTAAGTGTCCTTTTTTTCCGAAGAAGGATCGATCGATCTGAAATGGATCAGCAATGTGAGAAGGATGAAACCTCCATTCTGAAAATCTGATCTAGTTCTTCTATGATCATGTGGATCACCAACCAAATGACTGGCGGATCGGAGTGTAGTGGCTACCCATCGAGGAAGAGGAGGAATATCAGGTGAGAGATCTTTCATTAGAGAGATTTTGAGGTCAAAAAAAGGCCTCCTAAGAGATGTACTACAAAAATATGAGATATATTAAAATATTATGAATTGGGGGTTTTATGGGGTAGGTATATATGACAAGTCACCTCCCACACTATTTTCTATGCACAATATAAATAACCATGGTTGAGTTACTTTTCAAAATTCACTAGAAATAAAATTAATAAAATAAGTTTACATTGATGTGACTAAGATTCATTGTAAATTCCCAAAAATGTATTGTCCTTTAACATTTATTTGTCTTGAACTTGCAAATGAAATTAAATAATAAAAAACATTTTTAAGAGCTTTTTTTTAAATTTTATGTTGACTTTTTATATTTAGTACTTTTCTCATGAATTTAATAATGTAATTTAATTGAGAATTTATTTACATGTAAAATGTCAATAATATTATTGTAATCCACATTGCATTATTATTATTATTATTTATTAAATCTAGCATTATTATTTATTAGTTTGACATTATGTTATTAAATAGAATGGAGTGAATATATAATTTAAAATTAAAAACGTAAAAATGATAATATATTATTTTATAAAAAAATGTGAAAGGACTTTTTTTTATGAATTAAGAGTACTTCACTTGAAAATGACAATAATATTATTTTATGTGAAAATGTGAAAAGACATTCATTATGAGTACTTTACTTGAAAATGACAATAATATTATTTTATGAAAAGACTATCATTATGAGTACTTTACTTTATGACTTAAAAGTACTTACACCACTACCTTGGTTAACTATGTGTTTTCATCCACCATAGAAAATTTGACAAATAAGCATTCTTAACTCATGCAATGCCACCTCACTAAGGGGGATGATATCATCTACTAGAATGTGATTGGTTGTATTTTATAGTACATTTTCTTTGTTTTGAGGCCATTTTTTGACCTCAAAATTTTTCTAATTTAGGTTCTTGTGGATATGGATCTCTCATTCGCTCATCTTCATCTTCAATTGATAGACCTTCAGGTTCTTGTGGATCTGGATCTAGCATTCCATCATCATCATCTCCATTTTCAAATTCTGAATCTGAAGTATCATGTGAACAAGTATCTACAACTAGCTCATCATCACATCCAAACTTTGAATATGAAATCTCATGTGAAGAAGCAAGTACAACTGGCTCATCATCACATCCAAACTATGAATCTGAAATCTCATGAGGAGAAGCAAGTAGAACTGGCTCATCATCACATACAAACTCTGAATCTAAAATCTTATGAGGTGAAGGTTTGCTCTCTTGGAGCTCATCAACATTTCCAAGCTCTGAATCCGAAATCTCATATGAAGAAGTATGTGAACCTGATGTCTCATACTCGGAATCTGAACTATCATGTGATGGAGATTCGCTCTTTTGAAATTCATCATCACTCTCAAACTCTGAATCTAAAAACTCATGTGAAGAAGCAAGTGAAACTGGCTCATCATCACTTCCAAACTCTGAATTTGATGAAGTGGGAACAAAATCAGAAATGTGAACATCATGAAACTACTTCTGAAGGTGCATGTAGATCTATGATATCTCCCTTGAGCCATCATAGGTGAGATCATTTCCAAAAGAACTAGAATCTTATGATGATGGATCTTCAACAAGATCACTCGTGGATGTAGTAGTGATGGTCTTTTTCGCCATAGGAGTTGAACCAATAGGTGCTAGATCTTTAGGTTCTTGTGGATCTGGATCTAGCATTTGCACTTCTTCAAGAGTCCTTTTTTTCTCAATCTTCTTAGATTGATCCTTTCTTTTCAAGCAACCTTTGCAGGTGCCACGAGCAATATTTCTATTTGGAATACCATCAATCACATTTCGAGCTAGCTCGTAGTTGATATGAGATAGTCTACGAGTGGGTGCACGAAGATGGTCCCCATTTTCATTGCAATAGGGGCGCGCTAGCGGAAAAAAACAATGGCATGTACGCACACACCGCTAGGTTTGGTACTGAACCGAGACACGTGCGCATTGCTGGCACGTGCTCGTGTGTGCAACGGTGGCACGCATGCGCCTTTGTTAAAAAAAAAGAGAGCACAATTCCCCCATTGTACCATTTCACCGACCGCGTCCTCCTCCTTCGCGTGCACGTCGATTCAACCACCAAAGGAGGCCAAATCAACTCCAAAACCACCCAACAACACCCACAAACTCATCAACACTTCGATTAATAGGTAAATATCACGTTTTTTTTTCATTTTTTTATTTTTTTGTTTATTTAATTGTAAATAATTCCCAAATTTTGAAAACAATGAACCAATTTTCTATTGCAGATTGTAAACTGAGACAATGAGTGAACAAGATGTTAACCCCAAGTCCGGTGGAACACAAGAAAACCCAAACCTTGGACCCAATTCTGAAGAAAACCGTGAACACAATCCAAATGTCGAACAAAACCAAAACCCCCAACCCAATTTTGAACAAGATGACCTTAACCGTTATGTAAATGAAATGTGAGTGCACACTCGCGAACTTAGAAACTCGAGGGAACCATCTCGATTGCCTCTTGCCACGTCAATTAAGAACTCAATTGACTCCCTCATCCATGCACACCAGCAATTGACCGACATGACTCAATTTAGAGCTAGGATGCGGGAGTACTACTCCACGGGCATCTCCAAGAAAGCAATAAAAGATTTGAACATTACAAAATCCCAATTATATAGTATGTTCACAGATCCGAAAACAAACCAACCACCGAACATTACAAAGCCATGTGTCTGCATAGATTGGTGTCATTACCAACCATGTAGGGACAATTGGATGCGGAGGTGGTTCATGGTGTACGATAAAACTCCCTGCAATAATAGGGAGGTTCCACAGTACTTCCTTCGCCAACTGTGGGCTGAGTTTTGCCTCGGTTTACATGTCAACTATTTTGACATAACTGAGTTCCAGGGTGTTGGGCGTGGCTCTGCCCAAGATCGACCTGTTGCTACCACTGAGAGGGACACCAGCTCCGAGGCCCAACCCCAACCCCTCTCCCAGCCACCTTAGTTCCCCCACAAGCTTGATCAGATCGAGGTGGCAATGAGGAATGTTGCACGTGGACTCCTTAGACACACCTCCTTTGTAGTAGCGACTATAGTGGAGAGGTCGGTTGACCATGATGGAGATCCAAGTGCAGGGCCTTCACGATAGGGCCAGGATATACTCGTGACCGGTGGTAGCTATGCTGGGAATTCCAGTTCGATGGGGGCAATTCCACATCTTTGTCCCCATTGCGGGCACACTTTCCCTGGCCCGATCGAGGGCTGTTATATGGATCAGGTTAGCAAATTTTTTAATGTGTTTTCAATCATCACTTGATAACTTGTAAAGTATTTTTAAAGTATTTTTGTTTGACTTAAACTATTATTTCAATGTACAGTTATTCAGAGCTGATACACCAAGATGGGAGAACATAGGTTCTCCCAACCTAGATGCAGCAATGGAAGCTGCAACTGAAATTGTGGCACCCCACATGAAGGTATTTTCAGTACCTGAAACAATATTGTTATTACTTATGTCATTTATATTACTCAAGTATTTATATTTATGGCATACACGTTGATAGTTCGTACAATGTTTTTGAATATCTTGATTGCCTAGATAATGACTTGTTTAACATGTTCATAACATGCATGCATGTTGTTGTCCACAGGTGTTCTGTGACTACGGTGATCAACCACCCCTGCCAGGGATTGGCACATCACCATATACATAGGTACAATGTGTAGTTATAAGCATGCTTTTAATTTGATTTGTTACGACTTACTATGGTTTAATTTATTGTTTGTTTACTAAATTGTGATATTACAAATGTATATGTAGGTGCCACCAGCAATTGTGTCTCCCCATTTTAGTCCTATGTATCCACCCTCTCCCATGAGTCCCCCCCCCCTTGCTTCCATCTAGACCCATCCCTACGTCCACCCGCTCCCTTCCATCCAGCCCCCCCTCTCTGGACATACTCCCCCCTCCATCCATCCTCCCCCACTCGCCCCACCCCCCCCCATCCATACATCCTACCCAATTTATCCATGCCCCCATGTCTATCCATCCTCCCCCATTCATCCACACCCCCCCTTCCTTCCACCTTCCTCTCTTCATCCACAACCTCCCATTCGTCCATCCTCCTCCCTCCATGCAGGACTTCCCTCCCATGCACCATCCCTCAACATCCCCCCTAGCCCTTTTCGTTCGATACCCTCTATCATACAACCGACAGGGGTTCATCGTCCACAACATCCTCCTCCACCCCATACCACCGTGTCTTCTCCCACCATATCATCCCCACTTCCCGCCACTATTGTGGCATCTACTCTTCCAATATCCTCATCAGTATCTCCATTGGTTTCACCTGTAGTGGCTGCCACTACATCTGCGCCGCCCCCCATCACTACATCGAAGTTGGTTGTCCGGCCATATGCTCCACCTACTAGCCAAGAATCCTAGCCATGTCCATCGTCGGAGGTGTTCACAGTGAGAATCAAGATAATTTATGAAAATATTTTGATGCATTAACAAAAATTAATTTAAGCAATTATTACTTTTCAATGAAATGATTGTTGTAAATGTTGTAGGCTGGAATTGCTGAGAGGCTCCGCAGATCTAGGACACCTGTCCAACGTTTCCCAGTCACGTCAAAGGTGATTTATTTAAGATTTGAATTCTACATTTGTTTTATAAATGTGGTAAATGTTTCAAATGCTTGAAAATGACGGTATCTTATATCATTTGTTCTAGAGCCAGGAGAGATGGTCTAGTCCTAAACGGAGCAAGACCCGAGGCATCGATAGCTCGAAGAGTAGGAAGATTGACTTTGGATTTGTTCCTGGGAGTGATAGTGGTGGTCACAATGCTTGACACACCACGTGCTATGTACATTAGCCACGATGTGGCACTTTTGTGTACCAGTTTTGATGTACTTTGTATCTACGGCACAAGTTGCCATGTATTTTGTATCTACAGCATGAGTTGTCGCATTTTTTGTAGGGCACGAGTTGCCATTCTACGTACATTGGGAACCATGTTCTACTATTTGCCAGAAATTGTATATGTTTGGATGAGTTTTGTAGCCTCGATGTACATGGATTTTTAGTTATGTGATTTATATATCTCGTTGTCTAATGTGGTTGTGTCATGTTGTGTGTATCATGATGTGATATTGTGTAAATTTGGGTTTTACCTAGATCTTAGAAGAGAAGTTGGATATCATAGTTCAGCTTGGTTTATCTTTCCACATGTAAAAGCTTCTAATGGTATCTATGTTAATAAAACATTGTAAACATAGGCTAACTCAAACAAAACCATGTGTGAGAATTAATCTAAAAACAAATGGAATAAATGGATGGACAAATCACACCTCATGGCACATAAGATATATATTGGGAACTTGAGTACTAGGAAAAGAATTCTTAAAAATAGAAAATGTCCATTGTTGTCAAAAGGTTAAAATGAGATCCAACATGACTTTTAATAGCTCTACATAATGAGATCCAAAATGTCCATACTCTACATAATGAAATGTTGTCACTAGTATTTATTTTGACCATTTTGTCCACTTAAGATCTTGCAACAAAGTAATAACCAAGTTATGGAATCATTTCTTAATCAATTGTCACCATGCAAATATGACAACCTTGAGCACGATGTATAGCTAGCTCATTAATTCTCACTCACGGATATAGCCACCTTTGGTTTGATGACCATCACATCCACTACCATTTACAATTAGGACTTCCTTAATTTATCATTATGTGATAGCGATCTAATTTTATGTAGACACGTTTCCTTAAACACATGTATAGTTGACATTACAATAAATGACTACTATGAGGTGTATTTTTTAGGATATATCCACCTCAACACACCAACTTGTTACCCCCAATACCCCAAATGCTGTTGAATTTTGTCTGGAAGGGATAGAGGGGTATTAGGACATCATAATTCATCTATTGGACACTCAGACACTTATTAAAGACATTTAGTACAAGTGCATTACATCAATGGAGTCACAAATACACCCTCGTCAAGTTGCATGCATCCATTAGTGCGTCATCAACACTAGAACATGTAAGCATTACTACATGTTGGAGTAAGCTTTACTAATGTTATGATAATATTAGGTTTTCCATCCATTGAGAAGGTTGCCATAGGTGTGCATATCCACCATATAAAAATCTTCATGGTACAACCAATTTCAAACCATTACGTTTCTAAATTAGGTATCTGGTGCTAGGTACAACGGTTTTCTAGTTGTATGCACCCTTGCTATATAGTATGCATATATGTGTATAGTGATTTGGATTCAAATGTATGCACATGAATATATATGTACAATGAAAATGATTTAATCTTTACATGTATTATAATTTAGAGCTAGATCTTAGGTTGCATAATAGGGTTTCATTCTGATTAGAATACAAACTAGGGTTTACGCTACCAACTAGGGTTTTTAGGCTAGGCTCTTGTGTTTCTAGGCTAGGATCCAAGCTCTAGGGTCACCATCTTAATGTTTAATTCAACTATCATGACACCATTCTCACCAATACCATGCCCACTACTACAATCACCATCAAGTTGCATGCATCCATTAGTGCATCATCAACACTAGAACATGTAAGCATTACTACATGTTGGACTAAGCCTTACTAATGTTATGATAATATTAGGTTTTCCATCCATTGAGAAGGTTTCCATAGGTTTGCATATCCACCATATAAAAATATTCATGGTACAACCAATTTCAAACCATTAGGTTTCTAAATTAGGTATCCAGTGCTAGGTACAAAGGTTTTCTAGTTGTATGCACCCTTGCTATATAGATGAGAAACTATGCATATATGTGTATAGTGATTTGGATTAAAATGTATGCACATGAATATATATGTACAATGAAAATGATTTAATCTTTATATGTATTATAATTTAGGGCTAGATCTTAGGCTACATAATAGGGTTTCATTGTGATTAGAATGCAAACTAGGGTTTACGCTACCAACTAGGGTTTTTAGGCTAGGCTCTCGTGTTTCTAGGCTAGGATCCAAGCTCTAGGGTCATAATTCCACTATCATGACATCATTCTCACCAATACCATTCCCACTACTACAATCACCATCAAGCCTCTCAATCCCACTTTGAACATTTCCCATACTTCCAAGTTAAAATTGATAGGTTTTGTTGCTAAAAGCTTTTCACTTATCTATTCACATAGACAAATCCACTCCTGTGAAATATTTGTTGTAGCTTGGTACGTGCAAGTTCACATGCAATAATACTTGAGAGATCATTTCACCCCATGATCCATGGAATATTCATTGGAGCCATATGAACCTCATTGTCATCACCCCAACCATGGTCAAGATGCCAAGATCCATCCTTAGTAGACAAAACCTCATGCTGGCACCCATACCACACCCAAAGATAAAAAATTCTTTGAAAGGGCATGTTTGGGGGTTGAGGGGATCTTGATTTTTTTATAATCACACATGAGAGGTTCTTAGAGTCAAATACATTGGATATAAATAAATTCCCCGAGATAAATAATACATGACCATAGAAGAAGATTGAAATTTGAGGTCAAAACTCATTAATGAAGGTAGAATGAACTTAGATAGATAGATTGGGAAAATTTTAGATGAATGCCTAGAGCTCTGCACACAAGTTAAAGAAAGAAAAAAAAAACTCCTAGCATTGGGAACAAATAGCCAAAACCAGCAATGCAACTAGAACACAATGACCAAGGGAACTTCAAAATGCAACACCACTCCACAAAAGAAGTTGCTTTAGACCTACCTCACTCATGACTCATGTCAATGCTTTAGACCAAGCCACACCATTAATATGCAATTTACATCACCATCTTCATCATCATCAACATCATCATCATCATCACCATCTTCATCATCATTGTCATATCTAGGTTCTTCATCAACATCTCCATCATCTTCATCATCATCAACATCATCACCATCTTCATCATCATCAACATCTCCATCATCATCATCATCATCATCATCATCATCATCACCATATCCATCTTTTGGATACAAGATGGAACCATCACCATCACCATCAACCTCACCACCATCACCATCATCATCAACATCGCCATCTTCATCATCATCACCATCTTTGTCATAATCACCATCTCCATCTTTTGGATGTGAGATGGAACCATCACCATCTTCATCATCATCATCACCATCACCATCAACTTCACCACCATCGTCATCATCATCACCATCTTAATCATCATTGTCATCTATAGGTCCCTCATCACCGTGTCCATCATCATCACCATATTCATCATCATTGTCATCATCTTCATCACCATCGCCGTCATCATCAATGCCTTCATCATCATCACCATCTTCTTCATCATCACCATCACCATCACCATCAACTCCACCACCATCACCATCATCATCAACGTCACCATCTTCATCATCATCACCATCTCCATATTTTGGATGCGAGATGGAACCATCACCATCTTCATCATCACAATCACCATCTCCATCATCATCACCATCTTCATCATCACTGTCATCTGTAGGTCCCTCATCACCGTGTCCATCATCATCACCATCTTCATCATCACCATGATCTTCATCGCCATCACCATCACTATCATCATCAACGTCTTCATCATCATCACCATCATCATCATCAACACCACAAGTGCCCGATGGATGATTTTCCAAAGTTGACCGCTATGTGCAAAAATTGCACATTCCCTCACTGAGCAAAACCCTAGTTTCCAAGATGGACGTATAAGATGACATAGGGGCCACCGTACCGGAGGGGAGGGGCACCCCTAGCACTATCCCGGTGTCCTGAATCCAATGGAGTCGACGGTTCATCGATCCGAGCCACGGTCTTCATTCTATGGTTTGTTCCGTCTCGCATCCAAAAAGCCTTCAGGGATACCCGTCAGGGGCATAGAACTCCAACCATGCAACAAAAATGGGTTCTGGGGAGTCATGCAAGTGTGTCTTGGTAGGTTCTGGATGGGAACACTAGCCACAAGTTCCCGGTGGATGATTTTCCAAAGTTGACCCCTGTGTACAAAAATTGCACACTTCCTCACTAAGCAAAACCCTAGTTTCCAAGATGGACATAAAAGATGACACCGGGCCAACGGACCGGAGGGGAAGGGCACCCCTAGCACTATCCCGATGTCCTGAATCCAACGGAGTCGACGGTTCATCGATCCAACCCATGGTCTTCACTCTATGGCTCATTCTGTCTCGCATCCAAAAGGCCTTCAGGGACACCTGCTGGATACTATAATGCCCGCCTCAGCACTTGTGTTTGATTTTGATTATGTTGGACTTATGATTGACTAGATTATTTTGAGATCTATGATTGATTAGACTACTTTTGAGACCTACGACTGATTTGACTATTTGAGGACACTGGTTTGAAGTGAACTGGAGTTATAAAAACTTGGACCATGAATGATTGCTTTAGACTTTTTATGTGAAATGAAAATGATGAATGTTGAAATCACTTGAAATGAAAAATGATGATTTGTTTATACTCGACTGACTGAGAAAGTGAAAATGATGAATGTTGAAATCACTTGAAATGAAAAATGATGATTTGTTTATACTCAACTGACTGAGAAAGTGAAAATGATGAATGTTGAAATCACTTGAAATGAAAAATGATGATTTGTTTATACTTGACTAACTGAGAAAATGAAAATGATGAATGTTGAAATTACTTGAAATGAAAAATGATGATTTGTTTATACTCGACTGACAAAGAAAATGAAAAGGATGATACAAATGTTTATTATTGCAGCACTACTAATATGCATTTGAGTGTGTGCAGTGGCAGGTAAGACGATTTACCAACTGACCCACAATGGAATTATCGGGGTTGTAAGAACGGAAAGAACACTTAGGGGTATGACGACTGACTGTCGACCCTGAACTAGTAATCCAGGCACGGGTGAAGCCGTTTCAGCTCACCCAGGGAAGCGTATGTCGTACGGGCAAGACCATAATGATTTGGTCGCGTACAATGAGTTGAGGGGCGTGCAATAAGGAGAGCCGTATCCCTCAACATCCCTTAGTCTCCAAGGAGCGTAGTTGAGAGATCGCGGTAATGACTCCCGATCGCTACGCAGTGCTCCCCATAAGAAGAAAGAAAGATACTATCGGAAGGGCCCGCCGAAGAGGTGCCTAGACAAAGAAAAAAAAAGGAAAATAAAATTATTTATGCACGCATAATTGAAAATAAAAATAAAATATGGGTGGAGATTCTAGAAAATTTATTATTAAAAGAATTAAATTTTTATTATCAGGATGGTTATATTATTATTATGAGAAAAGAGGTTTAAAAATTGAAAAGTTAATTATAATTTCTTTATCTTTAGCTAAAGTATATTTCTTTTTGTTTTAAAAGAAAAAGAAAGAAAGTAAATGAAATATAAAATGTCTTATTTAAAATATCCTTTTATTTAAAAATAAAATAAAATAAAATAAAGTAAAAGAAATAAATTTAGAAATTTTTTTGGTTTTGAATAAAATATTTTATTTATAAAAAGAAAAAGAAAAGAAATCTAGTTTGAACATGTGGTTAAAATCAACAACTGTATCCGAAAAGACAAACACAACTAGAACTCTCTTAAAGACAACTACACCTACTTTGCACTGATTTAGGGAGTTAGGTGTACACATTGAGTTAGAAACAGGCACTTGTACTTGAGAATAAAATTAATTAAAATATTAAATTTATTTAAAAATGTGCATGGATAGACACATGGCACACAAGAATTTGCTATATAATGAGGGAGGAAAAGGGAGAAGGATCTGTCTTGCTCCCTAATGCTGGATGGTCATCATAATCTCAGATTATGTTATGATCCTTGGAGTTGGGTTTATCCGGAACGAGGATTGGGAGATCCTTTCGGGAGGCTATTTGTGTGTGTTCTTACGACCCCATGAGCTCGGGGGTTCGAGGTGAATAAGATTAACCTCGATACGGTAGGGTGGTAAACCGAGGGGTTCGTCGATGATCGTGTGGAGGGACGGCAAGACCAAAGCTGCATTATTTTGGAAATATACACTCGACCTACTGCGGGAGTAACCGCTCATGCAGGTTCTATGCAATTTAAGTTTTATTTGTTTACATTGAGTTATATGTGATGAATGAATATTTAATTCCGGTTTGAACTAATTTTTCTGGAACAAAATTTTATTTATGCTTATAGACTAGAAATTATCTTAATCCGGATACGATCAGAGATCTAACAGAAAAATTCCCTACCTTCGATATTTCTAGAAATGTAATCTTGTGATTGACAAATTGGATCATCTTATAAGAAAGAACAATTGGGAGAGTGGAAATTCTTTTAATTTAGAATACTGTGTAGAAATAGTATTCTGCAAACCCTTAGTGACAGTCCTGAACATTGATTTTCAATCAATGCTATAGTTAATTCTGTTTTGCTTAAATCAAATTAAAACGAAGATCGACTCTATATGTCAGTTACAGTGTTCAATCCTCGATTGCAATTAGATTTGACCCTGTATTTGGGATATTGAAGTTAATTTCAAATCAATGTTTCTAAATTGATTGATTCTATATTTTGATGTGGAAGTTGTCCTTCAGATCGATATTCCCTAATTGATCTTGGATCTGTACTTTTATTAATGTGAGATCGATATCCCCAAATCGATCGATTCTATAATAGCAATAGAAATTTCTCTTTCAAATCGATTTTTGGACATTACATTACAGTATGCGATCCCTAAATTAAAATCAAGTTGATTCTATATTTTGATGTGGAGGTTGTTCTACAGATCGATATTCTCCAATCGATCTTGGATCTGTACTTTTATTATGGCGAGATCGATATCCCCAAATCAAATGATTCTATAATAGCAATGAAAATTTTCATTTTTCAAATCGATTTTTGACATTATATTCCCAACATTCCAATTCGATGATGGTTTCATAGATGGCATTTCCATATTTGCTCCTAACCCCTGTATCAATGGGCATTTTTAGATCTCACTCAGAAAAATCACCCATGACAAAATCTCTACATCCAATCGATTGATAATCGTTTAGCTCATTTCCAGAATTCTACATTTGAAAATCTCTGCATCAAATCGATTAATAGTCGCTTAGCTCATATCCAGAAATTCATAATGGAAACTCTCTGCATCAAATCTTGTTTCGGTCTCAAGATCAAACTCAGCATTGTATCGTTGAAAGGAAAATTGTCTACCAGTTGGATCGACGTTCTCTCATTATAATCTCTGCTTTCGTTCTTGAGTTCGATCCGTAATGTTGCTGTAAAGTTAGATCTTTTCATCTATTTCTATCTATAGATCTGTCTAAAATAATACTCCACCACGGCCGGAATTACACCTACTCTGCATAGTATCGGCGAAGGGAAAAACCGTCTATTAGTTGGATCGAAATTCTCTCTTAATCTCTGCATTCTTTCTAGAGAACGATCCGTACAGTAAATTTCTCCATCGCTGAATTTGTGGGGGATATATTTTTATAACCGAACTGAATTTCTAAAATCACCCAGACCTTTAATCAATTCCATTCATGACTATTAGTTGTAGAAGCTCTGTTATATGAATTATTATATGTAACGCTTGTATTATAAGTGTGAGTCTCGAACCGACTTGTTGTTGCAGCAACATCCCCCCCCCCCAAATTTTGTACATATTGGGGCCCCTCCTTTAATTTTTTTAGAAAGGATGCCTTAAGAGGCCATTCCCAGCTTTTAACTTTGTTCTGTAACAGAAAATCTTGCTATGAACCTCTCCAAGTCTTCCTTCCTCTAAGAGTAAAATTCATGAAGTCTTCTTGGAAATCGCAGAACGATTTTATAAAGCCCCACAGTTGCGGAAGCCTTTTGTTTAAGCTTCTCGAAAAAAGGACTTAGAAATCTTTTGAAAGTTTGCGGAACGCGCCAAGGAAGCTCCACGGAACCATTCAGCTTTGTCTCCCGAAACGGCGGGAACCGTTTGCCTAAGCCTCCCGAAAAGATTTAGAAGTTTACGTAAGCTATTGACGAATTCCTTCCGAAACGGCGGAAGAATTCGAGGAAGTCGCCCGAAACTTGCGGGAGCCATTCGCCAAATTTCCCCACGGCCGCCAAGTGACTTAGTTTTTTTGAAAAATTTCTTAACTCTCGAAGTTGCGGAAGCCATTCGCCCGAGCCTTCCGCAACTGCGGAAACCTTCGCGTTTTCATTCCGAAACCTCACCGAGAAATTTTGGCGAAACCTTTTGGTTTTTTCTCTCGCAGTTGCGGAAGACTCCACGTTAACTTTCCGAAACGCCGAAACACTTAAACCTTTCCGGAACAATTCGCAAAAGCCGTCCGCAACCGCGGAAGCTTTCGGGTTATCCTTCCGAAACGATGGGCGCAATTCACCAATTCCTTCTGAAACAGCGGAGGCTAATGGCAAAAGCTTTCCGAAGCGCTCTCGAAGCCCGGCCGATACTTAGAAAATTTTCTGAAGTTTTCAGAAGCCTTTTGCGGAATCTATTTGCGAAAGCATTCCGCAATTTCGGAAGCTTTCACGTTATCATCCCGCTACCCGCCAAAGGACTCTGACGATCACGTTCATTTTGCGGGAGCCATTCGCGAGAACCTTCCGAAACTCCGGAGCTTTTTAAGTTTTCTTTCCGCTACCGCGGGAACCTTTTACCGAAAATTTCACGTTCACGATCAATTTTGCGGAAAACATTCGCCTTCTCCTTTCGAAACAGCGAAAACTTTCGTTCTATCATCCCGCAATGGCAGGTGGAATTCATGAACTTGTCCTGCAGGTGGCGGTCGTGCGCACATATCGAGACGGCTTGATATGACCCCGACGTACCAGTATTAAAGCCGTGTTTTAAATGCACCAACCACCACATTAAACCTCGCACGTGCCCAGTTCATTTAAATAAACGGTGGGGGTTCGAGCCAAACACATTGTTATTTTTCGATTGGCAAACGCCATGGAACGCCGCGCAACCGCTCTAGCTCAACTCGCTCATCCACATCCTCGTCCACCTCATTCAACCATCTTCACGATGCCAGGTAGGATGTTTTAACTGTTAAATTTGTTTCTTCCACGCGTCAAATTACCTTTGGTTTGTTTTTTTTCGAAGACTGTAGGCATTGGTTGGATTTTGATGGGAAAAATGCCCGTCATGGGCTATTTTGCCCATCAAATACGGTCTAAATTGCATATTTCCCATCATAAAAACAGAGAAGTTGTGAAACGTTTGTATATTGTGTAAAGACCGTCAGTTTTGACGGGTGGAATGTTTCCAAATTCCTACCCTGATCGCATACGTCATTATTTTGTGCGTTTAAAATCACCAAGCCCGTTAATGTCTCGTTCCTATAATCCGAAACCTGAAACTATAGCCACCCGAGCTTCTTCACCACCCACATTCCCATCGTCGTCAACCCCCGTTCAAGTTCCCAAACCTACCGTAGAACGCCTCGCCAAGTGCCGTCAGATAACCATAGCGGTAAAAGCCCTCGTCGGCTCATAAATATGAAAACGGCTCCTTATCTCGTCGTAGGGTTATTTCACCCCAGACTTCCCCGCCACTAACCATTTAAAAGCACAATGACGAAGGTCACCATCTCTCCTAGAGCTGGACCGAGAGTAGGTTGCTTCCGCAACATGCTTATCCTCTCAGGAGCATTCCAAACCCGCCCCTTGAAAAGAATTAGGATGATTAAATCTAGATTTCTTGTTTGGAATGGTGTATTTTGCTTCCCAACATGCAGTTTCACATTTTATTTATCTCATTGACATGTTAAAATGGTGATGCTCTCTGTTAAAATCTCACAGTATGTTGCTCAATTTTATAATGGCTTGTATTTGGTTGCTATCAGGGATAAGTCAAAATGCCAAAAGGTGGTAGGAAGAAGGCTAAAATGACATAAAAACAGCCTACACCACTTAGAACTGAGACCACACTCCAGGATACTAGGTGCACCACCGGTATTCCTCTTGAAATCCGATGGGGTGACATCTATAGGATGATCCGAGACCAAGAGATCCCGGATATGTTGCTAGAAGAGGAGCAGATCTATATTAATATCAGGACTTCAGCCATAGCCAGGGCTGCTACCCGCCCTGAACTGTTCCCATGTGCTGAAGTAATCGGATGGATTCTCCAACATACCGATGCGGAGTCAAGGGTGATAAATGACAGCGGGAAAATAGCCATTGCCTCATTCCACCCAGCATACATTGCCGCAGCATATAAATTTCTCCACCCCTAGCAAGCTCTGACTGATGAATGGCTGGGCAAAATGAACAACATTGACATGGCCAAAAAATTACTGGTCGCAGGCAAGCATCTAAGAAAGAAAGGTAATGACGAATACGACGTCCAGAATCTGAGACCTCCCTTCAGGTTGATCACCTTGATGTTGTGCAGAATCTTCGACATGCCCGATGGCAACGTGTATAAGATTCAGTGGGTCCCCATCATCCACTTCGTGGCATTTAAAGGAACTGTGTTTGACTCGGCCACTCTCCTGTCAGACAGTTTGGCCTTAATGATAGTTGCTGCAAGAGAAGGACTGGCCTTAAAGAAGGCAGAATTCTACATGTCCTCATACCTTATTGATTGTGTTTTGGCCAAGTTATCCTTTCCCAACTTAGGCTATACATGGGACAAGGCCAACACTCCGGTTTATACCGCTTTCAGGATGATGTGGGCCCAGAATTACAAACCTAGCTACAAACTCATCTGTGAGGGGTTCATCATGCCCCTATATGAGAAGATATTCAAAGAATAGCCCAATTGCTTGTCGGAGAATGCTATGGAAGTCCTTGAAAACTACGGGGATTTTTATTTTTCAGAACAAGGCACCTACCTCAGAATGTTTGGAGGGACTAAAGCTCCATACATTTTACCGAGGTATGCCACTGATTATGTGGTCCTTAAAGAGGCAGTGGGACAGATTTTCCTGGATGGAATTGGAGCCGTGCTCAACAAGCAGTATAAGGCCTACTTTCCCTCTCTACCTTTCTGCATAGGAGCTTACAAGTTCTCGGGGGTTGCCTCAGCCGAAGAGTTTGTTTAGGAGCTGAAAGCCTTCCACTTCGGTGAGGTAATCTTCCACAGGAATGACAGGAAGGGAAAAGTTGCTGAGCACTGTAAGGAGATTTAAGCTCATTTCGAGTACTCTCATTATCATGATGCCGAGGAGGAGGTATTCAGAGGCATCAGCAACATGGCTGAGCTGCGAACCTTTCGCCAAGGCAGTGGAGCAAGTTCTAGCTCTACCAGGACCCAGAAGACCAGCCAACAGAAGGACAAAGAAGCAGATGAGGCCCGAGCTCAGGAAGAGCTCAGATTAAAAGAGGAAGCAAGGTTACTATGAGAAGCTGAAGAAGCCAGATTACAGCAGGAAGCTGAGGAAGGGAGGTTGCTGCAAGAGGCTGAAGTTGTCAGATTGCAGCAAGAAGCAGAAACTGAGATCCTACGGAAAGAAGCTTAGGAAGCCCAGCAACAAAAGGAGGCTGAAGATGAAAGAGAGAAAAAAGCTGAGGAAGAAGAGAAAGGGCAACGAGATGAAGAAGAGCTTAAAGCAGGTGAAGATACCCAGGCAGGTGGCTCTGGTGCACAGGACATGGAGATTGACATACCTCAAACAAGTGTCTCTGGCATTCAAAATGTGGAGACGGACGCAACACAAGCAGGTGGCTCTGGTACCCAAAATGTGGGAACAGATCCAACTCAGGTAGTCCAGACCCCACCAACGGAAATAGAAATAGACATTATGGATCTCCCAATCGTCCCGTACACTCCATCAGGAGAACATACCATGTCCAGATGGGATGAGTTTGTCTACGACAAGAGGAGAAAGGAAATGGTCTTCAAATCGGAAGAGAGGATCAAAAGATTCTCCCAGGAGGATATTATTACCCACCGTGAGATCACTGTAATGCGGAATACAGATAAGGATCCCTTAGCTATGGCATCCGCCATTGTAGAGACAACAAAAGCATCACTGGACAATGTAGGTGATATAATTAGAGAAAATGAATCGACAAAGAAGAGAGCTCGTATGCTACAACATACTATGGCTAAGGAGCAAGCCTACAAGGATCTCGTGGTGAACAAGTATAACCGCCTGTTTGCTGAGCATAAAGAGCTATCGGACAAGTGTAACCAGCTGGAGGAGGAAAAGGACCAACTGACACTCCAGATGATGATTGTGGAAGCAGAGAAGAGCGAAGCGGAAGATAAAACCTCCTAACTAGAAGCAGACAAGCTGGCATTAGCTGAGCAATTAGAACAAGCTGAGAGCAGAACGATGGACATGTCTCCCTTCCATGAGCTGTCCTGCAGCATCCTGAAGCAAATGCATGACACTTAGGGGCTAATCACTAATGAAGTTTGCAAGCTCAAGGCCATGGTGGTCAGGTTAAAAGAAGTTAATGCAGAGGCCCATAGGCTCAAAGCTAAGCATACTCGGGTTAAGGCAAATATCCTGATCCAGATAGAATGGCGAGAAGGAAAGGGGGATTTCTCCACACATCTCCCATTCAAATCTGTGGAAGGTTTTAATGAAGACATAGCCCTTTTGGACTTCTGCAGAAACTGTGGCAGTAAGCTGATGGCCAGTGTACAAGGGACAAGGGATAGGATTAACAGTCTGTATCAAAGAATCCAGGGAGTGCATGACAGGTGCAAGTTGAGTTTCCCGCAATCCCTTGATGATTTCCCGGGTGAAGAGCAACGTTTGGCTGAACTGAAGGAAGAACTGGGCATCCAAACTGATTATGTGAAGAAAATTGATGTCCTAGCAATTGACGACCTCCAACATTATATTGGAATGTCATCAGTCCACAACCATTTGCTTAAAGAAGTGCATCAAGCTGCAGTAACAGAAGTTCAAGACATTGGAGCAGAGCTTAGGAAAAATGTAACTTATCAAAAAATCTTGCTCCCTGCTTCCGCAAATGTAGTCATAAGGGACACGGGTATATGGTATAGATACATTGCGGAGGAAGAGAAGAAAGCAGCAGCAATGGCAGGAGCAACAGCAAATCCAGACTCTTCTCTCCCAGCAGCAACAGCTGTGGCAGCTAACTCGATTTCCTCTTTCCCAGCAGTAACAGAAACTCCAGCTGGCTCGAGTACCTCTCCTCAAGCAGCAGCAGCAGCAACAGTTGGATCGAGTGCTTCTCTTCCAACTGAAGCACACACACAGGAGTGAAAGCGCTGATGTAGAGCGTTAATTCTGATATTTTGGTATTTTGGGCTTTTCATATTTGTAAAAGCGTGGAAGCTATGGGACAACTGTCCCTATTTTCTTTTAAAATAATTTCTGTAAAGAGAAAAGGAGTCACATTTTTGTCTGTCATAGAAGAAAATTTCTGTAGATGACAAGTGTAAAAGGCCAGGTGGCAGCCCAAAGGGCAATTTTGTAATTATAAATAGAAGTTAGGAAGGAATGAAGAGGACTTTTGGCAGGGAATTATTTTCAGACCTGTACGAGCTATCTTGTATATGTTCTAAGAAAATAAAACTTCTAATAAAAGCCTGGAGATGGACGTTTTGCATGGGAATGAAGAATGGATGTGTATTGGATTATTCTGGTGACTTCCATACTTTAATGTGAGATCTTTCTTGCTATCTGAATTATTTCTTTGCAACTAATGATTTTGCTCCTTTCTGTGCAAACGAATTCTCTGTTTCATGAGTAATGAATGTGTTTCAAATTAAATTAGAAGCTATCTTCTGATATCTCTCATCTTTGCTATAGCTTTACCTGTAAGATTTAATGGCTATCTATTCTTTCTTTAAGATATCTCCTACAGCTCATTGCTCATGCTTTTAATTCGCTCCTTGCAGGGATAGTTAGATATATTTCAGTCTTAAACTTAGATCTGTTTTTCCAGTCTTGCATTTAGATTAAACTCAGACTAGGCACTTGCATATCATTATAAAACATAAAACTCAAAAAGAAAGGTGGATCGGGCCATAACCGGTGTAATTGGAATAAAAATCCAAGTCCACGGTTGCCGGAACCGCTAACCGGACGGATTCCCTATACCAAACGGTAGATAATCTAATTGGGATAATCTATCGGGGAGAATCCCTTTCTGATTGATGCTACGATATCCGAGGCATCAACAGTTTTTGGCGCTAGAAGGAGGGCCTGAAAGTGCATGGATGATAGAGGAAAATCTCCCACTGTCATAGATGTCACTGAAAACCCGCTTAAAGAAAGCATTTCAAACAGCCCAGATCTTTAATTATTAAATCAAGAACGCCTTATTTCTGATCCTGAGCCTCAAGAAGCTTTATACGCTATACCTTTAGCAGAAATAGAGGATTTTAGAAGGCATATGCGATCCTACGTTAGGCAGCTAGGTGGTTTAAATGCTGTAAATTTTCTCCCTAGGAAAATTATCCCTTGAAAAGAGCCACAATATACCCGAGATTCGATTCTTGTTCAAAGTTTTGAAGAACTTGTGAATTTAACTTTAGAAGAAATTTCAGACCCTCTGAACAAGGAAGATCTTGAAAACTCAGAGAATATTTCAGGTCAAGAAGAACTTATCACTCCAAAGAGTACTCCCCAGAATTCACCTTACAATTCTCCACCAGGTTCTCCACATCCAAACATGGTTGTACCTGCTTGGAGAGCAAGGGGGGCGCTGAATTTAGTTGGGCCATTCCATAATCTTCCAAAGAATCCAAAAAAGGTCTTACCTAAGTTCGACCCAAGGAAATCCATTTCGGCGGAAGACCATCTCAAGAGTTTCTACTTAGCTCTGAACCTTTTGAATGTACAGCATGAAGACGTAGTCTGCAGGCTGTTTCCATATACATTCGAGCCAAAAGTATCATCCTGGTACTTTAGCCTACAACCCAGCTCGATCTCTAGTTGGGATGAATTCGAAAACTGTTTTTTAAAGAAATACGGAAACAAAAAAACTGTGGCTACGCTTATGAAAGAACTCTTATCCATGAGAATGGAAAAGAAAGAAAAGGTTCAAGATTTTAATCAAAGATTCACAACGCTGTTAAATAAATTCAGTGAAGCTAATAAACCAGCAGAGGAATCTCTGATTGAATATTATACAACAGCTCTTGAGGGACCCATAGCAATGTTTGTAAAAAGGTCCAAGAAAACTACCCTGATAGAGAACTTTGAGGAATCTAGAAAGGTAGAAGAAGAAGTTGATAGCATTGCTAAACATGCTTTAGATGCAGAGCCAAAACCAGCATCCAGCAAAAAACCTTTGCTGCTCACTAGAAGTAAAGAAGAGCCATCTACAGACATGGAGAATGTAGTCAAGATGATGCAGAAATTATCTAATAAAATTGTAGATCTCGAGAAAGACAAGGCTGCTAGCACATCTAGGAAACCTTTCAAGCCATTTTATAAAAGGAGGGAAGACGGTGATCAAACTCATCCACCAATGAATACTTCTCCTGTCTTAAACTTGAATGAAATCGGGATGGAAAATTTCTGCACTTTTCATCAAGAACCGCATTCGGAAAAGAGCTGCCTGCAATGGATTAATTCCATGAGCTTAGTCATGAACCAAATGCTAGATTCACAGATCCCAGACCAAGATGATTCTCCGGAGGAATCAAGCCCTGAATTAGAGGAACCAACTCCAGACACTACTATGGTGCTATGGGATTGGGTACCTATGACTGAGTTAACAGAAGAGGATCCCACAGATAGCTCTCCCTCTACCGTAAACGTTGCCACTCGCAGTAAAGGCCCTATTGCGGATCCTGTGCCAAACGCAGCTCCTCATAAGCCTAAAGTTTCAAAAGAACCGCCTAGGAGGCATATAACAATTATCCCACCACAGCCAAAAGTTAGCCAAACAGTGACCACGCAGTCAAACGCTGACACCATAGTTCAGCCACCTAAGGTCACAATGAGCAAAACAGATCAGCCGGCCCGAATTGGGAACGAATCTGACATAGGATACGATATTATCGAAGATATCAAGAAGGTCAAAGCAAATGTGTCAATATTTGACATGTGCAGCTTGCCCCATCAACGAGACAAACTGCTGCATGTTCTACAACCCCAGACCAGCACTGCATTAACGGATTCTCAAGACAATCCCGAAATTAATGAGGCTAGCATCGGTGGGAAATATAAATCTCAAACATTGCCATTCCTATTGACTTTTGAAATTTTCAACCATAATGTTCACAATTGTTTGGTAGACTCCGGAGCATCCTCAAACGTCATGCCACTGTCAATTTGTAAAAAGATTAATGGGCATCCTATACCATCTCCATCCCAAATTATCCAATTAGATAGGACTGTTGTCAAAGTAATTGGGGAGATGAAAGACGTCCTCATTAGATTATCAGCTGAACCTAGATTCTGTCAATTCATTGACATAATGGTGGTCGATATTCCTGAAGCCTATGGGCTGATTTTAAGTAGGGATTGGTCTACGAAGCTGAGTGGCTACTTTGCTACTGATTGGTCTCATCTGTGGTTTCCTTATCAGAACAGGCAGAATCAGATTAAAGTCTTGAGAGAACCACATATGAAGCAAAACGTAACTCAGTTAGAAGAAAAAAAAATGAGGCTGTTGCTTTCTCATCCTCGGTTCTGGGAAATTATTTCTTAGAAATGGATCCGGGTAATTATCAGTCTGAAACCATTAGCCATGAATCAGATAAACAGTCCGATCTCCTTCATTTCTCTCGGACTGATGATGTTGATTGTAACATAGTTAGTTTAGTTACTGATTTACATCATAGAGAGACTAACTTAGTTGAATCTAAAGATATTTTTTGGACATTATACTTTGATGGTTCTAAAACTCTGGAAGGATCCGGAGCCAGTTGTATTCTAATGGATCCAAAAGGAAACAAGTATTTTTTGTCCTGTAGACTAGAATTTGATTGTACTAATAATACCACTGAATATGAAGCTTTGGTACATGGATTAAAGAAGGCCATTGGCTTAAATGTTAAGTACCTGAAAGTTTTTGGTGACTCCGAGATAGTTGTAAGACAGGTAAGGGACACCATTCATTGCCTCTCACCTCATTTGAAAGGTTATCAGGCTGAGGTATGGGATTTAATTATGCATTTTGACACTTTCAATATAAAATCTATTCCTAGGTTGCAAAATGCTGCAGCTGATTTGTTAGCAACATCTGCTTCTAGATTGGTGCCATCAAATAATAAATGCTCGATTGAATTGATTTTCAGGCCTTTCGCTCCCGATAACATCACAAACTTCAGGGTCTTCGATGATGATGAACAAATTATCATCTTTCTAATGAACGAAGACAGCTTCCAAGGAGCTGCAATAGATGAGGAAGAACATGATGCTGATCTGATGAAGAAGGATCAGGAGAAAGGAAATTTCATTCCCAAAGGGGTGAGGTCCCTCGAAATACTGTTCGATCTTCAAAATAAATTCAAAAGACCAGCTAACACCAATACTAACAGCTCATCAATGCAACATGAGTTAGTTAATTTGGGTGCTGAGGCAGAACCAAAATTTGTCAACCTGGGCAAATGTTGTTCGCCAGGAGAAAGAGATAGGTTCATTAAACTGTTTAAGCAATATAAGGATGTTTTTGCATGGACCTATGAATATTTGAAAACGTATGACGTCCGCATTATCCAACATGTTATACCAATGAAAGCGGGTGTCAAGCCATTTCAGCAGCAGTTAAGAAGGATGCATCCTAATCTAGAACCGTTGATTCAAAAGGAATTAAAGAAGCTCCTGGATGCTAAGATAATCTTTAAGGTTCGGCATTCTGAGTGGGTTGCAAACTTGGTTCCCGTAAGAAAGAAGTCAGGGGAGATAAGGCTATGTGTAGATTTCATAAATTTAAACAAAGCTTCAGATAAAGACAACTACCCCATCCCTTTAATGGAACAAATCCTTCAAATGGTGTCAGGATCTGAGCTGTTTTCTCTTCTCGATGGTTTCTCTGGCTACAATCAAGTATTAGTAGCCGAAAAAGATTGTCTTAAGACTACTTTCCGAACTAAGTGGGGAAATTTCACATACAGAAGGATGCCATTTGGTCTGATAAACACAGGAGCTACATTCCAAAGAGAAATGGACATCGCCTTCCGAGGATTGGGTGGGAAATGTGTTGTTGTATACTTAGATGATGTGACGGTCTTTTCAAAGAAAAGGGAAGATCATGTTGTTCATCTGAAGCATATTTTTGATCACTGTCGGAAATATGGTATTTCTTTGAATCCTAAGAAAAGCGTATTTGTTGTTCCTGAAGGTAAACTCTTGGGCCATATAATTTCTAAAGGGGGAGTGTCAATAGATCAAGAAAGAGTCCAAGCTATTAATAAGATTCCAATGCCTTACAACAAGAAATCGATGCAGTCCTTTATGGGCACTATTAATTTTGTCCGCAGATTTGTTCCAGATTTTGCACAAATTGTCAAGCCATTGCAACAGATGGTTAAACAAAGCATACAATTCAAGTGGACAGATTTGGAAAAGGACGCATTTAGAGATATCAAGGCCGCTATAGCTAAGGCTCCTTCCTTAAGGAGCCCAGATTTTGACAAGGATTTTATCTTATATACCTTTGCTTCAAACGACTCCCTCGCAGTTGTACTCGCGCAAAAGGTGGAGCTGGGGGATGAATACCCAATTTCGTTCATGAGCACTAGTCTGTAAGGGGCTGAGTTGAACTATCCCACGGTTGACAAGCATGCATATGCGGTCTTCAAAGCAGTCAAACAGTTCAGGCCATATATCCTTAAGAACAAAACTAAAGTCATAGTTCCCCACCCAACTGTTATATCCCTTTTCATTCAAAAGGAATTGGGAGAAAGGAGAGGGAACTGGGTCACAGCTCTGCAGGAATATGATTTAGAATTTAAACCAGCCATGATCATCAAAGGGCAAGGCCTGTGCAAATTACTTGCGGGAAACTCAACTAATAAAGGGCAACATTGGAAAAATGAAGCTAAGCTAAATTCGGTTGAAGTATTCATATCTTCACAACTCCCTAGTCATGGTATAGGGATCTGGTGCACTATTTACAGCAAGGATATCTACCTGAGCACTGGAACTCTAAACAAAGAAGGGCACTCCTTTTGAAATCAGCATCTTATCAAATCATTGATGGGGTACTTTTCAGAAAAAATTATGATAGAGTTTTCCTTAGGTGCTTGGAAAAGGAAGATGCAAGTAAAGTTGTGAAAGAATTGCATGATGGCCCCGCAGGTGGACATTATTCAGGAGAGACAACAACACACAAGATACTGAGAGCTGGTTATTATTGGCCCACTCTGTTCCGAGATGCCCACATGTATGCGCGAAACTGTGATGTATGTCAAAGAAGTGCTGGGAAGTTACCTAAGGCAGCAGGACCATTGCAGCCGGTTATCATCTCTGAGCCTTTTGAGCAGTGGGGTATAGATGTTATTGGAGAAATAAATCCAAATTCTTCTTTACAACATCGATACATCTTGACGGCTACCGACTACTTCACTAGATGGACGGAAGCCATCAGCTTCTTGAAAGAGAACATCATAACCAGGTTTGGGGTTCCAATTTCCCTTGTTTTTGATAATGCTACGTATTTTTCGTCTTGCAAGATAAATGAATTTGTTTATGAATGGGGGATTAAGTTGCATTATTCAACCAATTATTATCCTCAAGGGAACGGATTAGTTGAATCCTCAAATAAGAATCTGATTCGAATTCTTAAGAAGACTATGATAGAAAACCAGAGAAGTTGGCATGTAGCTCTCCCAAACGCCTTATGGGAAGATAGGGTGACCCCAAAGAATGCATTAGGGGTTTCCCCTTTTACTCTTGTCTATGGCAAGGAAGCTATCCTTCCTCCAAACATCTTACTCCCATCCTTACAGTTATCCCAAGCCTCTCGGGGTTCTGGTAGCCAAGCCTTACAATCCAGGATCAATACCCTGCTTCAACTTGAAGAAGCCTGACAGAAAGCTAAAGACTGATTCCATCAACACCAAGACATAGTTAAGAGATGGTTCGATAAAAGGAAGTCCGGTAAAAGAAGTTTTGAAGTTGGGGACTTAGTCCTGAAATGGGACCATAATCATGAAGGCAAAGGAATGCATACGAAATTCCAACAATTATGGGTAGGCCCGTACCAAATTTCGGCAAAATTAGGCCCATCCACTTATAAATTGACAAATCTCGAGGGAGAAGAAGTAACCCTTCCTCTCAATGGCCTCGCCCTGAAACAATACTTCGCATAGTCTCGCTGAGACTTCCTGTACATAAATAAAGTTTCTTTTATTTTGCTTTAGCCTTTGTTTGCTTTATTTTTCGGCCATTTTGTTTCTTTCATTGTTATTTGAACCTTTGCAACAAGTTTGTTTTCTGAAAGCCCTTATGGTTGAGTTTCTCGTCGAGGATAGATCTCTCAAAGAAATCTCGCAACCCATGAATCCGGAACCATGCTCGAATAAAGTCTGTCTGTTGTGCTCTCGCTGAAATGTTCAGAAGAAAGGAAGCCTACTCTGCTAGTCACACTAATTCTGTTTAAATAGCAGAGACCTATGATCATCTTCACTACTATCTTTGGGCTCCACCCACTCTCACACTTAAAGGCATCTCAAGAAGGCTATTAAAGTTGGACCCATGGAAAGTAGCACATCTCGAGGACATAGGGTATTGAAATGACTCCATGCTGCAAATTTAACAGCCAAAATGGCTTATCCTCAAGAGTCTGTTTTCCAGAGATTCTCGCCTCAATTAAAGCATGGCTGAGACAAAAGCAAAAGACATGTAAAATCAAGAAGGTTGTCCAAAAGGCTCAGCCCAAAATAGGCTCCTCTCCGTCCGTGAGGCTTGGTCAAATCAATAAAATTTCTAACTCACACAAAAGAACATTATGGATTGAGGAGCCTAAATCAAAGATCATGTCCAAAAGAAAATATCTCTGGAAGGCTCAAATAGCTAAGCTGTCCAAAGTACAAACATCCAAAAGGATGCAAGCAGCATGGGAATGAGGAACAAGAGCAATAATGTCCATGAGGAAGTGTTGCAAATCCTGTGGAGTCCGACAGTAGTAACCATCTGAAAGATGACCCTTCTAAAATGAATCTCATATGTCGGCCCTTTGAGAGTTTTAAAGATGTCTCAGTCAAAGCTCCCCTTTCCCCAATGCCTAGCAGGTAAAGTGCCTTTTTCCTTCACATAAGTTCAAATGCTCAGCTGAATATTGCACATAAGATGGATGTCTTTGATAAGGTGTCGGACCATGAAGAGGAATTTTTCAGAGATCTGTGTTCGCCAGCGACTCGCCATTGTTGTTGCAGCAACATCCCCCCCCAAAAAAAAATTTGTACATATTGGGGCCCCTCCTTTAATTTTTTTAGAAAGGCTACCTTAAGAGGCCATTCCCAGCTTTTAACTTTGTTTTGTAACAGAAAATCTTGCTATGAACCTCTCCAAGTCTTCCTTCCTCTAAGAGTAAAATTCATGAAGTCTTCTTGGAAATCGCGGAACGATTTTATAAAGCCCCGCAGTTGCGGAAGCCTTTTGTTTAAGCTTCTCGAAAAAAGGACTTAGAAATATTTTGAAAGTTTGCGGAACGCTCCAAGGAAGCTCCGTGGAACCATTCAGCTTTGTGTCCCGAAACGGCGGGAACCGTTTGCCTAAGCCTCCCGAAAAGATTTAGAAGTTTGCGGAAGCTATTGACGAATTCCTTCCGAAACGGCGGAAGAATTCGAGGAAGCCGCCGGAAAGTTGTGGGAGCCATTCGCCAAATTTCCCCATGGCCTCCAAGTGACTTAGTTCTTTTGAAAAATTTCTTAAGTCTCGAAGTTGCGGAAGCCATTCGCCCGAGCCTTCCGCAACTGCGGAAACCTTCGCGTTTTCGTTCCGAAACCTCACCGAGAAAGTTTGGCGGAACCTTTTGGTTTTTTCTCCCGCAATTGCGGAAGTCTCCACGTTAATTTTTCGAAACGCCGAAACACTTAAACCTTTCCGGAACAATTCGCAAAAGCCGTCTGCAATCGCGGAAGCTTTCAGGTTATCCTTACGAAACGATGGGCGCCATTCACCAATTCCTTCTGAAACAGCGGAGGCTAATGGCAAAAGCTTTCTGAAGCGCTCTCAAAGCCCGGCCGATACTTAGAAAATTTTCTGAAGTTTTTGGAAGCCTTTTGCGGATCTATTTGTGAAAGCCTTCCGCAATTTCGGAAGCTTTCACGTTATCATCCCGCTATCCGCCAAAGGACTCTGACGATCACGTTCATTTTGCGGGAGCCATTCGTGAGAACCTTCAGAAACGCCGAAGCTTTTTAAGTTTTCTTTCCGCTACCGTGGGAACCTTTTACTGAAAATTTCACGTTCACGATCAATTTTGCGGAAAACATTCACCTTCTCCTTTCGAAATAGCGGAAACTTTCGTTCTATCATTCCGTAATGGCGGGTGGAATTCATGAACTTGTCCCGTAGGTGGCGGTCACGCGCACATATCGAGACGGCTTGATATGACCCCGACATACCAGTATTAAAGCCGTGTTTTAAATGCACCAACAACCACATTAAACCTCGCACGTGCCCAGTTCAATAAATAAACGGTGGGGGTTCGAGCCAAACACATTGTTATTTTTCGATTGGCAAACGCCGTGGAACGCTGCGCGACCGCTCCAGCTCAACTCGCTCGTCCACATCCTCGTCCACCTCATTCAACCATCTTCACGGTTCCAGGTAGGATGTTTTAACCGTTAAATTTGTTTCTTCCACGCGTCAAATTACCTTTGGTTTGTTTTTTTTCGAAGACGATAGGCATTGGTTGGATTTTGACGGGAAAAATGCCCATCATGGGATATTTTTCCCATCAAATACTGTCTAAATTGCATATTTCCCGTCATAAAAATAGAGAAGTTGTGAAACGTTTGTATATTGTGTAAAGACCGTCAGTTTTGACGGGTGGAATGTTTCCAAATTCCTACCCTAATCGCATACGTCGTTATTTTGCGCATTTAAAATCACCAAGCCCGTTAATGTCTCGTTCCTATCATCCGAAACCCGAAACTATAGCCACCTGAGCTTCTTCACCACCCACATTCCCGGCGTCGTCAACCCCGGTTCAAGTTCCCAAACCTACTGTAGAACGCCTCTCCAAGTGCCGTCATATAACCATAGCGGTCAAAGCCCTCGTCAACTCATAAATATGAAAACGGCTCCTTATCTCGTCGTAGGGTTATTTCACCCCAGAATTCCCCGCCACTAACCATTTAAAAGCACAATGACGAAGGTCACCATCTCTCCTAGAGCTGGACCGAGAGCAGGTTGCTTCCGCAACATGCTTATCCTCTCAGGAGCATTCCAAACCCGCCCCTCGAAAAGAATTAGGATGATTAAATCTAGATTTCTTGTTTGGAATGGTGTATTTTGCTTCCCAACATGCAGTTTCACATTTTATTTATCTCATTGACATGTTAAAATGGTGATGCTCTCTGTTAAAATCTCACAGTATGTTGCTCAATCTTATGATGGCTTGTATTTGGTTGCTATCAGGGATAAGTCAAAATGCCAAAAGGTGGTAGGAAGATTTTTATTTTTCAGAACAAGGCACCTACCTCAGAAGGTTTGGAGGGACTAAAGCTCCATACATTTTACCGAGGTATGCCACTGATTATGTGGTCCTTAAAGAGGAAGTGAGACAGATTTTCCTAGATGGAATTGGAGCCGTGCTCAACAAGCAGCATAAGGCCTCCTTTCCCCCTCTACCTTTCTGCATAGGAGCTCACAAGTTCTCAGGGGTTGCCTCAACCGAAGAGTTTGTTCAGGAGCTGAAATCCTTCCACTTCGATGAGTTAATATTCCACAGGAATGACAGGAAGGGAAAAGTTGCTGAGCACTGTAAGGAGATTTATGCTCATTTCGAGTACTCTCATTATCATGATGCCGAGGAGGAGGTATTCAGAGGCATCAGAAACATGGCTGAGCTACGAACCTTTCGCCAAGGCAATGGAGCAAGTTCTAGCTCCACTAGGACCCAGAAGACCAGCCAGTAGAAGGACAAAGAAGCAGATGAGGCCCGAGCTTAGGAAGAGCTCAGATTAAAAGAGGAAGCAAGGTTACTATGAGAAGCTGAAGAAGCCAGATTACAGCAGGAAGCTGAGGAAGCGAGGTTGCTGCAAGAGGCTGAAGTTGTCAGATTGCAGCAAGAAGCAGAAACTGAGAGGCTATGGAAAGAAGCTGAGGAAGCCCAGCAGCAAAAGGAGGCTGAAGATGAAAGACAACAGAAAGCTGAGGAAAAAGAGAAAGGGCAACGAGATGAAGAAGAGCTTAAAGCAGGTGAAGATACCTAGGCAGGTGGCTCCGGTGCACAGGACATGGAGATTGACATACCTCAAACAAGTGTCTCCGGCATTCAAAATGTGGATATGGACGCAGCACAAGCAGGTGGCTCTGGTACCCAAAATGTGGGAACAGATCTAGCTCAGGTAGTCCAGACCCCACCAACGGAAATAGAAATAGACATTATGGATCTCCCAATCGTCCCGTACACTCCATCAGGAGAACATACCGTGTCCAGATGGGATGAGTTTGTCTACGACAAGAGGAGAAAGGTAATGGTCTTCAAATCGGAAGAGAGGATCAAAATATTCTCCCAGGAGGATATTATTACCCACCGTGAGATCACTGTAATGCGGAATACAGATAAGGATCCCTTAGCTATGGCATCTGCCGTTGTAGAGACAGCAAAAGCATCACTGGACAATGTAGGTAATATAATTAGAGAAAATGAATCGACAAAGAAGAGAGCTCGTATGCTACAACATACTATGGCTAAGGAGCAAGCCTACAGGGATCTCGTGGTGAACAAGTATAACCGCCTGTTTGCTGAGCATAAAGTGCTGTCGGACAAGTGTAACCAGCTGGAGGAGGAAAAGGACCAACTGACACTCCAGATGATGATTGTGGAAGCAGATAAGAGCGAAGCGGAAGATAAAACCTCCCAACTAGAAGTAGACAAGCTGGCATTAGCTGAGCAATTAGAACAAGTTGAGAGCAGAACGATGGACATGTCTCCCTTCCATGAGCTTTCCTGCAGCACCCTGAAGCAAATGCATGACACTCAGGGGCTAATCACTAATGAAGTTTGCAAGCTCAAGGCCATGGTGGTCAGGTTAAAAGAAGTTAATGCAGAGGCCCATAGGCTCAAAGCTAAGCATACTTGGGTTAAGGAAAATATACTGAGCTAGATAGAATGGCGAGAAGAAAAGGGGGATTTCCCCACACATCTCCCATTCAAATCTGTGGAAGGTTTTAATGAAGACGTAGCCCTTTTGGACTTCTACAGAAACTGTGGCAGTAAGCTGATGGCCAGTGTACAAGGGACAAGGGATAGGATTAACAGTCTGTATCAAAGAATCCAGGGAGTGCATGACAGGTGCAAGTTGAGTTTCCCGCAATCCCTTGATGATTTCCCGGGTGAAGAGCAATGTTTGGCTGAACTGAAGGAAGAACTGGGCATCCAAACTGATTATGTGAAGAAAATTGATGTCCTAGCAATTGACGACCTCCAACATTATATTGGAATGTCATCAGTCCACAACCATTTTCTTAAAGAAGTGCATCAAGCTGCAGTAACAGAAGTTCAAGACATTGGAGCAGAGCTTAGGAAAAATGTAACTTCTCAGAAAATCTTGCTCCCTGCTTCCGCAAATGTAGTCATAAGGGACACGGGTATATGGTATAGTTACATTGCGGAGGAGGAGAAGAAAGCAGTAGCAGTGGCAGGAGCAACAGCAAATCCAGACTCTTCTCTCCCAGCAGCAACAGCTGTGGCAGCTAATTCGATTTCCTCTTTCCCAGTAGTAACAGAAACTCCAGCTGGCTCGAGTACCTCTCCTCAGGCAGCAGCAGCAGCAACAGTTGGATCGAGTGCTTCTCTTCCAACTGAGGCACATGCACAGGAGTGAAAGCGCTGATGTAGAGCGTTAATTCTGATATTTTGGTATTTTGGGCTTTTCATATTTGTAAAAGCGTGGAAGCTATGGGACAGCTGTCCCTATTTTCTTTTAAAATAATTTCTGTAAAGAGAAAAGGAGTCACATTTTTGTCTGTTATAGAAGAAAATTTCTGTAGATGACAAGTGTAAAAGGCCAGGTGGCAGCCCAAAGGGAAATTTTGTAATTATAAATAGAAGTTAGGAAGGAATGAAGAGGACTTTTGGCAGGGAATTATTTTCAGACCTGTACGAGCTATCTTGTATATGTTCTAAGAAAATAAAACTTCTAATAAAAGCCTGGAGATGGACGTTTTGCATGGGAATGAAGAATGGATGGGTATTGGATTATTCTGGTGACTTCCATACTTTAATGTGAGATCTTTCTTGCTATCTGAATTATTTCTTTGCAACTAATGATTTTGCTCCTTTCTGTGCAAATGAATTCTCTGTTTCATGAGTAATGAATGTGTTTCAAATTAAATTAGAAGCTATCTTCTGATATCTCTCATCTTTGTTGTAGCTTTACCTGTAAGATTTAATGGCTATCTGTTCTTTCTTTAAGATATCTCCTACAGCTCATTGCTCATGCTTTTAATTCGCTCCTTGTAGGGATAGTTAGATTTATTTCAGTCTTAAACTTAGATCTGTTTTTCTAGTCTTGCATTTAGATTAAACTCAGACTAGGCACTTGCATATCATTATAAAACATAAAACTCAAAAAGAAAGGTGGATCAGGCCATAACCAGTATAATTGGAATAAAACTCCAAATCCACGGTTGCCGGAACCGCTAACCGGACGGATTCCCTATACCAAACTGTAGATAATCTAATTGGGATAATCTATTGGGGTGAATCCATTTCTGATTGATGCTACAATATCCGAGGCATCAACACGACTTCAGCTATATGATTAGGATTGTTCAACTAATACTTCGTAGTACAATATATCGAATATTACTTGCTTACCTTGACAGGTCCTACATTTGGTATCATGTATCTTTTGCAGTCCAGATCCTTTCCTTTAAAATTAAATTAAGGTAAGTTTCCATCTTCTATTCAAATCAACTTTAAACAAAACTTAGTGAAATGGCCTATGGTTAGAGATATTACCTCGCTCGATGATATGTTAAATAACTAAAAACTTACAGGGTAACAAGTTGCCGAGCATGGGTTGCCACCATTTCACAATTTTGGAATTTCAAGAATTAATTCGCCGTTTTTATCATTCTAAATTTTTATAATTCTAAACATAGTTAAAATGAAATCAACCATACATGATTACTTAACATTACTTGAACTTTAGTTCCTCATCATTCTAAAAATGATTTACAATTTAAGATGTGAGACATGTAAATTATTTCTTGAATATTATCTATGATGAAGTATATGACATATATAAATAACTCTATAAATACAGTGATTAAGTTTACAATGACATCTATTAAGTGCAAATTTATATATATATATATATATATATATATATATAATCGTTAAGTAAGTGATAATTGGAGGAAAGATTATTGTAAGATGCAATTATTTATGCCATTATTTATGCATTATGCATTTCATATTAGAGAAAAGTTATGTTGTACCAATTATATTTAAGTTTATAAATGAATAGATTTGCTCATGCCTATCACATTACAAATAACATTGGAAGTTAGTACTTACATTAAGACTATCTATGGTTTATAGGATTGGAATGAGATGTTTTTATCTACATCTTAAAAGTGAACGTTGATATGTTATACCATTAAGATGAAATGTTATGTAATACCATTACTTATATTGTTTATATATAGACAAAATGTATTATTGTGCAAACTATATTTGGATATATGAATAGAGTAGTTTTACTTGAGACAAAACATATTTCAAATAAAATTGAAATATAGTGCTTACAACTATGTCAATCTATAGTTCATAGACTTGAATGAAATGTCTTAAATTTATGTCGATTTTCATATCAAAGGGAAAAATTGATAGGTAGTGTCATTAATTATTGTAATTATGTTTTAGATGTTGGAATAGAATAACATGTCATGTCATATCTCAAAGATAGAATTGAAAGTAGTCTCGTCTATACCTTTCATATTTAAAAAGATGAGATGGCTCAATTCTGTTTACGTGCATTATAGAAATGCTAAGAAAACATTTAGACATTATTAAATATCACATTGTTGATGCTTTTGCTCGAAGAGTTTTAGATCCCTAGAAGGATGTTCTAGCATATATGAATGTAGGACGTAAGTGCATCCGTGAACTTTCCTTTTTAGCATTACGATTTAATACTGTACCAAAAAAAAAAAAAAAAAATCACTTACTCAAGATGAGAGACCTTACAGATCCCTGTCGAGGGCATAGAACTCCAACCGTGCAAAAAAACTGGGTTCCAGGGAGTCATTCAAGTATGTCTAGGTAGGATCTAGATGGGAACGCTAGCCACAAGTTCTTTGTGGATGATTTTCCAAAGTTGACCCCCGTGTCCAAAAATTGCACACTCCCTCACTGAGGAAAACCCTAGTTTCCAAGATGGACGTACAAGATGACAATAGGGCTACTGGATCGGAGGGTAGGGGCACCCCTAACACTATCCTGATGTCATGAATCCAATGATGTCAACGGTTCATCGATCCGAGCCATGATCTTCATTCTATGGCTCGTTTTGTCTCGCATCCAAAAGGCCTTCAGGGACACCTACTGGATACCTACCGGGGGCATAGAACTCCAACCGTGCAACAAAATCGGATTTTGGGGAGTCACGCAAGTGTGTCTAGGTAGGTTCCGGCTGGGATCTCTAGCCACAAGTGCCCGGTGGCTGATTTTCCAAAGTTGACCCTCGTGTGCAAAAATTGCACACTCCCTCACTAAGCAAAACCCTAGTTTCCAAGATGGACGTACAAGATGACAATGGGGCCACCGGGCTAGAGGAGAGGGGCACCCTTAGAACTATCCCAACGTCCTGAATCCAACGGAGTTGACGGTTCATCGATCTGATCCATGGTATTCATTCTATGGCTCGTTCAGTCTCGCATCCAAAAGGCCTTGAAGGACACTTGATGGATACTTGCCAGGGACATGAAACTCCAACCATGCAACAAAATCAGGGTCCGGGGAGTCATGCAAGTGTTAAGATCCTAGTGGACGGCCTTCACTAACACCTCGGGGTTTTGGTTTAACGATTCGTATCATTTGGTATCAAAGCCTTCACCCAGGTTCAAGTCACAGAGCGGGTGGCAACGTCGGCATTGCAGTGTTCGCCCGAGGCTCGTACGGCTCAAAGTGGACACCACCGTACAGGCGTACATCCAACCCAGAGTCTGGACTGTGGAGCATGGTGGGATGTTAAGATCCTAGTGGATGACCTTCACTAACACCTCGGGGTTTTGGTGTAACGGTTTGTATCAGCAAGTGTGTCAAGGTGGGTTCTGGCTGGGAATGCTAGCCACAAGTGCCCGGTGGATGATTTTCCAAAGTTGACCCCAATGTGAAGGCCATCCAAATTCGCTTAAGGGGTGCATATATTGTTCGAAGGCCCCCGGGCATGTGTGGCCACCATCGACAAGTCAACAATGGCCACGTGGACCTGTGGGAGACGATGGAATCCAATTCCGTTCGCTGGTTTGGGTTCTGTGGCCTCGAAACAAATCCCCAAAGTGTCTCTGAATGGCCCCGGGGTGCCCAACTAGAATTATTGTAGTGCCCAAACCGTGGCTCGGTTCACGAATCTGTCGATTCCGATGGGTCCAGGATGCCAGGTTTCAGCTAGGGGTCCCCCCACAACATGCCTTGAAGACCCAGAAGCGGTGCCAATGGGCCATCTCCGGAGCTAGCGTTTTGCTCAGTGATGGCCATTCCAAATTTGCTAAAGGGGTGCATTTTTCGTCCGGAGGCCCTCGGGCATGCGTGGCCACCGTGGATAGGTCCATAATGGCCACATGGACCTATGGTAGCCGACGAAATCCAAGTCCGCTTGCCGGTTTGGGTTTTGTGGCCCCGGAGCAAATCCCCAAAGTGTCCCTGAATGGCCCCGGGGTGCCTGACTAGAATGCCCATAGTGCCCAAACTGTGGCTCGGTTCGTGAATCCATTGATTCCGGTGTGTCCGGGACGCCGAGTTTTAGCTAAGGGACCCCCCACAGCGTGCCTTGAAGACCCGGAAGCAGTGCCAATGGGACATCTCCGGAGCTAGGGTTTTGCTTAGTGATGACCATTCCAAACTCGCTAAAGGGGTGAATTTCTCGTCCGGAGGCCCCTTGGCGTGCGTGGCCACCGTGGACAGGTCCACAATGGCCACATGGACCTGTGGGAGCCGATGGGAATTCTAGTTGGGCACCCCAGGGCCATTCAGGGACACTTTGGGGATTTGCTCCAGGGCCACAAAACCCAAACAGGCGAGCGGACTTGGACCTGTCCACGGTGACCACGCACGCTCGGGGGCCTCCAGATGATAAATGCACCCCTTTAGCAAATTTGGAATGGCCATCACTAAGAAAAATCCTAGCTCTGGAGATGGCCCATTTCACCACTTCCGGGTCTTCAAGGCACGCTCTGGGGGGTCCCCTAGCTGAAACCCAACGTCGTGGACCCACCGGAATCGACGGATTCATGAACCGAGCCATGGGTCGGGCGCTACAGGCATTCTAGTCGGGAAGCCCGGGGCCATTCTAGTGGTGATAACAAGTTTACTATCTGTTGAGTCTGATACTACATCCAGGAGCCACTTAGCAAACTTTGAGATAGAAAGCTCTATAATTTTAGGATACTGATTCAACCACTCATATAGTTTCTCACCTTCTCGAGGATCTAAATTTATAATTTCCTTCTGGGTAGATTCAGGCATTCTCGAGGATCTAAATTTATAATTGCCTTCTGGGTAGATTCAGGCATGGAATAATATTTGGCGGCACTTCCAAGCTCCCCAGACCATTTGGTTAGCCACAATATGTGCGACTCCTTTAACGAAAGATAAATTCTGGTGTGGGTGGCAGCATTTGATACACTAGCCAAATCTATGTTGTTGGAAGAACTTACATATTTCAACAAAGGAGTGTTTTGCAGGTGACTTGAAAATCCCTTCCAATTTTCAGCAATAAAACAAAGAAGTTCAAAGTACAGATTTTTAGGCAAGTTTGTCAACCAATCAGACAACCGAATACAGGGAGATAACCACGCCCAAAAAGTTCAAGCTATTATAAAACTCTTGTTTATTAAGATAAGGATGGACTATGTGTACATTACGAGAATATAGATGAATGAAGTCGCTTTGATGAACTTGTCCTCTTGCTTTCTCCAGAATGTGTTTAAAGCAGGGAGTATTGTTCAAGCTTCTGTTGGTTTACAAAAACATTTATTCCCAAATATGACATCACATAAAACCACTTCCTTAGCTTTTAATTGGGTTTGAATGGCATCTCTAACTTGTGTTAGCTGTGGATAACGAGGAATATGAAAGGGAAGGTACCTATAGACCCAAGTTTTCAATGATAGAGGTGAATTACCACTTATCAGAGCATGAAATGCTGAACAAAAGGCTAATGGGACACAACGAAGGATTCCTTGGTCCCAGCAGGTATCCAGCAGGTATCCCTGAAGGCCTTCTGGATGCGAGACGGAACGAGCCATATAATGGAGACCGTGGCTCAGATCGATGAACCATCGACTCCGTTGGATTCAAGACACTGGGATAGTGCTAGGGGTGCCCCTCTCCTCTAGTCTGGTGTCCTCATTGTCATCTTGTACGTCCATCTTGGCAACTAGGGTTTTGCTCAGTGAGGGAGTGTGCAATTTTTGCACACTGGGGTCAACTTTGGAAAATCATCCACCGGGCACTTGTGGCTAGCACTCCCAGCTGGCACTTGCCTAGAAACACTTGCATGACTCCCCGGAACCCGGTTTTGTTGTACGGTTGGAGTTCTATGCCCTCGGCAGGTATCTAGCAGGTGTCCCTAAAGGCCTTTTGGATGCAAGACGGAACAAGCCATAGAATGAATACCATGGCTCAGATTGACGAACCGTCGACTCCGTTGAATTTAGGACACCGGTATAGTGCTAGGGGTGCCCCTTCCCTCCGGTCTGGTGGCCTCGGTGTCATCTTGTACGTCCATCTTAGAAACTAGGGTTTTTCTCAGTGAGGGAGTGTGCAATGTTTGCACACAGGGGTAAACTTTGGAAAATCATCCACCGGGCACTTGTGGCTAGTGTTCCCAGACAGAACCTACCTAGACACACTTGCATGACTCCCCGGAACCCGGTTTTGTTGCACGGTTGGAGTTCTATGCCCCCGACAGGTATCCAGCAGGTGTCCCTGAAGGCCTTTTGGATGCGAGACAGAACGAGCCATAGAATGAAGATCGTGGCTCGGATCGACGAACCATCGACTCCATTGGATTCAAGACGCTGGTATAGTGCTAGGTGTGCCCCAACCCTTTGGTCCAGTGGCCCCATTGTCATCTTGTACGTCCATATTGGAAACTAGGGTTTTGCTCAGTGAGGGAGTGTGCAATTTTTGCACACTAGGGTCAACTTTGGAAAATCACCCACCGGGCACTTGTGGCTAGCGTTCCTAGCCGGAACCTACCTAGACACACTTGCATGACTCCCCGGAACCCCGTTTTTTTTCATGGTTGGAGTTCTATGCCCCCGGCAGGTATCCATCAGGTGTCCCTGAAGGCCTTTTGGATGCGAGACGGAACGAGCCATAGAATGAATACCGTGGCTCGGATCGACAAACCGTCAACTCCGTTGGATTCAGTACACTGAGATAGTGCTACGGGTGCCCCTCCCCTACGGTCCGGTGGCCCCGATGTCATATTGTACGTCCATCTTTGAAACTAGGGTTTTGCTCAGTGAGGGAGTGTGCAATTTTTGCACACGGAGGTCAACTTTGGAAAATCATCCACCGGGCACTTGTGGTGATGATGATGATGATGGTGGTGATGATGAAGATGTTGATGATGATGGTGATGGTGATGGTGATGGTGATGGTGATGGTTATCATGTTGAAGATGAAGATGGTGATGATGATGGACACAGTGATGAGGGACCTACAGATGACAGCGATGATGAAGATGGTGATGATGATGGCGAATATGGTGATGATGATGGAGATGGTGATGATGATGGATATGGTGATGTGGGACCTCCAAAAACTCAAGCATTAACATGGGTGAGGTAGTTCTAAAGCCTCCCTCAAGGACATTTCCAACCATTAGGTGACAATGATGAACATGTTAGTGCTACTCAATCATAGCTCCCAAATGATCATCATATTCATCCAAGTACTAGACCAATATTGAAACAATTCCTAAAGCTCCAAATGGAGAGAGTGGTAGAGAAAATGGGGGCAATATCTAGATTTAGGTGTTGTGGGAATCTTGGTAAGACCTAGGGTTTGAGGATCGAAATTCCAAGATAGACATGTAGACTTGGATTCTATAAGTTGAGTTCTCTAGTGGTGTATTTGTGTGATGTGAAAAACCCTTCCAATAGTGATCCTATCCCACTTGGAGTCCAAATATGCCCTACTGAGGGTACGTGTGGTGGGTCACGGATTCTAGGGATGGATTAGGTTAATAGGGCTACAATAGGTTTCTAGGATTCTAGATTAGTTTCTGAGGGTTAGATAGTGTTTCTAGGGTTAGTTTAGCTTTCTAGGATTTCTAGTGCTATATTATGTTTCTAGGATTCTAGATTAATTTATGAGGGTTAGATTAGTGTTTCTAGGGTTAGTTTAGATTTCTATCATTTCTAGGGCTAGATTATGTTTGTAGGGTTATATTAGTGCTTCTAGGGTTAATCATGCATGAATAAACAATCACATAGCTATAAATCATAACTTAATCATAACTCAGACATCAAATAAACGATATAAGATAACGATATCAAATAAACTATCTAACATAACATTAATCGTGCATGAATAAACAATCACATGGCTATACTATGTACCTCAGTCAATTAGGCCTTCTGGATCCTCTCGGTTTTTTATTGTCTCAAACAACCTCTCATGCTCCGCATGAGGTAGTAAGTAGCGTACCTTGTTTGATGACTTCATTGACATTGTCTGTCGTTGGATGTTTGTACCCACGATCAAGTGCGTAAAGTGATACACCCACGACCCTGGTCTATAATCTGTGTATGTGTAGCCATTGCTCTTTGGTCCCTTTCCATCCACTGTAAGATATTCCCCCTGAACAACCATCGAGCCAGTCAGAAAGGTAATGCCTTCACTATCCGTTAATGATGCGAGGAGGGTTTGCTTCCCCTAGATGCATCGTGCCAACCAATAATTTGTTCCAATTGCACTGTCTGTCGGGGCGACAACTATGTAGATGTGTCCTGTAAAAATACATTTTAAGGTCATATTCCAACAAGTAGTGGTTTGATAACTTGGATAATTACAAAAACAAGGAGGGAACCGGGATATGCATGCAGAAATGTTTACCTGGTTGTACAAGATCATATATATCAGCATATTCATTGGAAATAGAGGACTGGCCTTCCTCTAACTGGATTGTTTTAGCAACTGCACGTGGGTCCACTGCAAGTGATACATGATCCCATTCATCAACCCAATCCATTGATTCGCACTCATCCCACTCACAATTGCTGTAAGACCCACAAAAACAAGCAAGTTTTCGGGTCCATATTTCAAATAAGGGGTTTTTTAAGCTTCGAACTGAATGAAATCCACGAGTGCCTTGCATAGTACTACAACTATAAGAATGTGATCGATCTATATCAACTACATTCCAGAAATTTCTGACAACATGTCCTCTACCTATTGGTATGTGTTGCTCCGTGGTTCGATCTGACATGTTTTCTTTGCACCATCGAACTATGGATTCGACATTCCAAATATGAGGGCCTCCCATTTACCTCATCTCCTCCCTTCGTAGGGAAATTTTGAGACATGCTCCAGCCTCGTCATGCTCTCCCTTTCCATGCCTGGTCCCAAAATAGTTCCATACATGTAGCTGTTAAGATCCTAATGGACGGCCTTCACTAACACCTCGGGGTTTTGGTGTAACAGTTCGTATAATTTGGTATCAGAGCCTCCACCCAGGTTCAAGTCACAGAGCGGGTGGAAACGTCGGCATTGCAGTGTTCTCCCGAGGCTCGTATGGCGCAAAGGGGACACCACTGTACGGGCGCACATCCAGCCCGGAGTCTAGATTGCGGAGCGTGGTGGGATGTTAATATCCTAATGGACGACCTTCATTAACACCTCGGGGTTTTGGTGTAACGGTTCGTATCAGTAGCACATCATAAGTCTTGTGCAAAATACTCAACCACTGGAAAACACGTGCATTTTTTAACTGGCCTGCACAACCATCTGACCATATCCAATGTTGATCCATTTGTATACCTCTCTCCTTCAGCTGATCATAGAAAATTTTGAAGCAATGCTGCACATAATGAAGGTCGTGGAACCTATCGTCACTGATGTAGAAGTTGGTCTCTTTCAATATTATCCTCATGTCGTTGCTGCTCTCTGGCGCGTGCCTGTACATGATATGGACTATTATGCTAACTTGGTATGAATGGTAGTATTGAATTTGAATCTCATTCATAGTTTTTTGCAAAGTCCACAACCGACAATATTGTGCCCTTGGGAAAGGTGTCCTTGCACTGTCTGTACTGTTCATCCTGCCATCATGCTACATGGACGTGCTGTACATAATGCTCGGTATTTTGGTAGAATTCCTTCATGAATTTGCAAATTTGTAACTGGTGCCACAAAACCAAGGGCATTAATAGAACATGAAATTTTCAATCTGAATATATATGTACAAATTCAACATGTGCAGTATGAAAGTATGCAAACTTAGATTACCCGTGACTTCACCAATGCAATTTTTTTGCTTTCCTTCGAACTATCTACTTGATATGTTATGTACTGGAAGTTATGCATTTCTACTAACATCGTCCCAAATTCGTGCTCCGCGGTTGCGTTGATGCAGTGGCTCAATAATGCAAATCCATTGCAATTGGAACATGTCCCATATAAACATGATCTTTTATAATATTTTTGTCCTTCAGGCCTTTGACACATTATGCTATGTATAAATTCTCTGGATGCATTCGGTGGTTGTAGAGAAGGGTAATCCTGCATAATGTTAGTATGCAAACCACAAAATATATGTCTATACGTATCATAATAGTACTCAAATTCTACATGGTATCTACAACATGTATTGTGATCAATGCAAATTCTAACAAACCAGGGTTTGCATTTTCCTAAGGACTTTTGGCCCAAGTTCAATTGTGTGTGCTCATTCCTGAACCTCTCATAGAGTTTTGTTTGTGTCGTGTCAAGGAAGTGCTTGACATGGGTTTCACCCCCCTAACACCTTTTCTCAACTTTAAAACATCTATTTGATTCGATGACGGTCTAGTGTTATCATGCCAAAACTTGTGCACTAGTTCTTTAACAGCATCAATGAGCTTCATGTCTGAATGAGATAACCTACCAACAAAGGCCCAACAATCTTTTTGGCTTGGGGTCTCAAGTTTTTCTCTAATGTAAGAATACTTTTGAAAAGTCTTTCTATCTACTTTAAATATTTTACATGTGTGTGATAGTAGGCGACGTTGCCTTGTGGATTTGTCTACAATCGATTCCGATAGTACACAACGGGCCACATTAAAATATTTTGCATGAGAAGTTTTTCCAATCAAATTTAATGCAAATTGTAGATTTCTAACAACATGATTGTTGGCCTCTGAAATTCTAACTACCTTTATGCCCAAAATTCTCCTAACATGAGCTAGACAATGTGATTTTATCAAAGCAAGAAACAATTGACATTTTGCTGAATCGGTTTTGGATTCAAAAAAATCTTTGATTATCTTGTTACAATGGAAATCAATAGTGCATTCGGGAATCTTACCTTCAAGTCCTAAAAATGAACTTTCATCCACATGAATACGTTTGGGAGTTCTTCGTCGTCTGGTTGATAGTCAAGGCAATGGAGTCGGCAAGGAAGTATGAGTCTCGTCAACAGTTTGTTGTGGCCCTTCGTTCACAATTTGGTCCTGCAATGGAGTGTGTTCGCCAGGTGTGTGCTCTTCTTGGGGAGGTTGCCAGTTAAGAACTTGTTCAACATCGATCCCTTCATACTCGACATCAGGCAATATTTGATTGACTTCAACCACTTTGTCATTGCTTGTTGATGGATCTAAGGCACTAACATTTTGATTTCTACGGTTTTGCATGTACAACCTGGCATTTTCTCTTATCTCATGGGTCTTTTCAAGGGGCGACTGTGTCCTTCTAGAATTTCTTTTATTATTATGTTTGTTTCCCATATTCAATGCGTTTTTTGGAAGAAGAAAAAATATGACCCCTGCAAGAATGAACAACAAACAAGATATTAAAACTCGATGTGCATGATTATTAAAGCTCGATGTAGCAATTGATTATGTACAACAACATCCAATGAGAATGTTTTCATATAATCTTAAAGCTATTGGGAATGCCCTACATATAAAGTTACAACATCACCTCTAGGAACTTAGTAGGATGGTATTTGATGGTGGTATGGGATGTTAGTAGGAGCAAATTCCCTACAAGGGAGAAGCTCACACTCACTTCATTTTCATGGTATGGATGAGGGAAAATAGCCCCAAAATACTAAGAGTTTTCAATTGTTTAGGTGTTTGTGTGAGTTGTTGTAGTGAAATCATGAGGAATTCAACAAATGTTTGTCTACTAGATGGAGGAATGTGATTATGAAATGTTATTGGTGGTGATGCAAGTAATTTTTTTTTATTATCTTCTTGAAAGGTTGAAAGCATTGCTTGGTGCATGTTGTAGTTTTTTTTTGGTAATATGTTTTTATTGTCTATTTTGAAGATTAAGAAGACTAAAATAGATCTATCATACAATTCATGAGGAAAAACCAAAATAGATGCCATTCAAACAAGTGAATGAAGACTAAATTACATTTAACAAGATAAAATTATCACCATACCTCAAGGATTGTGATTGCTCTTTGCTTCAAATGTCAAATGCTCTTTTGATGTGTCCACTATATGTAAGAAGACTTCATGTGTGTCCAAGTAGCATGAGAATTCAATCCAAGGTGCCAAATAGAGTCCAACTATTGTGTATTCACTCAATTGATCCAAATAGAGCCCAATAGGTGTGTATTCAATACAAAGAGCCAAATAGAGCCCCAAATGTTGTGTATTTTATCCAAATGGTGAAGGAAGCACCAAATGGTGTATGTATTCAATCTACCATGTAAATGCTTATCGAACTGTTCGTGAAACCAACGAAGAGAACGCGATGAATGAGGAAAAAAATGCAGGAGAAAGAACGTGGGTGATTTTCTAAATTTTATGTTCAACAGGGATGCGCACGCGCCAGATGCATGTGCGCGCTAGAGGTGCGTGTGCTAGATGCACGTGCACGTCCATGCTAAACATTGTAATGTTTGGTGGGTAACGTTCACTGTATTTATTTCCCAACAGATATAAATGTGTCGGTTTATGCCTAGAGCCCCTCTCCATAAAGAGCCCCTCCCCCATAAAGGGCTTTAGGACCTCTTCTAACCCATAATCCCTAAATGCATTTAAGTGCTTCTGGGTGTTTAGGGGTTTAAGGGTATATTTACAAATTTGTGTATTTTGATTTCAAAACATTAATTTAATTTTCAATTAGAAACATATGTATTACATCAAGAATAATTAAATACACAGTAGATATATTAATGTTGTATAAAGTGATGATAATGATGATGAGAATGATGACGATGAAGATGGTGATGATGATGATGATGATGACTAATGGAGATGATGGAGATGATGATGATGATGATGATGATGTTGATGATGAAGATGATGACGAATATGCAACACATCATCCTCATCATCATGATCATCTTCATCATCATCAACACCATGATCATCATCATCAACTTCATCATCATCATCATCATCATTGTGAGGATGAGGATGATGATGATGATGGTGGTGGTGATGAAAATGATGATGATGATGATGATGATGATGATGACGATGGTGGATAATGATGAATATGAGTACGATGATGAAGATGATGATGATGACAAATATGATCATCATCAAAATCATCATATTTGTCATCATCATCATCATCATCCTCATCCTCACAATGATGATGATGATGAATATGATGACGATGATGAAGATGATGATGATGATCATGTTGTTGATGATGATGAAGATGATGATGATGATGATGATGATATGATGATGATGATGGTGGTGGTGGATGATGATGAATATGAGTACGATGATGAAGATGATGATGATGATGATGAATACGATCATCATATTCGTCATCATCATCTTCATTATTCATCATCATTGCCATCTTCATCATCCTCACCATCATCATCATCATCATATGATCATGGTCACGATGATCATTGTCTTCATCATCATAATGGTCATCTTCATCATCCTCATCATACTCGTCATCGCCATCTTCTTCTTCATCATCATCATCATCATCATGGTGTTGATGATCATGAAGATGAATATGAAGATGATCATGATGATGAGGATGATGTGCTGCATATTCGTCATCATCTTCATCATCAACATCATCATCATCTACATTAGTCATCATCACCATCATCATCGTCTTCGTCATGATGATGATGATGATGATGATGATGATGATGAAGATCATGATGATGATGAAGATGGTGATGATGATGATGTTGATGATGATGATGATGATGATGATGAAGATGACTAATGAAGATGATGATGAGGATGATGATGATGATGATGTTGATGATGAAGATGATGGTGAATATGCAACACGTCATCATCATATTCATCTTCATCATCATCGTCATCATCATCATTGTGAGGACGAGCATGATGATGATGATGATGATGATGATGATGATGATGATGATGACGATGAAGAAGATGTTGTTGAAGATGATGACAAATATGCAGCACATCATCATCATCATCGTCGTCGTCGTCTTCATCATGATGATATGATGATGATGATGGTGGTGGATGATGATGAATATGAGTACGATGATGATGATGACTAATTTGGAGATGATGATGATGATGATGATGAGGAATATGTAGCACATAATCATCTTCATCATCATCATCATCAACATGATCATCATCATCAACTTCCTCGTCATCATCATCATCATCATTGTGAGGATGCGGATGATGATCATATGATGATGATGATGAGGATGATTAAGATGATGATCATATTATGATGATAGTCATCATAATAGTCATCTTCATCATCCTTAGCATACTCATCATCACCATCATCCTTATCATCATCATCATCATCATCATCATCATCATGATCTTTGTCATGATGTTGATGATGATGATGATGAAGATCATGATGAAGATGAAGATCATGATGAAGATGAAGATCATGATGAAGATGATGATGATTATGAAGATGGTGATGATGATGATGACTAATGGAGATGATGATGATGATGATGGTGATGTTGATGATGAAGATGATGACGAGTATGCAGCACATCATTCTCATCATCATCATCAACAACATGATCATCATCATCATCTTCATCATCGTCATCATCTTCATCATCGTCATCATCTTCATCATCATCATCATTGTGAGGACGAGGATGATGATGATGATGGTGGTGGTGGTGGTGGTGGTGGTGGTGGATGATAAATATGAGTACGTGATGAAGATGATGATGATGAATGTGATCATCATCATCAAAATCATCATATTCATCATCATCATCTTCATTAGTCATCATCATCGCCATCTTCAACATCCTCACCATCATCTTCATCATTGTATCATCATGGTCACGATGATCATTGTCTTTGTCATCATAATCGTCATCTTCATCATCCTCATCATACTCGTCATCACCATCTTCATCATCATCATCATCTTCGTATTGTCATGATGATGATGATGACGATGAAGATGTTGTTGTTGATGATGATGAGGAAGAGGGTGATGACTATGATGATGATGATGATGATGATGATGATGATGATGGATGATGATGAATATGTGTACGATGATGAAGATGATGATGATGTTGTTGATCATCGTACTCATCATCAACATCATCATCATCATCTTCATCATCATCACCATCATCATCATCATCTTCATCATCATCACCATCAATGGTGATGATGAGGATGATAATGATGACGACGATGACGTTGACGATGAAGATGATGACCTAGATGTTGATGAAGATGAGGAAGAAGGACGATGATGACGATGGTGTTGATGATGATGATGATGATGATGACGAAGATGATGATGATGATGATGGTGATGAATATGTTGATGTTGATGATGATGGTGATGAAGATGATGATGATGATGATGATGATGAAGATGGTGATGATGAAGAAGATGACGATGGTGGAGATGTTGATGAGGAAGGGGGAGATGACAATGATGATGAATATGTTGATGATGATGGTGATGGTGATGATGATCATCATCATATTCATCATCATCATCATCATCATCACCATCATGATCATCATCCTCGTCACCATCATCCTCATCACCATCATCATCATCATCATCATCATCATCATCACCATCATCCTCATCATCCTCATCGTCATCTTCATCACCATTGTCATCATCACCAAAATATTCATCATCATCACTGTCACCATCATCTCATCATCATCATCATCATCAACATATTCAACATCATTGTCATCTCCCCCTTCCTCATCAACATCTCCATCATCGTCATCTTCTTCATCATCACATCTTCATCAACTTCATGTATCCCCTTGAAAAAGGAAATTAAATAAACCATACAAAGGCATACAATAACGCGTACACGCAGAGACGCGTGAGTGCTGTTATTAACGCGTGTGCACACCTATGCGTGCACGCTGTCAGTCACACGTGCGCGTGTTTGCGCATGTGCATGTTTGCGCGTGCGTGTATTTGCACACACGCGTGTATGAATTCAATTTTTTTTTTGCGCCAGCTTCAAATTGCACCTTGAGGCTAGGTCTGATTTATGCCTTATTTATGACGAAAAACATCAAATGCTATAACTTTCAGTTTTTCACAACTAGTTCCACATAAGCTCCACGAGTGCATTGCAGATGAAATTGCACATGCTTGTCGAGCTCTGTGTGCATATTCTAAATATATAATTTTTGAATAGATCTGTTGTTCTTTTCTATTTTTAATTCATTTTTAACTGCACTCATGTCAAATTTGTAAAAAACATAGGTCGTTTATTTGGCCTATAACTTTTGATTGGATTAACTATTTCGAAAACGGAAGAGAAACCGCACAAGAGCACGAAAATACCTACAACCCTAAAAAAAAGAAGTATTTTGATTATTTTTAGACCATGATATGGTGGCTCAACACTTGACCATGTCGTTTTAGGGCTTCACTGACTTCGGTAATTTAAAAAATATATAAAATTGACTTTTAAAATTTTGTAAAAATAGCCCCACACAAGATTCTTTTATTGCCTACGCCTCTACATATTTTTTTTCTTGTAAATTGAAAATTTACATAGCAAACGGGTGGCTTAACAAAAACATGTGCATTATGTTTGAGAAAAAAAATAACATACCAATCTTCGAATAATGACATTTTGGGGTGGTTATACCACTTTTCCATAAATAAAAGTTATATATTCCGGAAGGTCATCCATTTTTCTACGTTTCATCTGTTTACACCTAATCCAAAAAAGTTTTGTAGGTACCTCTAATAATTCATTTCAATGACAATATTTCTGTTTTTCCAGAATGTTATTGCAACTAACATGTCATAATTGGGTATCATTACCTTGAACCAACCCCTACTCTTTTCATAAGTATGAGAGAAAAGAGCAAACTCCTTTGAGAGAGGTAAGAAGTGGGAAAACTCATAGATTTTTGTCTCATGATTTGCAACTCCTTTTGCAATGATTTCCCCTGAAACCATGTGTTGTACATCAACTTCATTTGGAGAAAAGATCACTCTTTTGGGCTCTCCAATATGAGTCATTTGATACACTAAAAGTAAATTTGCTGCAAGAGAAGGAACATAAAGCACATCACAAAAGTAACCATAGTCAAGATTGATTCTTCCAATCCCCTGAGAGGAAATTTCTGAATTATTGCCCAATCTGATAGAAGGGCCAACTGAGATTTCGAAACTGGAGAAGAGATATTTGGAGGAAGACATGTGTCTTGATGCTCCTAAATCTATGATGAAGGAAGAATCTGTTGATGCACTTGCCATGAGGGCACGACATCTTTCTTTGTCTTTGGATCTATAAGGTTCAGTATCGGGATCTTTCCTCCTTGTACATGCAGGTACATGGAGATTGTTCTTCTGAAGTAACTGAGCAATCAAATCTATAGTCTTCTTCACGCAAGTACTCTCAGGATAAAAACCCTCTAAGACAATATGTGAACTTGGATCTTTTCTTCTGAGAATGATTGGTCTTCCTTGAGTTCGAAGCCCCATTTGAAAGATATAGAGTATATGTAGGCCTTGTATCATTCGATCTCTTATCATAAATATTTTGCTTGTCTTTACCATTCGCCCTTTTGGCCTCAGTAGCTGTAAGGGTCGAATCCAACTTGGGTTTGATCATTCCCATGGAGATTAACTTCTCTTCCTCTTGAGTAAGAGATTAGATGAAGTCATCAAGTGAGGGAAACTTCCATTTTGGAATGAACATATTAGATGACTGGAAAGTAGAGACAAAAACTGAGAAGTTTGGCCCCAACTTTGAGAGAATGGAAAGAATAAGTTGCTTGTCTTCTTTCACTATCTCATATCTTTTCAACTGTGATATCAATATTTTGAACTTGGTGAGGAAGGCATTGATAGATTCGAAGCTATCAGGACTCAAACATATGATTTCATTCTCCAATTTGTGTCCTTTCATATCATCTTTCTGTCCAAAAAGGGATTCGAGCTTGTCCCAAACCTATTTAGGAGATGTAAGATCGATGACATGGAAGTGAAGATCTTCAGAAATTGAGAGAAGGAGGAGACCAACTGCTTCATCAAGCCTATCCAAGTACTTGGACTTTTCAACTGCACTGAGAGGTTCTACCATCGTTCCGTTGAGTATTCGGGTGAAGCTCTCGGTTCTCATGAAGAGAGCCATCTTGGCTTTCCACTCAACATAGTTGGAAGATGTGAGATTTAGATCCATCTGAACAAAGAAAGTCGAATAGTTGAAGAAGAATCCGAACGGGTGAATAAACCTGCAAAACAAGATGATTTTTTGTTGATGGAGAATGCTACACTTCGACTAAACACTACCTTTTGAACACTAAGCACATAGACTAAGTCCTTCACACTTGGATAGACCTCACTAGATTTCTCCAATGAATTCAAGTAATAGCACCAGTATTTGTTGTGGAAACTCAGAGGCTTCTGGTGCTCAAGTGAAAGATAGTTGCTCAAAGAAATGTTGCAACTATTGTTACTGCAATGGGTGAAATTCAAATAGCTGCTAACTGCTCTGATACCATGTAATAATCTGCAGGGGATCTAGCAACTATAACAAACTCACAATCAAACTCTCAAGAATGTTGCAAAGAAGAAGAGAAGCATGCACTCAATAATCACTCATAAACACATAATAATAGACAATATCAGTATCATACAATGAATAATGAATGTAAAGAACGTATTGCAATAATCTATGATGGAGCATCATATACGATTCGAATTAGACAATTAGGGCATTCGAATATGAGCTCAAAGTCTATCTTGGATAATAATGGAGACATCATCCAGTCAGTAGTATCAGTCATAAATGGTAATAGTCAGTCAAGTGTGTCTAATTGGGTCTAACAAAACCATCTAGGCACAAATCAAGGAATGGAGACTCCAAGGGGGGCACATGAGGCTATCAAATAGTCAAGTGGAACTCTAGAACTAGCTAACTAGAAGCTACAAGCAGTCAGCATGAGCAATCAGTGGAACAACTGCTCAATCAATGCACTAACTGAGTGATAACTCCCGATAGATGAGAAAATGCGCCCTAATTGAGTGATAACTGAAGGTAGGTGAGAAAAGGCACACTAACTGAGTGTGGTAGGTGAGCAAAGGCGCACTTGGCATGTAGAAAGGTCAAGGAGGGCGCATTAGGTAGGTAGAAGGCCAAATGGGGGATAAAGACAGGCTTTGGAGAGCTAGAAGCAAGCTCTAGGTGCTAGAGAGACAACCATGATGATGACTGGATGCATGCAACATGCAGATTTGCATGCAGTGGCATGCAAATGCATGCAACATGCAGATTTGCATGCAGGCATGCAAAATATAAAAGTGATGGTGTGAATATTCCAACAAGACAACCATAAAATATCAAATGTGTCAAGATGCAAAAAGTAGGAGACAACTATAAGTAAGTCTTATATTAAATTTACCATATAAGTATTTAATTGACACTATCAACTAAGATTTGACACATTATCATTGTGATCTGCTTATCACTCCTTATCAATGTGATTGTAAGGCACTCTTCGAAGGTGAAGTCCACAATTTTATGTCTTCTTCCTCATTCTCATGCCTTTTGGTGACACAATAAGGAGGGTGGTGGCATCAACATTGAAAATAGTTTTGACATAGAGGTAGATACATTAATTCTTTTAATTAAATAACTTAAATTACATGCCAGTGACTTCGAATTCGTCGAATTGTGGATTGGTACAAAATAAAACAAATTTTAGAGCTTCGAGCTCTTAATTACTCACATATAGAATTTTCTCAAATCCAACCATTAACACACTTCTTTTGATGTTTTGGTTCAATTTAAAAGACAGATTTTCAAGACTCAAACATGCAACGATTTGAAAGGCTATAGTTGACTTAGGCTTGATTTCATTTCCCCTCCATCCCATACATGTATGTTGTCTTGACAAGTGTTGAACATCAAAATTTGATGCCCCAGTGCCTCTGATGCTAGTGTTGCTAACTTGCTTGGTATGGAGGATTTTTTTTAATGTTTTATGAGCTATGCATTATTTTTTCTTAGGCACCCAATGCCCATGATTCTTACATCTCTTAGGTTTGAGTGGATGCATTCTCTCCGGTTTGAATTAAGTTTTTGATTGGTTTTATATGTATATTTTGGTTGTAGGTTTTGCCCAATGCCCATGATTCTTACATCTCTCTGGCTTGAATGGATGCACTATCTCTAGTTGGAATTAAGTTTTTGATTGGTTTTATATGTATATTTTGGTTGTAGGTTTATTATAGCCTCGCTTTGCTTGGTGGCTTCCTTTTGTACATAATTAACAATAAGTAATTGTCTCATGGTTCTAGTTTTATTTTAAGACTATATCTAGTTACAATGTCCTAGACTATCCATAAGATCATGTGGATACCCCAATATGGTTATTGCATAGTCTAGGTAGTTTTTATGTATAATGAAATGTGCTCCAACCAAGAAAAATACAACATAATAGATGTTATTTTAATGAATTGTAAAATTAATGTTATAGATATGACAAATTAATGTGTTCAAATTAGGTTTTATTGAAAATATGTCATTTTCATGTAAATATTAAGGAGTGCTTATTTATTCATAATTATAAAAAATTGTATGAGAAATATTTATTTTATACATTTTTGGGGAAAAGTGTTTAATTAATTTATACTTATCCATTGAAATACAATTATTTATATTTCCCTTCGTCTTTGAAGGGCTCCAAAAATAAATACCCTACCAATTGAACCATCCACATTACAACGTGACAAACCAATAGTAAAGTCAAAATACAATTTTGTAAATGGACCGATAATTCTAATTCAATTATTATTGGAAACAATGAACGATGAAATTGATGTGGGAGTTGAATGCCTTTGCACTCCATCTTTCAGAGCCGTACTGTTGAACAAAGGTTTCTACAAAATTCTTTACTCAAACCGGACTCCTGCTACAGTTCTCCAGATTTCTGCACCGTGCTCAACAAATAGGCGGAAAGCATTTTGGAGTCGGTAAATCGTGGTCCAAACAGTCCGGTCAAACCATTAAAAATTTAAATTTAATAATGAAATTTGTAATTTAACCAACTGTATGATTGTCCATAAACTATTTAAGCATCAAATTTAATAATGAAAATTTGTAATTTAAAGAATGGTATGATTTTACATAAACCATTAAAAAATTAAATTTAATAATAATAATTTGTAATTTAACCATTTCCATAGATTTGTCATCTGTAATTTAACAAATTGTATGATTTTACATAAACCATCAAAAAAATTAAATTTAATAATAATAAATTGTAATTTAACCTTTTGCATAGATTTGTCATTTGTAATTTAACGAATTGTATGATTTTACATAAACCATTAAAAATTTAAATTTAATAATAATAAATGGTAATTTAACCGTTTGCATAGATTTATCAAATTTAATAATAATAAATGGTAATTTAACCATTTGCATAGATTTATCAAATTTAATAATAATAAATGGTAATTTAACCATTTGCATAGATTTATCAAATTTAATAATAATAACTGATAATTTAACTATTACATAGATTTGTCAAAGTCATTTCTATTATAGCCATTTTACGGAATAAAATGGGCAATTCTACACAATATATTTGCCAATTTAAACATGAAAGTTTCATGAAACTTTCTAAAAAAATCTAAAATGAAAAAAAACTTACTAATTTACAGCTTTCTTTAAAAAAAAAAAAAACAAATCTCTTATAAGTAGAAACTTTATTTATTTATTAACATATTGTACTATATACTGCAAATTAAGTATTATTAACAAAATATTTGTTTTTTGTTCTCTATACATAATTATAATCACTAATTACAACTACATTAATTATCCATATATATATACATTACCTTGGAACAACACGCATAGAATTGGTGGCGGAACACACGGGTATGTTGTTTCGACACCTTCCCTGCCCTCTTTGGGTTCAGCATATGGAAATCTCGAAATAGAGCAATTTTCAAAAACCTATGGACCCCTGCTGACATAACATCCACGCTACTGGTTCAGAAAACGCAGGAACTTAAAACAATTCCCAAACTAAGCAAAAGTCATATGATAACCGCGTCAGAGATAAACAAAAGCCATCCACGGGCTTTCTTTGATGGCGCAAGTCAAGGGGACCCGCCATTAGGAGGAGTAGGAAGTGTTATTTATTTGTCTGAACACAGGAAAATTTCTATCAAATTTTCCATGGGCCACACTACCAACAGCAAAGCTGAGCTATCAACTTTATGGACAGTTTTGAAAAGTGCTAAGGACATGCAGATTCCAAGATTACACATATTTGGTGATTCAAAAATGGTGATTGACTTGGTAAATGGAAAATGCAACATCAGAGCTCCTCATCTACACTATCTGCTTAAGGAAATACAATCCTTGAAGCCCTCCTTCGAATCGGTTTCCTTCTCTCATATTTATAGAGAACTAAACACAGAAGATGACACTTTATCGAAATTGGCTCTAACAATTCAGTGAGGAATCATAGAAGGGGAGGAACAAATCAATGACCAAGTCACCGTTTTCTCCATAAAGACATAAGACTCAATACCAGCAATATCGGGAGGAATGTGATGACAGTAAGCGGATCAGGTCCTTTTTGAATTTAGGGAATCCAGCAGTGCAAAAGAAGGTTTCAGGTTATAGTGCTTAATGCACAGTTTTATTGTGTAACAAGTAAGGTTGTAAATAAATTGCTCTGATGAGTAGGATGCTCGATGAGCCATGATGTAACATTGTAAGTCCCTGTGGATAGTCAATGTTATTCTCATGAATAAAAAGATTTTTTTCCTCAGAAAAAATATATATATATCATATTAAATAATTCAACCCAAATTCTAAAAATTACTCCAAATTCATTCATGCTTCCATGTTCTTCACCTCCAACAATCAAACATGTTTTTGGAATCACTTTTGGTCTCTTGCCCTTTATAACGTGCCCTTTTTTTTCCAAATTTTCATGCTTTGTATTAGATAGAAAATAGAAAATATGTCTTTTGTTGGGAGAAAGCTTTCCTTAGGGAGAGTAGGGAAACTCATGAATTTTGGTCTTATTATTTTGGCATGGTCATAGGTGTTTAGGTTAAAAATATCTTACACAAATGTTAAGGAATTTTTAGACATTATAAAATTCCTCTATATGGAGAAGTAAGAGGTAAAACAAGAAGAAATGAAAGTATAGTTGAAAGAATAAACTTAGAGATATGACAAATTAGCTAATTGGGACTTTGACTATAGATGGTTTTTCAAGTGTTTCTATAAATTTTATGTTTTTTCAACTGTTTTATAAATTTTATAAAAAATCCTTGAAAAATATACTATGTAATAGACAACAATTGCTTCATAAGAACAACATAATATTTATGAAGAACAAGGCCCTAAAAAAGGATAATATGTCAATGGAAGAGGCGACAAAAATAAATAACTAATCTGCAACAATATGTCATAGTTATAACAATTATAAGAGACTATAACACTCCAAAGAATGTATAAAGCAATTTTATCTATTTTAAATTTTATAATTGCATGGATTCTAATATTTTTTTTATAAATATAAAAATCTAGTGTTCTTGTTTAAAAAGATTTCAATATTCATTTTATAAATATAAAAATCTACATGTTCTTGTTTTAAAAAAAAACTTTTCTATCACCATTGTAACACATGTACTCTCCATCTGAATTTTTGGTCTTTGGTTGATTAACATCTACATGAAGGAAAGCCATCTAATTTTTAGAAATGAAACCATGACAAATTTAGTCACAAAATGGATTCCAATGTGGGTATGCTTTTAATGCAGACATATTAACCACTCTAGATCCATTATAATCTTGAATCTACCAAGCGAGAGGGATCAAATCACTCAATGTGCAAGCTCCCTAGATTCAAACGTGGGTAGGATTTTAATATGTCCACATATTCACCACTCTAGATCCATCTTAACCCCTAATCTACCAAGGGTCAAGAGGGATCAAATCCCTCAAAGTGAAAGGAGCTTTTAGGGTGCAAACTGTGAGGAAGGGGTTGCACCTAGAGGGATTTGATCCCTCGTAGATCCAGGGTTAAGATGGATCTATCCTCAAAGTGCAAGCCCCTTTTAGTGTGCAAAATGTGAAAAAGGGGTTGTACCTAGAGAGATTTGATCCCTCTGGGTGCTTGGTAGATCTAGAGTTAAGATGGATCTAAATTGATGTTTATACTTTGTTTACCACATTCAATTTACATTTACACATTTTTTACCACTTCAATTTATATTTATACCTTTTTCACCATGTTTAATTTATATTTATGTCATTTTTACCCAATTAAATTTATCTTTATATTTTTTTACTTATATTTGTAACTTTTTTAACACATTCAATTATATTTATAAATTTTAATATAACTAATTTATATTTATAAAATGAAACATACATTTAAATTCTTTATTTATTTTATATTTTATTATTTTTAAAAAATGTTATCTATCAACTCCATGTTTTTATAAAATGAAGCATACATTTAAATTCTTTATTTATTTCATATTTTATTGTTTTTTAAAGATGTTATCTATCAACTCCATGTTGAATACGAATTTACACTTTTCTCGTATTTAATTATAAAAAGCTCTTTTCAACACAATGATATTTGATGTATTCATCTCAACAATAAAATGATATTTAAAAATCTTTAAAGACAAAAAATACCATAAAAAATCAAGATAAGAAATGAAAAGGTAAAAGCACATTAAATATTTTTAGACTTATTTAAAATGTCTAATAAATACGATAAAATAATATTATTATAATAAATACGATAAAATAATATTATTATAAGTATAATATGTCATATTCGTCTTATTAAAAATTACAAGCCCACTAACTAATGCGTGCATTCGTATCCAAGGAACTAAACTAGAGAAACAATGGCCAAGGATTACACGATATATATAATACGACATATGTTCACCATCATAACCCATTGTAAAGCAAAGAACTTTCCTTTCAAATTATTATCCCTCAATATTTTGTATTTTTCTTTGTCTAATACATCTCAATATTTTGTATTTTTCTTTGTCTAATACATCTGTATGTGGTTTATTTTAATAATGGATGGATCCTTGTTCTTTGTTTAATACATCTGTATGTGGTTTATTATGTCCTTGACATGTTGTTTTCGCGCAATAAAATTAATCCTTTGTCTGGATGAAATGTTTGGTAGAGACTATGGCCCAAATATTAGTGGAATGTTTTTATTATTAATTTTTTTATTAAATGAATCTTTTTCCAGCTATCTGATTAGATCAAGACACATGACATAGGCCTCGTTATCAGCATCCTAGGGACCAGCGGCACACTGACCTCAGCATATCTTCTTCCCGGATTCGGTCATGCAACACTACCACTGGATGGGACTTTATGTATGGCACTTGGGACTCTATGTATGGCACTTGGTGCAGCACCTGCAATCCACAGCACCCGAAAATTAAATGCATACTGGGTGCTGCGAGTGATCCCATCGCATCAATTGAATGTCTATCTTAAGGCGGTGCAGGACGACCGCTATTCCCCAATGATGTCGATTGAAGAGATTGTGCACAATAGATGTAACTCCAATAAGCTTTAATTTGAATCTTACTCTCCGATACTTCTTGTATAATAGTAGTTTTCTTGCTATACAGCTTTATACAGTATTCTTCACACCATATGGGCTTACTGTAGTACAGACTAGGACTTTTATCTTAAAGCTTGTAGAAATAAGAACTAATTCTAAAGAGCTACAGTGGAGAAGCTTCTTGTTGTCTCCTTTGCAATCCTAACCTTTCACCGTTTTTATGAATAAATCAGTCCCACAGGAAGAGGAAGGAGAAGAAAGTGCCTCATAAGCTCTTCTACATATTGGAAGATTCTAAAGAATCTGCCGACGATGGGGGTTGAAAACTCATTGAAAGAGTTGGGGCTTACGGTTTCAGTCCAATTTGTGGTGGATGTGTACAGGACCGACATGGAAGCCTTGAAGTTTTTCATGGAGCCCTGATGAAGACTGCCAACACATGTATGTCATATTTTCATCTAGCTACAGTGAGTTTTCCAACTATTATTCTCATTTGAACCTACAACATAATGAAATTATCTTCATTCAGCTTCAGCAACATAATGAAATTATCTTCTTTCAGCTTCAGCTAAGAACAATAGTTGTACTCATGTTTTGAAATATGATTATTAGAGTTTCAAAGACATATTGTATTTGACTATCTGAATTCGAAACCAGGAATCTGGTACTCACTACAACATGAGCTGAAAAGCCAAGGGAGAGGAATGACTGCTACTATTGCTTAAAAGTAATATATGACAACTGCAATTTAAGGAGGATTTGGTTTTTCTACTGTGTTCTTCCTTCACCTACGATACAAAGAAGATTCTGAGTAATGTTGAGTCTTAAATGACCCACCTTGTTGATTGACCTCCTCGTCACCGTGAAACTTAATTGGCTCTGCTAAAACCTGATTTTTTGAGGACCCAGTGGCAGCATTTTTGTGTCTGAAAATTGATAGTGCCATAAATTTTTCAATCAAAATACCCCGAGGAAACTCTCGGCTCCTCTCATGAGTTTCATGAATCCTCCCATGAAGTCCTACATTATGTAGTGGCCACAAGAGTCACAGGTACCTTCCTTACCTTTGAAATCGAGATTCTCTTCTGCTACAACTGCAATCTCCTCATTGCCATGGATGAATTGTATTTCACTTCACCTCGCTTTGCCAAATGCCTCCACCAACAACCCAACAGAATCAATTTTTTCTCTGTAAGGAAAATGGTAGTGTGATTCAAGCCTCGGATTCAAGGTTTGATCATGGGGAATGCACATGCATTGGCTTCAATATTTGATGTTCTTTTGTGGATTATCCGTTTATGTATATATGTATGTATTGAATTTGTGTGTATGGAATCCTTTGTGGGAAACATGCATGCATTGGCTTGACAGTTGGATGTTCTGCCACATGTTATATGTATTGGGGTGACACATATTATACATGTTGGGGTTGCATATGAAGTATATGTATTTTGTAGTAGTTTTGGTAGGTTTTGTATTTTATATTACATAAACCAAAATGATATACCAGACGTCGGAACTAACGAGGGTGTTAAACATAAGCATACACATAAATGTAAATGAAATTCGTAGAGTTAAGAACTGTGTCGTGCTAGTGGTCTATGATGGTGTTTTTTTGTGGGCATTGTTAGAAATATCAATTGTTAAAATAAAGCTATTGAGGGATTTGATAACGAAGTGAGCAAAGGTACCTTATTGATATTTTCAAAGAAGGGATGTTGAATTGAGAATCATTCTGTTAATAAGATGCCAATTTTTCTTCATTAAAAGTTTATTATTTCAAGTTCCGTTGTGTCATGTTAGGGAGGGTATATGTATTTCTAACGAATGCTCAATTCAATGACTCCAACAATTTGTTCATAATTAAAAATATTAATGTTTACAGTAATAAAATACATTGAAAGATATCATATTCAAGATTATCTAAATCAAATTTTAAGTAGGTTATCATTACAAAACTAAATAATGACACGACCGTTGCTTTGGATTTAAGCAACCATGATTTCAAGTGGTGTAAAAATAAATTGTACTCTTTGATATGCATTTTTCCAACGATCATGGATTAAACAAAAATAAATGGTATCGTTTTGCAATTTCCATATTGATCATGGATTTAAGGGCATAAAAATTAATCTTTTTATTTTTGATAGGCATTTGTATAAGGATTATGAATCTAAATGGTGTAAAGTGGAGTAGAAATGGGAAATAATATTAATAATATAGTCAAGTAATCTTTATTAAATTTGTAATTTTTGAATAAATGACATTGCACTGGATTTAATACTATTTGTTTTTATGCAATGTCTTTTTTGTGAATTTATATTTTGGAATTATTCCCTTGTACCCCTTTTTCTTTTATTTTAATAACATAAAAACAATCTCATAAAAATAGATTTGTTTTTTGCATTTTTTTCAATGCAATAAAACTATGAGACAATGATTTCAATGCAATTTCAAAGTTCTTAATATTATGATTCTATTTATATGCTTTTATATATATATGAGAAGAAGTAAGTATATATATATATATATATATACATATATATACCTACCTTGTTTGTATATTTGATTTTATGCTTTGGGCCATTCCCTATAAAATAAGCAGTAGAAAGAGCATTGTATTTAGTATATCTGTTTAAGTGAAACAGATTCCAAATAAGACAAGTTATATAAAGTATATATGTCTATGGATATATATATATAATGAATGCTTACAAGATACCTCATGTGAATGGGTTTCAATATGATTTAGTTTGGAATATTAATTTTTTTTTAATGAATTTGTAGTTTTTATTTTTATTTTTTTGTTTTAAATGAATTTGTAGTTTTTAATAATTATATGATTAAATTTTATTTGTGAAATAATGTATATAAATATGTATATATAAAGTAAATAAATAATTATATTTTGAAGTTGCTAGAATTTAATCATATATATATATATATATATAAGTAAATAAATAATTATATTTTGAAGTTGCTTTAATATGTATTCAAATTTAGAAGTTTAAATTTATAATATTTTTCACAAAGTTTATTAACCAAACAAAAAAAGTTAATAAATGTCCTTAATAAAGCTACTTTTGAGACCATAACCTCCAACATCCATACATGTATGAGGTTACAAGGTATGGAAGCTTTTAATAACTTTGTTAAGGTTTTTTTTTTAAGCAAAAAGAAATAATATTCTATGTCATCAGGATCAAAAGTACGATCATAGTTCTTACAGTATACTGGGTGCGTAAACAGCAGTCTCTGAGAGCAAAACCCCCACTTCTATTAACAATATGACACCCCCAAAAAGTACGAGAGTACCACAACAAAACTATCCTAAACACGGCTTTAAGGCTTAAACACTCTCTGTCTAAAATCAAACTGCTAACAGACCTACCCATATCACCCAAACAGACAATAGTCCTATACCCCATTACATCAAGGATGCCAAAAAAACAGGTACCATCCAACGAGAAAACCCCACAACAAAGAACCTGTAACATGCCGACACAGTCAAAAAGAAGGGACCAAGTCCACATCCACAATGGTTTTCTCGTTGGATGAACACATCCATAATGGCCTTGTGCATGTGTGGGAGCTGACGGAACCCAAGCCCGCTCGTCGGTTTGGGTTCCATGCCCCCAAAGCGATTCTTCAAAGTGTCCCTGAATGGTCACGAGGTGCCTAACCAAGATTCCTGTGGCACCAAAACCGTGACTCCGATTGCGAATCTGTCAATTCTGGTGGATTCAGGATGTCAGGTTCTAGCTGGGGTCCCCCCCACAACATGCCTCGAATGCCAGGAAACGGTGCTATTGTGCCATATTCGGAACTAGGGTTTTGCTCAGTGAAGGCCATTCTAATTTTGCTCAACGGGTCAATTCTCATCCGAAGGCTCCCAAGCATGTGTGGCCATCGTGAAAACATCCACAATGGCCATGTGCATGTGTGGGAGCTAACGAAACCCAAGTCCGCTTGTTGTTTTGGGTTCTGTTCCCCTGGAGCAATTCCTCAAAGTGTCTTTGAATGACCATGGGGTGCCTGACCAAAATACCCGTAGCACCAAAATCGTGACTCCAATCATGAAGCCGTCGATTCTGATGGATTCGAGATGCTAGGTTCTAGCTGGGGGACCCCCCACACCATGCCTCCAATTCCCGGAAATGGTGCTATTGTACCATCTCCGGAACTAGGGTTTTTCTCAGTGAAGGCCATCGCAATTTTGTTCAAGGGGCTAGATTTGTTTTTGTCTGGTTTCTAGGGCTAGATCAAGGTCTATAAGCTAGATTAGGTTCTATAGGGATAGATTAGGTCTTTGGGGCTAGGTTATGTCTCTAGGTTTATATAAGTATTCTAGATTAGATCTCCAAGGTTGTAGGTCCACATTAGTATTTTCAGGGCTAGATTTGTTCTTGTCTGGTTTATAGGGATAGATCAGGGTCTATAAGCTAGATTAGGTTCTATAGGGATAGATTATCTCTTTGGGGATAGGTTACATCTCTAGGGATATATAAGTATTCTAGATTAGGTCTCCAGGGTTGTAGGTCCACATTAGGCTTTCCAGGGCTAGATTTGTTTTTGTCTGTTTTCTAGGGCTAGATCAGGGTCTATAAGCTAGATTAGGTTCTATAGGGGTAGATTAGTGGAGGAGAGGTGTGATGATGAGATTGACTTCATCCATGCACATTCTACTTATTCATTAGAGAGGTGTTGATTCTTGTGTACAAATCATCACGGACAATGCACTTGTAAATATCCACAGGTATGTTGATTTTGGACATCGTTCATTTGAGTTGTTAGTGTTGTAGAGTCATTTATACATGCTTTTATTGCTCTTACAGGTTATTTGGACACCTTGCATTGTCCATTCGTTGAATTTAGCACTGAAATCCATTAGTTCAGATGTGACATGGATTGGCTTTGTATAGTTTTCCACTTCCAATGGGAGAATTGGAGGCTATGATGATGGTGATCATATGGAGGGGTCATCCTCCACACCGGAAGATGCAGATTTTCAGATGGGAAGAGAGGAGGAGGAGGAGGCAGAGGTTGATGATTAGGGTAGTGATGAGTTTGTTGATTCATGCATAGAGGATGACTATTGACATATGACATTCTTCCATCTTTATCCACCCCTTTTTGTATTTACTATTAGTCTATTTGGCATTTTCCAATGCCCAGTGGCATTCTGACATCTCTGTAATACAATTTGATTTTGATGACTTAATGTGAAATATGGTTCCGACATCTTGATCTATTTCCCAATGCCTATCAAATTTCAATGCATTTATGTGTCTCACTGTGATTTGTGAATGAAAAATGTGTACTCATTAGTGTGTATTGATTCTAATTTCTATTGAATATTATGAAATGTTATAATATAAGATGATTTTTCAATCTTGTTTATGCATGTGAATTTTTCCTAAAGGGATGGAAACTTGAATTGGAGTGGTTGGTGTAAAACATCAATGTATTGTAATAGTAACTTAAACATAACTCCAACATCAAATAAACGATATAAGATAACGATATCAAATAAAATATCTAACATGAATAACCTTAGACATGCATAAATAAACAATCAAATGACTATACTATGTACCTCAATCAATTAGGCCTTTTGGATCCTCTCTGTTTTTTATCGTCTCAAACAACCTCTCTTGCTCTACATGAGGTAGTAAGTAGTGTACCCTGTTTGATGACTTCGCTGACATTGTTTGTAGTTGGATGTTTGTACCAACGATCAAATGCGTAAAGTGATACACTTGTGAACCTGATCTATAATCCGTGTATGTGTAGCCATTACTCTTTAGTCCCTTTCCATCTACTGTAAGATATTATCCCTGAACAACCATCGATCCAGTCAGAAAGGTAATGCCTTCACTATCAGTTAATGATGCGAGGAGGGTTTTCTTCCCCTGGATGCATCGTGCCAATTTCACTATCTTTTGGGGCGACAACAACATAGATGTGTCCTGAAAAATGCATTTTACAGTCATATTCCAACAAGTAGTGGTTTGATAACTTGGATAATTACAAAAACGAGGAGGGAGCCGAGATATGAATGCATAAATTTTTACCTGGATGTACAAGATCAGATATATGATCATATTCATTTGAAATAGAGGATTGGCCTTCCTCTAACTGGATCGTTTCAACAACTGCACATGGGTCCACTGCAAGTGATACATGATCCCATTCATCAACCCAATCCATTGATTCACACTCATCCCACTCACAACTGCTGCAAGGCCCACAAAAGCAAGCAAGTTTCCGCATCCATATTTAAAATAAGGGGTTGCTTGAGCTTCAAAACAAATGAAATCCACAAGTGCCTTGTACGATACTACAACTATAAGAATGCGATTGATCTATATCAACCACATGCCAGAAATTTATAACAACATGTCCTCTACCTATTGGTCTGTGCTGCTCTGTGGTTCAATCTGACATTTTTGCAGAGCACCATTGAACTATGGATTCTACATCCCAAATATGAGGGTTTTTCATGCACCTCATCTCCTCCCTTCGTAGGGCAGTTTTGATACATGCTCTAGCCCCGTCATGCTCTCCCTTTCCATGACCGATCTCAAAATAGTTCCATATATGCATCACATCATAAGTCTTGTGCAAAATACTCAACCACTAGAATACACGTGCATTTTTGAACTGGCCTGCACAACCATCTAACCATATCCAATACTGATCCATCAGTATACCTCTCTCCTTCAACCGATCAAAGAAAATTCTGAAGCAATGTTGCACATAGTGCAGGTTATGGCACCTGCCATAACTAATGTAGAAGTTGGTCTCTTTCAATATTATCCTCATGTCATTTCTTCTCTCTAGCGCATGCATATACGTGATATGGACCATTATGCTAACTTGGTCTAAATGATATTATTGACTTTGAATCTCATTATGTGGCTGCAGGGTGTAGTTTTTAGCAAAGTCCACAATTGACAATATTGTGCCATTGGGAAAGGTGTCCATGCACTGTCTGTACTATTCATCCTTCCATTGTGCTACAGGGACATGTTGTACATACTGCTCGTTCTTTTCGTAGAATTCCTTCATGAAATATCAAATTTGTACCTGGTGCCACAAAACCAAGTGCATTAATACAACGTGATATTTTCAATCTGAATATATATGTATAAATTCAGCATGTACAGTATGAAAGTATGCAAGCTTAGATTACCTGTGACTTCACCAATGCAATTTTTTTGCTTTCCTTCACACTATCTACTTGATATGTTATGTACTTGAAGTTATGCATTTCTACTGACATCCTCCCAAATTCATGCTCCTCAGTTTCATGGATGCAGTGGCTCAATAATGCAAATCAATTGCACCTGGAACATGTCCCATATAAACATGATCTTTTATAATATTTGTGTCCTTCAGGTCTTGGACACATTATGCTATGTATAAATTACCTGGATGCATTCGATGGTTGTAACAATGGGAAGTAATGCACAATGTTAGTATGCAAATCATAAAATATATGTCTATATGTATCATAATAGACTAAAATTCTACATGGTATCTACAGCAACATGTGTTGCGATCAATGCAAATTCTAACATACCAGGGTTTGCATTTTTCAAAGGACCTTTGCCCCAAGTTCAATTGTGTGTGCTCATTCTTGAACCTCTCATAGAGTTATGTTTGTGTCGTGTCAAGGAAGTGCTTGACATGGGGTTCACACCCCTTAACACCTTTTCTCAACTTTAACACATCTCTTTGATTCGATGATGGTCTAGTGTTATCATGCCAACAAATTTGTACTAGTTCTTTAACAACATCAATAAGCTTCACTTCTGAACGAGGTAACCTACCAACAAATTCCCAACAATATTTTTGGCCTGGGGTCTCAAGTTTTTCTCTAATAGTAGAATAATTTTGAAGAGTCTTTCTATCTACTTTAAATATTTTACATGTGTGTGATAGCAGGCGACATTGGCTTTTGGATTTGTCTACAATCGATTTCGATAGTACATGATGGGTCGCATTAAAATCTTTTGTATGAGAAGTTTTTCCAATCAAATTGAATGCAAACTGTAGATTTATAACAACATGATTGTTGGCCTCTGAACTTCTAACTACCTTTATGCCCGAAATTCTCCTTACATGAGCTAGACAATGTGATTTTAACAAATACATAAACAATTGACACTTTGTTGCATCGGTTTTGGATTCAAAAAATTCTTTGATTATCCTGTTACAATGGAAATCAATAGTGCGTTTGGGAAACTTATCTTCAAGTCCTAAAAATAAACTTTCATCCACATGAATACATATGGGATTTCTTCGTCGTCCGCTTGATAGTTGAGGCAAGGGAGTCGGAAAGGAAGTACGAGTATCGACATTGGTTTATTGTGGCCCTTCGTTCACAATTTGGCCTTGCAAGGGATTGTGTTCGACACGCGTGTGCTCTTCTTGGGGAGGTTTCCAATTAAAAAAAAAATTCAACATCCATCCCTTCATACTCGGCATCAACCAAGATTTGATTGACTTCAACCACTTCATCATTGATTGTTCATGGATCTAAGGCACTAACATTTTGATGTCTACAGTTTTCCATGTACAACTTGGCCTTTTCTCTTATCTCATGGGACTTTTCAGGGGGCGGCTCTTTCCTTCTAGACTTTCTTTTATTATTACGCATGTTTTCCATATTCAATACGTTTTTTAACAAAACAAAAA
>BSBM01000086.1:240000-302500 GCA_027924585.1 Larix kaempferi
TGGAGCAAGGATGGACAAAACAATCAGCATGTTTGGCGATCCGAGGGTCAATGAAGTTATGAGTGCTACCAGAATCAGTGAGTATCGTAAGAGGAATCTTCTTGAAGTAACCCCTGACCCGCATTGTTTGGGGGGTGGTGATGCCGGATAAAGCATGGAGAGATATCTCTGGGTGGTCTTCCTGAGATGGAAGGTCAATAGGCGGCTCCTGAATGTCGACCTGATCATCCGGTGTATCTGGAGCCTCTTCACCAACTTCAGAGGCGGGTAGAGAATCCACATCCAAGAGATAGAGATTTTGTTGAACACATCTATGTCCCCGAGTGAATTTTTCATCACAATTATAACAAATCCCTTCTTCTCTGCGTGCTTGCATCTCTGTTTCGGAAAAATACTTGATAGGAGTTGGTAGAGGAGCTGGCAGGATGGGAGGTCGTTGAGAACCCATATTTTGGAAGGGAACAAAAGTGGGTTTGGAGCGCTATTGGGCGGCAATCTTGTCTTTTGCCAACTTAGCCAACCCCAGGGATTCCATCATTTTGTTGGGACATAACATTTTGACCTCTGGGCAGATTTCATCCTTAAGACCACTGATAAAACAACTCCTGTAGAAGTCATCAGACAATCCTTCTGTGTGGTTGGCTAGTTTCTCAAATTCTATCTGATACTCTCTCACATTGCCAATTTGATGAAGTTTAGTGAGTGCTTCAGTGAAGTCATCAAAAGCACTAGGACCAAATCATTGCAAAAGGAGTTGAGAAAAATCTTTCCATTTTGGCTCGTCATGACCCTTGATGTACCAATGGTACCATTGAAGGGCTTCCTGTTCCAAATGAAAGGATGCAAGTGGAACTTTTTGGACATCAAAAGTATTATGCAGACTGAAATATTGTTCTGCACGATAGATCCATCCAGTCGGATCAGTACCATTGAAGCGAGGAAATTCAAGCTTTGAACCACGGAAAGTATTGGAAGAAGAGAACCCATTGGCTGCAGAAGATTCTTGCTGTCAGTTATTGTTCATGGCTAAATGTTGAAGATGGAGGCTAAGAAATTTTTCATCCAGATCTTGGAGTTTGGTTTGGATGGCTGCAAGTGCTTCCTCCATGGTTTTTGCTTTTGCGCAGGTGACAACCATAACCAGGTTTTTTTTTTTGGGGGGGGGGGGATGGATAGAAAAACACAAACAAAAGCTTATTTAGTAAAGGGAAATTTGGATTTGGGAAAAACTCAGATGGGTAATTGGGGTTTTAATAGGTTTTGGACACTTTCTGATGGGCAAGGAAACAAAAAATGGGGATTTCAGAAGCGAGGTGAAAGAATGAGAAAATTTGTCAAAGAGGGACAAAGAAGCATAAATAGGGAATGAACACAGTGGCAAAATTTGGAGGCGAGTTGGTGAAAATTGAAGAAGTTATGGCAAACCCTAAAAATAGACAAATGTGAGATTTCTGGCTTTGGGAAGTAGAATTTGGGATAGGATCCTCAGGAATGAAATATGTAGAATGAGATTGCAGGGGTGTCCGAGAAGTTTCAAGGGAAACGGAGTTAAAATAAGGGAGATATGGTGAAAAAATGAAATGGATCTGCAATGGCGCGGAAGGGATTGAAAAAAGATAGATCTGCAACGGTGCTGAAGGGATCAGCAACAAATGGATCTGAAACGATGCTGAATGGATAAAAAACGATTGGATCTGAAATGGATTTCAGAATAGATCTGAAACGGCTGGATCTGGAACGACTATCAGAAAGGATCTGAAACAGCTGGATCTGAAACGTCTCGGAATGGATCTGAAACGCCGCAGAAGTGATCGGCAACAGTTCAACTGAAAATAGATATGGACCCCAGGTATGTGTGGCTTCCTAATAGTTCGGGGGTTTCACTCGACCACCAATGCTGTCTGACAGCTTGTGTATTAGGGCAGTACCCCTCACTCCATGACTTAGGTAAAACTGATAACCGCTTTGCCACAAACGACAGCTCTTGGTTTACCTCACGGGTGGGAACTAGTCAATCAGGTAGGGGTCGTTGTCCTTTTCGCTGGCAGGTCCTCTCAATGGGCCAGCTACTTTGGGGTTCCTGTGGTACTCCTCACAATGAGTTTTAGGGCTTATGCCCAAGTACTTTCCATAGTTAAGCGGATAGGGATTATTCCCAGATCCGAACTTGCAACATATGCGAAAAAAAAATTTGGCATAAATTCCACCCAACGAGCCCAAGAAAGTGCTCTAATACAAGATGTGAAGAACCTGCAATAAGTAATTAATGAAAACACATGATATATCATAAATAACAAAACTCAGAATCACTTTTCTATTGATCACAGGCCACTTCGAGGGGGCAACCTCCTTTGAGCAAGCTCAATACAAATAACTTCATGGTACCTTCATTGGTCTCAACACAAACTTATATACTAGGTCTAGGCGCCAATACCATGGGTCAATACCATGTGTCAATACAAACCATGGGCCAATACAAAATATGGATCAACAATTACTACGGGATGACTTACAAAGCCTATGCGTCCAACAACAATAATACAAACTATGGATCAACAAATATTACGGGATGACTTACAAAGCATATGCGTCCAACAACAATATACTAACAAAGTAAATAGAAGGGTTGACATGGGTTCTTAACACATCATCATCATCATCGTCGTCATCACCATCTTCATGGTCTTCATCATCATCATCATCTTCATCTTCATCATCATATTCATCATCATCATCATCATCTTCATCATCATCCTCCTCCTCCTCCTCATCATCATCGTCATCATATTCATCATCAACAACATCTTCATCATCATCATTGTCTTCATTATCATAATCATCATCATCATCATCATCATTATCATCATTGTCATCATCACCCTCTTCCTCCTCCTCCTCCTCCTCTTCATCATCATCAACATCTTCATTATGATATTCATCATCATCATCATCATAATTATCATCATCAACATCTTCATCATCATCATCATCGCCATCACCATCTTCATCATCTTCATCATCATCATCATTGCCATCACCATCTTCATCATCATCATCATCATCATCATCATCATCGATGTCGTCGTCATCACCACCACCATAATCATCATCATCATCATCTTCATCACCATCATCTTCATCATCTTCATCAACATCATGATCATTGTCATCATCATCATCGTCATCGTCATTGTCATCTTCATCATCATCATCATCATCATCTTCATCACCATCATCATCATCATCATCATCATCGCCATCTCTCTCTTCCTCATCAACATCTTCATCATCATCATCATCATCGTCGTCGTCGTCGTCGTTGTCGTTGTCTTCGTCGTCATCTTCATCATCATCATCATCATCATCATCTTCATCGTCTTCCTCATCATCAACATCATCATCATCATCATCATCATGAATATGTTGATGATGATGAAGACGATGAAGATGATGGTCATGATGATGATGATGATGATGATTAAGATGATGATGGTGAAGATGTTGATGAGGAAGAGGGAGATGACGATGACGACGACGACGATGATGATGATGGTGATGATGATGATTATGAAGATGAACATGATGAAGATGATGATGATGATGAAAATGATGATGATGATGATGATGATGATGATGATGAAGATGGTGGTGATGACGACGACAACGATGATGATGAAGATGATGATGATGATGATGATGATGATGAAGACGATGAAGATGATGACGGTGATGATGATGATGATGAAGACGATGAAGAGGATGGTGGTGATGATGATGATGATGATGAAGATGATGGTGATGATGATGAAGATGATGGTGATGATGATGATGATGATGACGAGGACGAGGACGAGGACGATGATTATGATGATGATGATCAAGATGATGATGATGATGAAGACAATGAAGATGAAGATGAAGATGATGATTATGAAGATGATGATGAGGAAGAGGGTGATGATGATGATGAGGAAGAGGGTGATGACGATGATGACGACGACGATGATGATGATGGTGATGATGGTTATGATTGTGATCATGATGAATATCATGATGATGATGAAGATGGTGACTCATGAAGATAATGGTGATGAAGATGATAGCGATGATGATGATGATGATGACGACGATGATGAAGAAGATGATGATGATGAAGACGATGAAGATGATGGTGATGACGACCACACCGATGATGATGAAGATGATGATGATGATGATGATGATGATGATGATGAAGATGTTGATGAGGAAGAGGGATATGACGACGATGATGATGATGATGAGGATGGTGATGAGGATAATGATGATGAAGAAGATGATGATGAAGATGACGATGAAGATGATGGTGATGAAGATGATGAAGATCATGATGATGATGATGATGATGATGATGACGACTATGATGATGGTGATGATGATGGTGGTGGTGGTGGTGATGTCGACGACACCATTGATGATGATGATGATGAAGATGGTGATGACAATGATGATGATGATGATGAATACCATAATGAAGATGTTGATGATGATGACGATGATGATGATGATGATGATGATGATGAGGAAGAGGGTGATGACGATGAGGATGAGGATGATGATGATGATGAAGACGATGATGATGATGATGATGATGATAATGAAGATGACGATGATGATGAATATGATAATGATGATGATAAAGATGAGGATGATGAGGATGAGGATGATGATGAAGATGAAGATGATGATGATGATGATTATGATGATGATGATGATGATGATGATGATGATGACAATGACGGCGAATATGATGGTGACGATAATGAAGATGAAGATGATGATGATGAATACCATGAAGATGATGGTGATGACAACGACAACAATGATGATGAAGATGATGAATATGAGGATGACGAAGATGATGATGATGAAGATGAAGATGATGATGATGATGATGGTGGTGGTGATGACGATGACCACGATGATGATGATGATGATGATGATGATGATGAAGAAGATGGTGATGACGATGATGATGATGAAGAATATGATGATGATGATCATGATGATGATCACCACATGATGGGCCTTGGTTGAGAAATCCTTCTTAGTCTTTGATGGCTAGAATACTTATTCCCTGCAAAATCATTTCAAAGGCCCTAAGACATGTAGATACTAAGTTCAAAACCATATAATGGCACTTACATCCTCAATCACAGGACAATGATACCTCAAGAGGCCATGTGAAGTTGGTGGAGGTAACCTTCTTAGCCCTAGATGGATATAAGATTCATTTAAGGCCCGAGTCTTAGCTCTCCTCCCTTGACCATGTCCAATGCCCTAAGTCCCCAAGACTTGGATACATATAACACAATGGATACCCCTTTAATGTCTTGTTTGGTTCTTTTAGACATTGTTCATGGCCTTGGATGTCTAAATGGTTTATTTATGGCCAAAGGCACAATATTCTTCCATAAAACATCATTCCAAAATCCTTGATTAGGCACATAAATATTGCTCAAAACCACTTCATGGTATCGACATCCTTAATCATAGGCCAATGATACCATTAATAGGTCACGTGTGGTTAGTGGAGGAAATCATCATAGCTCCTTTTGGATAGAATATTCCTTTACAGCCCAAGGTTCAGCTCTCCCTCTCTTTGACTATCTCTCTAAACTGGCTATGGGTTATAGGTTTTAAGGGTTGGGTGTTTGGTGATAGAGTTTAGGGTTGATGAGAATTAGAGGTTATAAGGGTTAGGGGTAAATTTTTATTTGACTAGACAATTTAGAGATTAGGATTACGTGGTTAGGTTTATAGGGGTTAAGGGATATATATCATTATGTGTTAGTATTTAGGAGTTTTAGGCGCTATACTAGTTTAGGATTATAGTGGGACAAGATTTATGATGGTTAGTTGTACTGGGGACTAGGGATTAAGGTGTAAAACATAATGCGTGCGTTCTATAATGCATGCATGCATCGACATGTGCGCACACAACAACGCATGTGCGCCTATGCACATACGCGCATGCGTGTCTGGATTCAAATTGTTCTTGGATCCCTTGCAAGTTTGGTATTAGCTTCAGATTGCCAAACCTTGAGGCTCGGTCTGATTTATGGCATAACACACCAATTTCTATAACTTCATGTTTTTCACGCTTAGTTCTGCATATGCTCCACTTATGCAGTACTGATGAAATTGCACACACTTGTCGAGCTCTGTGTGCAGATTCTAACTATATGTTTTTTGAATAGATCTCTTATTGTTTTCTATTTTTAATTCAATTTTAACTACACTCATGTCAAATTTGTAAAAAACATAGGTCGTTTATTTGTCCTATAAATTTTGATTGGCTTACCTATTTCAAGAACGAAAAAGAACCCGCACAAGAGTATACGAATACCTACAAGATTAAAAATAATAATAATAATTGATTATGTTGAGACCATGATATGGTGGACCAACACTCAACCATGTCGTTTTAAGTCTTCACTGACTTTTGTAATTTGAAAAATAAAAATAAAATTAACTTCTAAAATTTTGGAAAAATAGCCTTGCACAAGATTAGTCTGTTGCCTACGCCTCTACATATTTTTTTCCTTGTAAATTAACAATTTACATAACAAACCGGTGGACCAACAAAAACATATGCATTATGTTTTAGAGAAAAAATAACGTTCCAATATTAAAATAATGACATTTTTGTGTGGTTATACCACTTTTACATAAATAAAAGTTATATATTCTGGAAGGTGATCCGTTTTCCTATGTTTGATCTTTCTACACCTAATTCTAAAAAATTTTGAAGGGACCTCTAATAATTCATTTTAGTGATAAGATTTATGTTTTTCTAGCATGCCATTGCAACTAACATGTCATAAGTGGATATCATTACCTTACACCAGCCCATATATATATATATGGGTGTGTGCAAGAAGATGAGGGTCACTTTAGATGCAATGCTACTTTTTTTCAAATCTCGTTCCTGATACCTAAAACATAACGCGTTTATGATATTTACCCCCTGCCATGGTAAGACCCGAGCCTAACATGTCATTGGACATGTAGGCTAGGTAACAATATCGCGTACGCGTTATGTAGTTAAAAAACGCGTACGCGTTATGTATTTACAAATCGCGTACGCGATATGTAAAACTAAAAATGAATTTAAAAACACAGTCGGCCGATTGCCGACCACCTGCGACACTCACGCATCAGAAACGCGAATAGAGGCGAAATTGACCCTGGACGAGGACGCTTTGTGGCCCACTCAACTATCCGTGTTGCTCGATTCAGCTGGAGAGGAGACAAATTCACCGGTGCATTCTCATCTAGTCAGGTAATTTATTCACCCAAATCATTTTTTTTGTGATTTTTTAATCCAAATTACTATTTTTTTGATTGTTTAACCTAGTTTTGTAATATTGATCAAATTGGGAATAACCCAATTTGTAATTAAATTCACACCTCAAAATGAAACCCTTTTCACAAAACTCAAAACTTCATAATCAAACCAAAAATTGAAAAAATTAAAACTCCCCCCTTTCTAAGTCACCCGACACGAGGACACGGGACACGAGTGTCCCCACCAGGCTTCAAATTTGAAGCCTTCAGGCCACTTCAAATTTTACCCACACGTCATAGAAGGCCACTTCAAATTTTACCATGCAAAAAAAATTTAATTTCATGGTAAACCCTTCAATAATTAAATTAACCACTACTGTTTAAAATTGCAACAGAAGGGTAGCTTCAAATTTCACCCATCAACAATTTTTAGTGGGAAATTGGGAATGCGGCTACTAGCTAGGTGACTTGGGAGTGGGACTCGCTTACTCTCCAATATCCACGTGTTCGATCATCCATGGATCATGGACCATTGGGCCTCTAATAATATCATTGAGCAACTTACGTGGACGGGCTTACACTGAGTAGCCCATGGCTTGAACGCTTCGAAGTTCTCGTGTTTGTAACGAGTGCTTACGTGTTTAACACATTTAATGGCATCAACAAAATTATTAAAATCTAATGTTAATGGGCGCTCTACATAGAAATTGGAATGTCAACATTTGTGAGTACAATAAATATGTGGATGATTTTGGCCTACTACAACTTTAATATATTGAGTGGATTGATAACCTTCACAATTATATAAGAGATTGTAGCTATGACTAGGAGGAGAGTTAACAATGCAACAAAATCAAGTAATCGAATTTTGTGCATAAAATGAACATAAGACTCCCACCAAATTTCACTGAATCTACGTCTTAACAAAAGAACTCATCGTTTCACGGGATTCCACCCCATCAATCCTTTTAACAGTAATGGCCATAACAGTTGCTACAACCCTAGCGCGAGAAAAATCAATCGAGCTATGCATGACAATACTTGAAACCAGACTTTTTGAACTCCCTATTACGTCATAGGAATCAATACTACTTTCTCCACAACATGTGGCACCCTCAATATCTTCCATCACCGCAATTTACATTTGATAAAAAACTTGTTCCCAAATAGTAATTACCCCATTCTTTGCTCTAAAAAGGCCTCGGTTAACCTAGAATCCAATCCATACAACATGAACACATCCATATATACACATAGAATAAATATTAATAAATTTCTCATAGCCCTTCAATAGTGTTCAATATCTCATAGCCCTTCATAGTGAAATGGGACCCCACCCTTCAAATTTGATCCCTGGTCCCCACTAGACACGGTGACCCCCGGAATTATGACACGTAGGACACGGTGACCCCCGGAATTAATATATTTTTAAAATATATTAAAATTTAAAAATATAGACATATAGATCATCCAATAAAATTTAACATTTACAATTACAAATATTCAATAGAAATTACATTTACAATTACAAATATGAAATATTCAATAGAAATTAGATCATTCACAAATCACAACACATTTGTCATTCACAATCACAAAACACAATGAGACATTGAGACACATAGATGCAAACTCATCACTGCCTTGATCCTCCTCCTCCATGCCTGAATCAACAAACTCATCACTGCCTTGATCCTCCTCCTCCTCGTCTCTGCCAATCTGACTAACTTACTTTTTAATTGTCAAATGTTTAATTTTAAGTTTTAAATGTATGTAAGTAAATGCCATTAAATTGCTTATGTGAGTTTGATTTAATACATGTTCAATTTTGAAGAGACGTCATTATATACCATGTATATGTTTCTAATTATTTTCGTATTAATGTCTTTATTGCAGTTGCGGCTATGGATGCCAATGCCGAAATATTGATTGAGCTTGCCCAATTGAGGGGCATAAGTGAAGCTTTTAGTGGTGGCGACAGGATTCGCCGTTCACTTGCATCAACCTTGGATGCAATTGTGGACACAATTACACAATCTACGAATGTCCTGTATGATATTGCATCTTACAGAGAAAGAAAAAGACAACAATATGCTGATGGACTAGATTACAATGCAGTAAAAAAGCTAAAAATATCCAAAGAGGTTGTATTTGCATTGTTTAGGGACCCTCGGACGGGGGAAATCCCTAATGCAAGCAAGCCGCATATCTCCATTGAGTGGTGCACGTTTCAACCATTTGTTGATAACTGGATGGACAGATGGTACATGGTTTTTGATATGCCACCACACAACAACAGGGAAATTCCCTTATATTTCCTTCGAAAGATGTATGCAGAGTTCGTGTTGCATAAACACGTTAACTATTTTGACATCTTACAGTTCCAGGGGATCGGTGGGGGGATGCCCCAAAACCGACCCAATGCCAGGCTTCGAGACCAGGATCGCCCTATCCCTGCACCTCGCAGGCAGTTGCCTGGGCCAGATGTCCCACCAGCACATCGCATTATTCCGCAGACACGGGATGCATTTTTGAGTTTGGCACGGACGGTTGTTCGCCATGGCAGGATGGTTCAACATATGGGTGAGGAAGGGACATCTGTCCCTGGTGTGGTACATACACCAGCTCGTCACCATGCAGGACCATCAGCTACTGCAGGACCATCAGGACCATCCACTTCTGCAGGACCATCAGGACCATCCACTAGTGGAGGACCATCAGCTATTCCCCATCCTAGTACTGATCCTCACGAGTGCACGTCATGTGGTCGTCCCTGCTATGGTATTGCATCAGATGTTGCCTTCAGTGGCTTTTTGAGAGAGGTATCTTGATGGTTAATTGTAATAAATTCTTCATTTATTTTCGTCTTTGTACACATATATATAGTTTGAGCTAATATATTAATTTTGTGAACTTGCAGTTGATGATGATTACCGGCAGTGACGCCCCAGAGCCGGATGTTCCAGACTCGACAGGGGGGCATGATGCTACCCATTCGGCAGGCCCATCTTATATACCACCTATTGCCGTATCTCACACCGAGGTAAACATTTTAAAATTTCAGTTTTTTAATACTTGTTAATTTGTTAATTTCCACATACTTTACATTTTAGTTCATTAATGCTATATACGGTCTAATATTTACAATTATTAAACTTGCAGATGGCAGATCCTTCACAGGGGCAAGGTAATGTGGAGGTAGTGCCCATGGTCATACCGTCCCCTGAAACGTCTGGGCTCCAGGTAAACAATTAAAAATGACATTTTTTAAATACATGTTTGTTTGTTGAATCATGCATGTCTAACTACATGAACACTTGCTGACTGTAGGCACCATCCGACACATCTGGCCCATTGCCTGTATTTGCATCTCCCTCCAGGCCATTCGTGAACAAGGGTCGTGTGTATGTGAGGCGTTCTACTCCGAGAAAGACTCCAGCTGCCCACGACCATGGGCTTACTCACACCACGGTAATGTATATCCTTCGATGATATTTGTTGTTTAACTTGAAATCCAGTGCATAAATCGTTTTTGTTAATGTTTGAATTGCATGTTTACTGCAACAGGAACCCGAGTTGTCTGTTGAGAACCTTGCATCGATGGTTGATGCAGCAGTTAGTGCCGCATCTGCAGTGGCGACTGATCACACACAGGTATGTAACTATTTCAACATTATCTTTACATAGTTTATTATTGTTGGACCTATTGTTTATTCATGCATTTCTAACTATTTCAACATTTTTTCATTGTAGCCACCACCAGCAGGAGCAGTGCCTGGCCCCCCTGGTTCAACCATCCTGGATGTTCAACCGACGGCTCCATCTGCTACACAAGCAACACAATCTCCTTTGTCAGTTGAGGTGAGATGTCCTTCAGTGACCAAGTGTTTCATGCACTTTCCATGCACCAGTTGATAATTGTTGAGATAATGTATTAGTGTACATAGTTAGTTGAATTTAACAATTGATATTTAATTTGCAGGATCCAGGGATGCACATTGATCCTAGGGATGTGCCTAGAGGATCAACGTCGGGAAAGAACAAGAGAAAGCTTGAGTTTTGATACTTTTGGATAGTTTTGGACACATGTGCTTTTGGATACTTTTGTATATATATGTACTTTTCGATACATTCAGTTTTGGAGACATGTACATTGACTTTATTGTGCATGTACTTTTGGAGACATGTACATTGACTTCATTGGATACATGTACTTTTCGATACTTTTGGATATACATGTACTTTTGGAGACATGCACTTTTGGAGACTTTTGGATATACATGTACTTTTGGAGACATGCACTTTTGGATATATATGTACTTTTGGATACATGTACTTGTGTCATTCTAATGTGTTGATTTGTGTGGATTATCTTTTACTCATGAATGCACTATGTCAAAAGAACAAACTATTATATTCAAAGGTTTCAACGAATTCACTACATGCATGCACTAATTGGTATCTATTTAAAATTTGTGATTTTGGATGATCATTACAAGTTATGTCAAAGTTCTTGCTCGTGTAATTTAATCAAACTAAATGCAATACAATGTTTTCAAGGTTTCAACGAACTCACTCGTGCACACCCATTGCCATCAACTACCAATGAAAGTCTAACATTATGAGGTTCTTCTTAAAAAATGGGTAATATTTCCTTGATGATCGTAAATTGAGAACCATTTGTAGCCACTCATATAATACCATCTTCACTTATCTTTGTACATGATAATCCATATAATGTGCTATGTTTTTTAACCTAAACAATCATCAAAAACCTAGAATTATAGGGATATGACAAAGAACCTTATGGGGCACCTTATATATTAACCTTGTGTATACATTAGGATCTTTGTCATACCATTGTTTGAAATGTCATTCAATACCTTCAATTTTATCAACATCAAATTAGTAGACAAAGTGACCCATCTTTGATCTCTTGTATAGGCCTTTGTGTGCCTTATCAATAAGATGTACATCATGAATATTATCATAGGTCTCATACATAGGTGCATCCTCATCCATGCAAACAAAGGTGTCATGGATCAACCTATTATCCCTTTATTCTCAATAATATTAGTATCATTATCTTCCATAGGATCAAATTCAACTCCATCACCCCCCATTATTACTACTCTAAATTACAGCCTTAGGAGTTTTGATCATGTGTTTTTGTCTCTTTAGGAGTTTTGAAATATTATACTCTTTCAAAAATAATATGGAAGTTCAAATATTTAAAAGTGGCTTAAATTATAAAATGGGCGGAAATTCACCAAGTGTCCCTGAACGACATTTTCATGCGACTTGCAACTCGACATAACTCGGAAACTGGACGTCGGACCGACGAACCGTCGACTCCGTTGGTCTCCTGGCATGCGATTACCTCTAGGGGGCCCTCTCCCTCGTCTCCCCATGGCCCAGTGGCTTCATTGTGCATTCATTTCGTAAACTAGGGTTTTGCTCAGTGTAATTGCATGCAATCTCGCATTGGTGGGTCAACTCTGCAAAAACCTCCCCCGAGCCAGTGTTGGCAGTGTTCCCACGTCGGCATTGCCCACACACACTTGCGGGAGCCAACGGCACGCAATCTTCTTGCTCCATTTGCTTTTTGGCTCCCGGACGGAAATTCACCAAGTGTCCCTGAACGGCATTTTCATGCGACTTGCAACTCGACATAACTCGGAAACCGGACGTCCGACCGACGAACCGTCGACTCCGTTGGTCTCCTAGCGTGCGATTACCTCTAGGGGGCCCTCTCCCTCGTCTCCCCATGGCCCAGTGGCTTCATTGTGCATTCATTTCGTAAACTAGGGTTTTGCTCAGTGTAATTGCATGCAATCTCGCATTGGTGGGTCAACTCTGCAAAAACCTCCCCCGAGCCAGTGTTGGCAGTGTTCCCACGTCGGCATTGCCCACACACACTTGCAGGAGCCAACGGCACGCAATCTTCCTGCTTCGTTTGCTTTTTGGCTCCCGGACGGAAATTCACCAAGTGTCCCTGAACGGCATTTTCATGCGACTTGCAACTCGACATAACTCGGAAACCGGACGTCGGACAGACGAACCGTCGACTCCGTTGGTCTCCTAGCGTGCGATTACCTCTAGGGGGCCCTCTCCCTCGTCTCCCCATGGACCAGTGGCTTCATTGTGCATTCATTTCGTAAACTAGGGTTTTGCTCAGTGTGGGAGTGTGCAATTTTTGCACACAGGGGTCAACTTTGGAAAATCATCCACCGGGCAAGTATGGCTAGTGTTCCTAGCCCGAACCTGTCTAGACACACCTGCAGGACTCCCCAGAACCCGGTTTTGTTGCATGGTTGGAGTTCTATGCCCCCGGTAGGTATCCAGCAGGTGTCCCTGAAGGCCTTCTGGTAGTGAGACGGGACGAGCCATAGAATGAAGACCGTGGCTCGGATCGACGAACCGTCGACTTCGTTGGATTCAGCACACCGGGATAGTGCCAGGGATGCCCCTCCCATCCTACCCGGTGGCCCATGTGTCACCTTGCAGGTCCATCTTGGAAACTAGGTTTTTGCTCAGTGTGGGAGTGTGCAATTTTTGCACACGGGGGTCAACTTTGGAAAATCATCCACCGGGCAAGTATGGCTAGTGTTCCTAGCCCGAACCTATCTAGACACACCTGCAGGTCTCCCCGGAACCCGATTTTGTTGCATGGTTGGAGTTCTATGCCCCCGGTAGGTATCCAGCAGGTGTCCCTGAAGGCCTTCTGGTAGTGAGACGGGACGAGCCATAGAATGAAGACCGTGGCTCGGATCGACGAACCGTCGACTCCGTTGGATTCAGCACACCGGGATAGTGCCAGGGATGCCCCTCCCCTCCTACCCGGTGGCCCATGTGTCACCTTGCAGGTCCATCTTGGAAACTAGGGTTTTGCTCAGTGTGGGAGTGTGCAATTTTTGCACACGGGGGTCAACTTTGGAAAATCATCCACCGGGCAAGTATGGCTAGTGTTCCTAGCCCAAACCTGTCTAGACACACCTGCAGGTCTCCCCGGAACCCGATTTTGTTGCATGGTTGGAGTTCTATGCCCCCGGTAGGTATCCAGCAGGTGTCCCTGAAGGCCTTCTGGTAGTGAGACGGGACGAGCCATAGAATGAAGACCGTGGCTCGGATCGACGAACCGTCGACTCCGTTGGATTCAGCACACCGGGATAGTGCCAGGGGTGCCCCTCCCCTCCTACCCGGTGGCCCATGTGTCACCTTGCAGGTCCATCTTTGAAACTAGGGTTTTGCTCAGTGTGGGAGTGTGCAATTTTTGCACACGGGGGTCAACTTTGGAAAATCATCCACCGGGCGGGTATGGCTAGTGTTCCTAGCCCGAACCTGCCTAGACACTTTGGAAACTAGGGTTTTGCAGGTCCATGATGATGATGGCTTGGTCTAAGGTGGTGCTCTCAACTAGCTAATTCATTATGAAATATTTAACAAGACATGAATTAAATTTAATATAAGTGTATTGTTTAATATAGTGAGCATGAATTGAATTAATTTTGTTGGGTGAAGCCAATAACCAACATGATGAACATAATATAATTTTAGGGTTTACTGATCATATGTAAAAAATGGATTAAAAAACACAATTATTATAATTTTAGTTTAATGTTTATCCACTTTAATCCATATATTTTTTAGTTTAATTTAATTTAGTTTAATTTTAGTTTAATTTTAGTTTAGTTTAATGTTTATCCACTTTAATCCATATATTTTTTAGTTTTGACTATGAATACACAATAATTATTATATATATATGTGTGTGTTTTTGTGTGGATAACTTAGAGATGTATAATAAAAATGGGTAAAAGGTGGTTGTCACTAGAGACTTTCATAGTTGTATAGTGAAAATGTAATAGCTATTAAAATTTGGATTAGAAAATTATTAAAGAAGATAAATTCTATAGAAATGGGTAAAAGGTGGTTGTCGCTAGATTAAGAGAGACTTTCATAGTTGTATAGTGTACAATTGTCTAGTGGTTATGGCAGTGATGTGTAAAATCTTATGATCACATGAAAGAGATCACAAATAGGTTCATAAAACTAAGAACAACAATACTTTGAGCAATTTTTCAAAGGAAACTAGAATAGAGCCAGTAAAGAGAAAAAAATACTAAAAACTTGATTTCATACTAAAATGAATGAAAAATGGTTTTACATAAAGAAATTTGAATTACTCAAGGAACCAATTCGATTGTCTAGTGATTCATAAGGATTTAGTTGGGCTTAACATAGAGCTTAAATGCCCTTAAAGTTAGCTAAGCAACCTCTCAAACATGATTAATATATGGTTTACTGATCATATGAACATAATATAATTTTAATCCATCTCTTGTAAATTTGGCATATCAAGAACGCAAAATTGACATATTCATATGAAACATACATGTGAAAATTGAACATATATCAATATTCAATTACAAATAGTGAAAATAGTATAGTATTAAAAGTATGTAACGTACCTCATCATGCTAGATCCCACCTATTATCATACAACCAAGCCCTCCGGATCATCTCTTATACTGATGGTCTCCATTAGTCTCTCGTGCTCTGTATCCGGTAAGAAGTAGCGTACCTTCGATGTATTTCGACTAGGCATTGTTCGTACCTGAAGGTTTGTGCCAATGATTAAGTTGGTAAAGTGATATACACTTGCACCTGGTTTGTAATCCCTGTAAACATATCCACCCTTCTTTCTTCCATTGTTGTCCCGTGTCAAGTATTCACCTTTAACAACCATAGAACCAGTTGGAAAGTGGTTGTTTTCATCGTCAGTCATGGACACAATGAGGGTTTGCTTTCCATCTATACAGCGTGCCAACCAGTATTCATCACCCCATTCAGTATCTTTTGAGGCAACCACTGCGTATATGTGCCCTGCATTATATGATTGTAGGTATATGATCAAAATATTTTTCGTGTGATACAAGGCCATTAATGTGCATTTGAAGACTACGTAAACAAACAAAAAATGTTAAGGAAATGCATCATACCGGGTTGTACAAGGTCTGATACATGATCAAAATCTGCAGAAATAGATGATTGGTCTTCTTCCAACGGAGTTAACTCAACAATTGCACGCTGATCAAGTGGAAGTGATATGCGATCCCATCCATCAACCCAATCCAATGATTCACACCCATCCCAGTCACCATCACAACAAGGCGGGCAAAAACAAGCAAGTTTTCTGGTCCAAATTTCAAATACTGGGTTATCAGAGCTTCGAACCGAATGAAAGCCACGAGTCCCAGGCACAGTCTTGCATTCCCATGCATGTGAACGATCTATGTCTACCACCTCCCAAAAAAATCTCTCCACATGTCTCTTTCTTGTGGATTCTACTCGCATAGTTGATTCCTCTCCCATTACTGACGTGCACCACCTGACTATAGATTGAGCATTTAGAATAGTAGATTCTGTAGATACTTTCAATTCCTCTCTTCGTAGGGCTGTTTTGACACATGCTCCGGCTCCATCATGCTCTCCTTTACCATGCCCAGTCTCAAAATAGTTCCACATATGTGGCACTTTGTAGTTTTTATGCAATGAACACAACCACTGAAATATGCGTGCATTTTTGAACTGACCAGCACACCCATCAGACCAAATCCAGTGTCGGTCCATCTGTATGTTCCTTCCCTTCAAGTGATCATAGAACATGATGAAGCAATGACGTACATAGTGGAAGTCGTGGCACCTATCATCACTTATGTAGAAGTGATATTCCTTCAGAATTTCTCTTTGCTCTTCAGTGCTATTTGGGCCATGCCTGTATGTGATATGGACCATCAAGGAAACCTGCTCAGAGTGATAATACTGACTTTGGATCTCATTTTGAGGTTGCAGAGTGTAGTTCTCGGCAAAATCAACAACTGAAAGTATAGTACCAAGGGGAAATGTATCTCTTCATATTCTAAACTTCTCATCCTGCCATCGTGCCACGTGGACATGCTGAACATATTGATGTGTCTTTTCAATAAATTCCTTGATGAAGTCACTAACTTGTACCTGGTGACACAAAATGATCTCAATGTCAGTTTTTTGTTGTAAGTAAGGATTGAAATGTAACCGTTACAACATAATTTTATAGATATAAATGCATACCTGAGATGTCACCAATTGTATTTTTTTGCTTTCTTTCCCTGGGACTATTTCATAGTTGATATATTTGAAACTTTTCATGTCTGTAACCATTTTCCCAAATTCACTGTCTCCATTCTCGTGCATACATTGGCTCAATAATGCCATTCCAGCACAGTTGGAGCATGTTCCATCCAAACAAGATTTTGCATAGTATGTTTGCCCCTCGGGCCTATTGCACATGATGCTATGAATGAATTCTCTTGATGAAGTCGGTGGTATTGTCATGGAGCAATCCTGCACAATGTTAGTATGCAACACACGACGAATGTACAAAAATGTTTCATAGTAATATTCATATTCTACATGGTATCTACAACAACAAGTGTTACGAAGAGTATTTATTCTAACATACCATGGCTTACATTTCTCAAAAGATCTTTGCCCCAAGTTCAATTGTCTATGCTCAATCTTAAATTTTTCGTAAAGCTCTGTCTGTGTTATATCAAGAAGATGCTTAGTATGTGGCTCACGATCCTTTGAACCCCTTCTTAGTTTTAGTACATCCTTTCGGTTTGAAGAAGGCCTTGTGTGATCATGCCAAAAACTATGCACTAGTCCCTTTACTGCATCAACTAGCTTCATGTCACGACGTGGCAACCGACCAACAAAGGCCCAAAAATCTGTCTGATCGGTTGTGTCAAGATGTTCTCTTCTAATAGAATACCTACGGAGGGTTTTTACATTCAAATTAACTAGTTTCGATGTAGGCCTGAGAATACGAAGGGCCCTGGTGTTCTTATCTGCAATTGATTGTGACAACACACGACGAGCAGCATTGCGGTCCTTTGAACGTGTGTTCTTACCAATTTTACCAAATGCATCTACTAGGCTTTTAACTATATGAGAACTTGGTTCAGAATTCTTTATCATCTTTATCCCTAACTTTTTCCTAACAACATTCATGCTCCTAGATTTTAACAATGATAAAAATAATCTACATTTATCTCCATCACATTTAGAAACAAAATATTTATCAAGTATCTGTTGAGTTTGATAAGCAATACTACGTTTAGATAGCGTACCTTCAATGGAATTCATAAGTCTTTCATCAACTTGTATACGCTTCGGAGTTCTTCGACGTGTGCTTGCTAATGGAGGTAAGGGGGTTGGAATTGTACCATGTAGCGCATCACCAAGACGCTCTGGCGTTTCAGTAGTAGCTTGGTGTCCTTCATTCTCTTCCTGGTAGTTGGATGGTGGAAGTCCAACATCCTCATCCATGGTCTATGGAAGTCCAACATCCCCTTGTGGAAGTCCAACATCCTCATCGATGGTGTGGATAACATTCTCTTCTTCAACAGTAGGCAAAATGTCCAACGCCTCTCTGACTTCATCGCTTGTATAACCACATCCGGATAGCAAATTGTGTGTTTCTTCGTGAGCTTCATCTTGAGATGGTAACTTATCACTTTGACTTGAAGTGGGAATTGAAACATCCCCTAATGAGCACCTACGTTTTGCTTCTTGATTACTTCCATGGGGTGCTTGTTCAACAACTATTGTGGAAATTGAAGGTCCCTCTTGTCGTGGATTAATAGGATGAACCATGGTATCCTCTACAATTGGATTTGGATTAGTTTCCAAAGAAAGCCTCCGATTCATCATGTATATTCTTTTCTTTTCTTTCTCTTCTTCAATGACTTCTTGAGGTCTCTTCTTCCTTGTGGATTTGTTTACTCGGTTACGTGCATTCCCCATCACCACAATGATCAATTCAATATAGTTTGTTTTTGTTGCTCCTCAATTACAAGCTCTTCAATAATAAGCAAATGGAAGTTCTTCCTTGTTGGTATTGAAGCTTGATATCTTACCTTGTGTGCTCCTCAAATATAGGCAAAATGAATCTTTCAAAGGCCTTATCTTTGGTGTTCTTCAATTGGAGATTCTTCAAGCTTGCTAATTATTTTCTTCAAATATGGCCATATAACCCAACACCACAGTGAGCAACCATGAAAGATGTCCTCAATGCTGCACCTGCATAAAAAAAAATGATGGAGTTGGTGTAGAATGTGAAAATTTTCAGACGCGGGCTCGTGCTGTTTGAAAAATCGCGGGATTGTTGCTTTCGTTCGGACAGAGTGAAGTTGCTCTCGGACAGCAACAATCCATTATTTCTGGAGTTCCAAAACGCGTACGCGTTATATAAATATAAAACGCGTGCGCGATATGTAGTTAAAAAACGCGAACTCGATATAGTCAAGCACAATAAATAGGTTAGGTGCACGGCTAGGGCAACGAACAAAATCAAAGAAAACTAATAATTTATATGATTGCATACAAAACAAATGTTTTGTATGGTTTAATACCCCCTAGCTCTCTCCCAATAATCCCTAGATACCCCCTATCTCTTTCTAAATATGTGTCCCTCATTCTCCCTACATGTTTCTTTCATGTTTCTTTCTCTCCCTTCAGCCATGTCTCTACCACCCCACTCTCCATCTCTCCACCTTCTCTTTATCTTCGTCATTATCCCTCCCTATAGCACTCTCTCCCTTCTTCTCCCTTAATCACTAACCCTCTACGCCTTTATCCCTCCCCCCTGCCCTCTCTGTCTTACCTTGTTCCTAGAGCCCCTCCCCCATAAAGGCCTTTAGACCCTCTTCTAAATATTAATCCCTAAGTGCATAAGTGCACAAGATGATGATGAGGAGGAGGGTGATGACAATGAAGATGATCATGATGTAGATGAAGATGATAAAGATGATGAGGAGGAGGAGGGTGATGACAATGAAGATGATCATGATGCAGATGAAGATGATAAAGATGATAATGTTGATGAAGATGATGGTGATGATGATGAAGATGTTGATGTTGATGATGATGGTGATGAAGATGATGGTGACATGATGGAGATGTTGATCTGATGAGGAAGATGATGATGATGATGGTGATGATGGTGATGATGATGAAGATCATGTTGATGAGGACGATGATGGAGATGAAGATGATGATGATGAAGAAGATGATGATGATGGAGATGTTGTGTTGATGGGGAACCTAGAGATGACAATGATGATGAAGATGGTGATGGTGATGGTGATGGTGATGGTGATGACGATGAAGATTTTGATGATGATGCTGATGGCGATGATGATGAAGATGTTGACGATGATGGTGATGGTGATGTTGAGATGATGATCATGATGATGTTCAGAAGATCATGATGGTGATGATGGTGATGATGATGGAGAAAATGACAATGATGGATATGTTGATGAGGAACCTGCAGATGCCAATGATGATGATGATGGAGATGTTGATGAGGAACCTACAGATGCCAATGATGATGGTGATGACGATGAAGATGTTGATGATGATGGTGCTGGTAATGATGATGATGATGATGATGACGAAGATGATGGTGACATGATGGAGATGTTGATCTGATGAGGAAGATGATGATGATGATGATGGTGATGATGATGAAGATGTTGATGACGATGATGATGGTGATGAAGATGATGATGATGAAGAAGATGATGATGATGGAGATGTGTTGATGGGGAACCTAGAGATGACAATGATGATGAAGATGGTGACGGTGATGACGATGAAGATTTTGATGATGATGCTGATGGCGATGATGATGAAAATGTTGACGATGATGGTGATGGTGATGTTTAGATGATGATCATGATGATGTTCAGAAGATCATGATGGTGATGATGGTGATGATGATGGAGAAAATGACGATGATGGATATGTTGATGAGGAACCTGCAGATGCCAATGATGACGATGATGGAGATGTTGATGAGGAACCTACAGATGCCAATGATGATGGTGATGACGATGAAGATGTTGATGATGATGGTGTTGGTAATGATGATGATGATGATGATGATGATGATGAAGATGAAGATGATGGTGACATGATGGAGATGTTGATCTGATGAGGAAGATGATGATGATGATGGTGGTGATGATGATGAAGATGTTGATGACGATGATGATGGTGATGAAGATGATGATGATGAAGAAGATGACGATGATGATGGTGATGAAGATGATGATGATGAAGAAGATGACGATGATGGAGATGTGTTGATGGGGAACCTAGAGATGACAATGATGATGAAGATGGTGATGGTGATGACGATGAAGATTTTGATGATGATGCTGATGCTGATGATGATGCTGATGATGATGATGATGATGATGAAGATGTTGACGATGATGGTGATGGTGATGTTCAGATGGTGATGATGGTGATGATGATGATGATGATGGAGATGTTGATGAGGAAGGGGGAGATGACAATGATGATGAAGATGTTTATGGTCATGAAGATGATGATGATGGTGATGATGGAGATGATGGAGATGATGGAGATGATGGAGATGGCGATGAAGATGATGATGATGATGATGATGGTGAAGATGATGAAGAAGATGATGATGATGGAGATGTTGACCTGATGACGATGAAGATGATGATTATGGTGATGATGATGAAGATGTTGATGCTGATGATGATGGTGATGAAGATGATGATGATGGAGAAGATGATAATGATGGAGATGTTGATGAGGAACCTACAAATGCCAATGATGATGATGATGATGATGGTGATGACAATGAAGATGTTGATGATGATGGTGATGGTAATGATGATGAAGATGATGATGATGATGGTGATGGTGATGGTGATGTTTAGATGATGATGTTCAGAAGATGATGGTGACATGATGGATATGTTGATCTGATTCAAGGAAGATAATGATGATGATGATGATGGTGATGATGATGAAGATGTTGATGATGATGATGATGGTGATGAAGATGATGATGATGAAGAAGATGATGATGATGGAGATGTTGATGTTGATGGGGAACCTAGAGATGACAATGATGATGAATATGGTGATGGTGATGGTGATGGTGATGACGATGAAGATTTTGATGATGATGGTGATGGTGATGATGATGAAGATGTTGATGATGATGGTGATGGTGATGTTTAGATGATGATCATGATGATGATAATGATGATGGAGATTTTGATTTGATGAGGAATATGATGATGATGATGATGATGGTGATGATGATGAAGATGTTGATGATGACGATGATGGTCATGAAGATGATGATGATGAAGAATATGATGCTGATGGAGAATATGATGCTCACAACTCCCTCTAGTCTCTCTCTCCCCAACCATCAATCTCTCTCTCTCTCTCTCTCTCTCTCTCTCTCTCTCTCTCTCTCTCAAACACACACACATACACACACATTATGTCACTTTCCATTCTCAAACCCATACCCCCTCCATCCATATCTATCTCCAACTTTCTCCCTCCATCCCTCACCCTACCTTCTCTCCCTCCCTCTCTCATCGCCTGTCTCTCACCTTCTATCCCTCCCTCATCTTTCCCTCAACCTATCCCAATCTCTCCATCACTCCCTCTCTCTCCATCGCCACCACTCTCTGCATGTCTCCCACCAACACTTTCTGTCCCTCCCTTCCTATCTCTTATTTCGTTCTATCCCCATCTATCTCTCACTCCCTCCAAATCCATTCCTCCCCATTGTCCCTCTCCCTCCCTCGCTCTATGTCTCTCCCCCCCTTGTATTCTTTATTTCTCTCTCACATCCCCCTTGTCACTCAAGTCTCACTTTCAACTTCTAACCCTATACCTCTTCAGAACCTATTCTACTCCTAATAGTGCTCTCAAGCTCCACTTCCCTTCACCCCCTGTAGCCCATCATGTTCTCATTCCCTTCATCTCTCCCCACTCAAGCTTCCAACATCCTTCTAAGCCCTTGACCCTTTCCCACCCCTATTAAATATTAACCATAGATTCCCTTGACCCTTCCCCACCCCTTCTCAAATATTAAACAAAATTTCCCTTGACTTCTACACCCCCTCTTTCTCAAGTATTAAACATGTATTTTATGATTTGAATAACGCGAGCGCGTTTTGTAACTATATAACGCGTACGTGTTATGTAGTTATATAACGCGTACACGTTAATTATTGATATAACGCGCACGCGTTATTTAGTTATATAACGCGTACGCGTTATTTAAATCTAAAAGCGCGGCAATATTTTTGAATTTAAACAGGCCGAGTCACATGCTCACATGTCAACAATAATCCTATGTGTATGCTTTGGAGTGTGCTTCGGTAATTCCAAACCTGTGCTATGTTAATGAAAAACCAAAGCTAATTGGGTATTTCTTCCAGTTTCTGGAGAAGCCTGTGCTTAGCCACTCGTTACAATATGCTACACAGAGTTATTTTTGACGAAATCTTAGACACAAATAGCATTTTTTCTGCAGATTCCAAATATGTAACTTTTATTTTGAAATATTAATTTTTCCTATTTTCTTTCAATTTCTTTTCTGTCCTACCTCCTTAACTCGTGAAACACATTGTTAGTGTTTCTTCCATAACTTTTTCAATTCTCAATCATTTCAAAAAAAAATTGTATGGTGCACAAGAGGACACTAACCTCCACGTTCTATGAAAAACCCATTTCAAGAATTTTGCATTAAGACCTTCAAAGGCTCTACCCACAAAAGATGTACTATTTTTGAGGTTTGATCACTTAGACAATTATAAAAAAATTATAAAATTACTAATTTAATTTTCGAAAAATAATGGCGCACAAGTGCTATGTGTTCTCTACATGCATGCCGATTTTTGTAGCTTGATTCCATCATTTAGGCCCTCAAAGGCTCTACCCACAAAAACATATACCTTATCATTTGCCTGAAAAATAAAAAGTGTCTGTTAGGAAAACTGAAACTTGACATAGCTATGCAAATTTTCAATACATAAAAGTTATATATTCAGAAACGTGATTCAATTTCCTACATTTCATCTTTTTTACTCAATGCAAGATATTTTCCGTAAGTAAATCAAAAAATCCAAGTAAGTTGAGGGATGCCTGCTTTTTCAGTTTTCTATTGCATCTAACGTGCCAAAAGTGACCCTCATTAGCTTGCACTGACCCTTAAATCCGTGCATTCATTTATTTACATATATAAAAATAAATAATTGAATTTGTTGTGATTGTCAACCTTATAAATTAATCTTGAGCATTGGTTGGAAATCTTTAAAGATTCTTAGAATCACATATATTAGCTATATAAATTGCGTAATTTGGGTGCCATGGGGTATTTGAGGGTGTTGGATCTATTTACGGATTCAAAAATACAATTTAAACACATAGAAATTTAGATTTTACAAAAAAAAATTTATCGGAAAACGTAGAATAAATGGAGTACTCCATTCGAAATTAACAAAATAAAAAAAATAACTCATAGTAGATACATCCAGATTAAGAGATTAAGTAACAAATAACTTATTAGTGACACATAACTTATGGAATATCGGTTAAGTGGTTGTACTAGTTAAACTTTTTTTCTTTTTTTTTTAACCATGGGAACAACAACCTCCCAAGGGTATATCCAAAGCCTGCAAACTCACCAGGGGCCTAGATGTCCCGTCGGTTTTGAACATGTGACCTCCACGGAATTAGTTAAACTTTTTTTCACACATAGAAGTATAATGCTCCGAGGGCAAGTGTCCTTAAGTTCGGCAAGCTGACTGCCCTAACCAACCCATCTACAATTATATATATTCAATTTGAACCGGTACATATATTTTTTTCTAAGAAGCCATTGGTTCAAATAGCAACACCTAAATAAAAAAATTGATTTTTATTTATCTTCAAATAAATTTACAGCTTTTTCTTGTTGTGGTAACTTTACAGATAAGACCGAGGACAAAAAGAATGAATGAATATATATATATAACCAACCCATGCAAGAAAATATAACTTGGCGAATACGTATTAGGCATCTTCAACTAGGAGATGTGGAGTAACAAAATATATATATATATATATATATATATATATTCACCATGTGACTGGTAGGCGGCGGTGAACAATCTTGTTTGACACGGCTCTCAGCGGAATCTCTGCTTAACACGGCTCTCCGAGACGTTATAAAGTAATGGGATACTGAATAGAACAGGAAGAATCGCAGTCAGCAGATATGGAGTGTGGAGGCAAAACTGGTATTCATGCCATGATTGTCCCGCTGCCGGGGCAAGGCCACATCAATCCCGCTATGCAGCTAGCAAAGAAACTGGCCTCGCAGGGCATTGCTATCACATTTGTCCTCACAAAATCCTGGCATAACATCATCAACCGCGCCCATTCGGACACCGGTGTCAATGCCTTCGCCCACGCTCAAGATCTTGGCCTCGACATTCGCCTGGTGGCAATACCCGATTGCTTGCCCGGTGAGTTTGAGAGATGGAATAAGCTCGAGAATTTTTTCCAATCGCTGGATAATATGGAAAGCCACGTGGAAGAACTCATACAGAATCTAGATCAGTCCAACCCAACGTCGCCTGTATCCTGCATTGTGGCCGACACTATGCTCGGCTGGGCAGTGCCTCTCGCCAAGAAGCTCCGCCTGCTCTCTGTTTCCTTCTGGACGCAGAATGTCTCCGTTTTTTCCATCACTTACCATTCATTTTTAGGTGATTATTTCTTTAAATATGTTGTTCCTAATCACTGGATAATGATTGTTTTTAGTAAATCTTTGGAATTTGTTGTTTCTAACATCAGTATAAATCTATTTTAAAGGGGATCTACCAAGCTCCAGGAGATCAAATGTTAAAGCAGTTTTTTAATTTATCAAATTTGTGTAGTTTTATATATAATGTAGTTGTATATGTTACACATCTTCTCTATTGAACTGTAGAATGCACCTCTTCTACGCAATTATTCTATAACCATTATGGATCTGTTCAACTAGAATCTATATTTAAGCCCTAATATTAAACTTTTTCTGAATGTTGTAATGATTTGTTGTTGCAGTGGAACGTCAGGCGGGATCGGTAATCCACATTCCAGGTGTGATCCCTTTACAGCCAGCAGATCTTCCGTTGTGGTTAAAAATAAGCCGAGATGATGTAATCGCCAGAGTGGTCGCTCGCTGTTTTCAAACAGTCAGGGAAGCAGACTGGGTTGTAGTCAATTCCTTCCAAGGGTTAGAAGGTCATGTTGTAGAGGCTTTGTGGGAGAAATTGCGAGTATACTGCGTCGGACCATTGCTCCCTTCGGCATACCTCGACCCCTCAGATCGTCGCGACTCCGTTATCGGGACAAGCTATCGGGTCGAAATGGACTGCACAAAATGGCTGGACGATAAGCTCCCCAAGTCGGTCATATACGTTTCGTTCGGTAGTTTACTCCCTATGTCGATAAGCCAAATAGAGGAAATTGCAATGGGTCTGAAGAAAAGCGACTATAGTTTTATCTGGGTGCTTCGACGTCCGAGCAACGAGTCCGCCGAAGTCTCATCCATGCTGCCGGCCGGGTTTCTGAACGAAACAAAGCAGCGAGGACTGGTTGTTCCATGGTGCTCACAGCTGAAAGTGCTCTCTCATCCGTCCATCGGCGGGTTTTTCAGTCACTGCGGATGGAACTCCACTTTAGAGAGCATCTCCTTCGGCCTTCCCATTCTGGGATTTCCTCTGGGGGTGGAGCAATTCGTCAACTGCAGGCTCATAGCCGATGAATGGAAGATTGGGGTGAGACTGAGGAGCGGCGATGATACTGATAAGGTTATTGGTAGGGACGAAATAGCGGAAAACGTTAGGACATTGATGGAAGGGAAGGAGATGAGACGGGCCGCCGAGAAGCTGAGAGATGTTATACAAAAGGATGTAAGGAAAGGAGGAACTTCTGACAGTAATTCGGAAAGTGTTGCAGATGGATTGAAGGCCAAAATCATTGAAAAGGCGATATTATCCCCATCTTCATCTTTCATCCAGTAGAGTGCTATGAGAATAAATGCTCTGGAATCTTAAAAAAAATTGGGCGTGGGATAACTGGCACTCAAATCACCTCGTATTTTTGGGCGATTTGTTCTGGAGATATGGTTATAAAAATCAGTGGAATTTTAGTTCCACCTTATTTACTGCGGAACTATGCCATGAAACTGTGTCCCTAGAAGTTTTGGCCCATTTTAAAACAGTTCAGACCGTCCAAATTCCAAAAAAATAATACAGAGGCGGATTTAAGCACCAGTTATCACAAGCCAAAAAATTGATATTGTACTAAATTCCAATCCTTGGAAAGGGAAAATGACAGTAAATTTTAATGAGACAATCATATTGTGTTTTTAGTTTCATTGAAATGCTATTATATTTTCCCTCTCAGAAGTTCGATATGGATTGAACAAAAATGGAGGTTTGAGTAACTTGAATAAATTGAATTTTTTCAAAAGAAGTTCGATATGGATTGAACAAAAATGGAGGTTTGAGTAACTTGAATAAATTGAATTTTTTCAAAAGTCGATTTTCTAGTTGTAATCACGCATCACTAAAATTTCATTCCGATCAAATGAATTGAATAAAATTTATTAATGATGAGAACACTTCGTTCACATTTTTTTATTAAAACTCCATCTCCACATTTTGGTAAAAAATCTTAATCAATTTTTTTTTAAACCTAGAGGAATCTCTCAAGCCACTTCGTAAGTTTTCTAACTAGGTTATTTGGAAATAAACTTTTATGAGATAATGTTAGGATAAGATATAATCAAAGGAACTACAAGTATCAATCACATAAAATCATCTTTTTTTCATTACAAATTAGAACTTAAGAACTTAATTTCTATTACAATAACCATCAAACCCCAGGCTGGCTCTTACCATCAACTTCAACCTTTACTTACTGTTACAACTACATCTGGATTGTACTAAAAACATGATTACTAGAATTTTTCTTAATGGCGTTATTCACTAATTACATAAAATAACAAGGTAGATGGAAGCAGAGTTTCTAGTCCCTGCCAAAACTAAATGAGAAAATGTAAACACCGTAATGAATGAAATGAGAAAATGTGAACACCGTAATGAGTAAAACGAAAAAATTGCATGCCAATAGTATATTAGATTTACAGTTTTATATATGGTGGAAATCACATATTTAAGTAATATTAGGTATACAATTTTATATATGGAATTTTCATTTAAGTAAATGCAGGCAACAAAATCCCTCCAAGAGAGCAATGAGAGCAATCGGATTTCAATGGCATCTTTGTTGAACGGGATATCCTAGTTGTCTTGGCCTCTGTTTTATTTGTTTGTTTCAGAAATACTGTAGAGAGTAATATTCCAGCAGGTGACTTTTATGGGGATCCGTGCAAAAAACCTTAAAACAAAATATATGGAAACAAAAAAGGGCAACATTAGTTCAGAAAGTCAACAAAAGCAGAAAACTCTTAACAAAAAGAAAAAGGCAGCAATAGTTCAGAGAACATGGAAACCCAACGAGAGATATATTAGAGCTTTCTGCAGAGCAAGAGTTCAGAGAACATGGAAACCCAACGAGAGATATATTAGAGCTTTCTGCAGAGTCTAGCCATCTTCACATTGCCATTTCTTAGCAATGATTTTCTTTTGTTGCCTTTATATGACCTTAATTTGATAAATTGGCTTTATTATACAATTCCTTGACATAAATAGTATTCAATAATTAAATATTGTTGAGTCAACGGTCCCCGTAATATATTACTAAAACTTTACAATCATTACTAGTTACAACTAAAACCTCTGTTTGCCATGGTATTGACAACCGAAACTATAGATCATTACTAGTTACAACTAAAACCTCTCTTTGCCATGGTAGTTACCATGGTAGTGACAACCGAAACTATAGAGCATGTTAGCTACGTATAATACTAGTCGAAGTAGTTTCAGTCCCATTTCTTGCAGTCTTAAAACGCCTTTCTCATCGTCGAAACGTTACATTGGCTGAGGAGATCAATAACAACAAATTTTCTTAAAATAGAATACATGGCACACTATAGAATTCAAACTGTTTAGGCTGAAAATAGCCTCCTTATCTTGATTTCATATTTCAAAAACACAAAACTCAAAGGATCCATGCACATCCGCTGCTAACATAGAAGTAGCCGTTCAAGAAAACAATAGACAATGAAGACATAACAAATAGAATACCTCATATTATCTTATACATGTATTTCTACAGATTTCCCAATTGTTTAGATCCAAGCTTTTGCCATGTACTTTTAACGTCCATCGGAAGATGTGAATGAGTCAGCAAATCCAGTTGGACGTGTTGGAAGACTTCCTTGGCTATCATCCAATCCACTTGCACTTTTGTCCTCGAATGCTTGCCATTTCTTCAGAGCCTGAGGAAGACTCATCTCAAAATCAATTCCCCTTGAATCATCATTATCTATATCTTTGGGCTTCCATTTCTCAACTAAAGGTGCCAAAACATTGGCAGCATGGCCCATATCAGGCCGTTGATATGGTTCTCGTGCAGTGCAATGACCTGCTAGTTCAGCAACAGTGCAAACACTTTCAAAAGTTTCATCTGTAACTTCCAGAATTCGATCTATTGCCTTCATTACTGATTCTTTGTCTGAGTTCATTCGACGAAACCATGATACTAAATGCATGCTCTCCTTAGGTTCATTCTCATCGAGTGCCCTCCTTCCAGTAATGAGCTCCATTAACACAACACCAAAGCTATACACATGCTTTTGTGGTGATTCGTCCAGTAACTGACACAATGCAAAGATTCATCAAACATTAGAAGTCGGTTTTTATCTTGATTACTGTAACATTCTATACCTATTCCCAAATCCTAAAATCAAGTATTTCCCATGTGAATTACTCAACTGATGATCCCTCTAGCCTGGTATTAATCAAGTAATTACCCAGAACTCCCAGATTAATACCACTAGCCTGAAAGGATTTCATTTCTATTGATGCTCTAAATACACGGTAAGAATGTTCTGAATGTAATCCATGTGACATCCTTACAGATGTGCCATTCTAGTCTCTCTAAATACTCAACTAAGAATGTTTTCACAGATAAATATTCCGGGGAAAGGAAAAGTTGCTTAATTACCTGCATATTCGGGTACTAGATATCAAAGTGCCAGCTAATCTGGTATCCACAGAGTATTTTCCCTCTGGTGCCAACTTCACCAATCTAAAATCCGAAACCTTTACCAAAAATCATCTCCTAAGAAGTATATTAGATGGTTTAAGGTCTCTATGAATAAAGCTTCTGTGGGCCAGGCCACGCAGATACTCCAATCCTCGAGCAACATCCAAAGCTATACTGAGGCGTCTCTTCCATGAAATTGGTTCAAGCCCATTATTGGCCCAATCAAATATATTCCTGCTAAGGGCACCCTTTGGTATGTACTCATTATACCAAAAGCCTTTGATTGCCTTCAATGCAGTAACCCAACAAGGCAACCAGGTGTCTATGCCTAACTTTTGATAAAACAACTATTTCTGACTGGAATTCCTCCAATCCCTTGTTACTTAAAATTGTCGCTTCCATTCTTTTAACTGCAATTATGGTGCCATCATCTAGCTTCCCCTTGTATACAACCCCAAACCCACCTCTTCCAAGCTCATTTTCAGGGCTGAAATTCCTGGTTACATGCCCGAGAACTTGCACTGATATAGTCAGATTTCCAGCTTCTATCACATGAAACTCACTAGATCCACCGCTTGTACTCTGTGTATCACTCAGACTGTTTCCACCATTACTATTATTATTATTGGCCACTAGAATTTTCACCAGTGAATTTGATCTTTTTGATGGGTCTCTTCCATCAGTGACAACAGTGCTAGGTGCTTCAACCTGTACAGGTCGGCGTGCCATTTTCTTGTATAAGCAGAATGCAGCAGGCAGAAGAAAAAATAGCAGAACAGCTGCAGCCACGGATCCAACAATGGTTCAAACCGAGATTCGTGAAGATTTTCCTTTATTCACATCAATTGGCTTTGTGGATGCATTTGACTTAGTCCCATTTGTATTGGGTCCTGAACTGATCCCAGTGAGTTGTACTGGGGAGACCGGATTGCTTGGTGTAGAAACATTTGGCGAGGCCACAGGAGGGCTAGATCTATTTGGAGATGGTTATGGAGGACTCTCAGAAGGTGGTGGCACAGAAGGGCTGACACGAGGAGGTGATGATGACTTGTCCATCAGAGGATTCCCAACAGTAAGCAATTTGACTTGTGCAGAGAATTTTGGAATAGGAGGACTCAGGTTATTATTGCTCAAATCTAAAGAAATCAAAGACTTCAATTGGGTTAGATTGGATGGAATTGCACCAGAAAGCATATTGCCGCTCAACTTGATAACTTTAAGTGACGCCAAATTGACAAGAGAAGGAGATTATATTTCCAGCGAGATTCCTATTGGGTAAATTGATAACAGAAACCGTGCCAAAGTTGCATACGATACCTATCCAGGAATTACAGGGGTTGTTTCCAATTGTTGGGTATTCAGCCCACATAGATCACAGAAAACATAGAAGATTTATAACAGATATATAACATATTTAAACAGAACAGCAATCACACAAGAGACACAGAAATTGAGGTGGTTCACCCACTGAATGTGGGCTACATCCACGGGACAAGGGTAGGCAGTTTTTATTCATTATCAACAATAGTTTACAAACTATCCCGGAGAGGGCTTAAAGCCCCAGCTCAATATCTGCTTCAATGGGACACATATTTAAGCAAACCATCAGTTACACATAACTGATTATACCGTTGGTGAAACCACCGTGAACCAACTTGACCTCAACTGTCAATTGGTTGTCACATTCTAACAATCTCCACCTTGACAACAATTTACCTAATGCCCTGCCCTTGTCCATTTGTGCTTGTAAATACCAAAGCACCCATTTCACTGCTTCACCTGGATTTGCCATGTATCCACTGACAACACCAACCGCATGTGAAAAGATCTCATCGCATACATCACACCAGTGTACCATACACGAGACATATAACCCTTTCTTCATTACATGGACATCAACCTGAAGAAAGCTTATGATGTTTACCAGTTTCACTGAGTATCATTATCATGCACTCATCCTATGATAACCAAAACTTACCATCAATCCGTCTCTTGTTCATTTACACTCAAGATTGTTTTACTGCTCCCTGATCCTTCATCTTAAATGTCCAATCAAACCAACTTGTTGATCGTATCCATGCTTGTGCTTGTTTCAAGCATAACGCCAACAATCCAAAAACGCCAAGATAGTGAATACCATAAACCCAATGGTTACACCCACTTCTTGTAAAACCTAGTTCACCATGAAGAAATCAAAACATCTTGTACCAAATGCTTGAGAGTGCTCTTCAAGCCATACAATGATTACCTTGAGCTTGCAAACAAAATCTTCCTATGTAATCCTGAGCACCTTCTATGCTCCACCTCGAACTTTACATCCGAAGCCCTTAGCCAAATCCGGTCAGACAACCAAATGAGCCTTTACTGCTCACTTTCAAGTATTTTTACAATAGAGTTAACCAAGCCTTTAAAATAGGCTTCATTACATGTAATCTCATGGGCAAAAAACATATGCACACAACAACCAACTCATGCCCTACCCCTTTTAGTTTACCTAAATCTACATCTAGTTTCATAGGTAACTAAACAACCTAGGATATGCATGCCATTTCATAGATAACTAAACAATCTAGGATATGCATGCCATTCCAGGTCTTACAGTCATATGCCCAATTACATACAAAATTTAAATTTTATAACTCCAAAATATAATAATACAATTTTTTTTTTTTTTTCAATAATGACTCCACCATTACCACTTACAAATACCACCAACACTCTCACTCTCTTGAATAACCCGTTGACCACCCTTAAACCAAGAACACAACCTTTCTTAAATGAACACTTTAATTGTTTTTACAATTACCTCAACATAATACTTTTACCACATTGAGGAATAGCCATGAAACACGTCTTCGATTCCAGCAAACTGCAAAACCTACCATAAGTAGAAAAGAGAAAGAAAAAAAAACGTCCACCTCCCGTCCTTTCTTCAATCCTGGCAATGTCATAGCGCAACACAGGAAAAATAGTGGCGGCTTGCTGAGTTTCACGTGGGCGATCTTTCCTACCTTTACGATGGCTTCCTACCTTCAGTTCACGCAGGCTCGAAGACTCCTTCTCCTCAACACAGAACGCTAATGGCGGCTCTCCTCTACTCCATGAGGGTCCTTCCTCTCGAATGGTGGCTACTCCAAAAACTTGGACAGGCGGTCTCCTCTCTGCCAGCGGATCTACGGCTCCTCTCTGCCAGCGGATCTTGTCCTTTACGACGGGTCTCCATGGCTCATCACCGACAATAGTCTGCAACGGAGATCTCACACAGAGCTTTACGGCTCTTTTCAGCAGTCTGCGGACCTCTTGAGCTTGGCAGCCACTGGACGTAGTACTCTGCACACAAAACTTCAACGGCCTGGTTCTCCAACGGAGTTCTCTCCCTTCAACGGCCTCTCCCTCTAGACACGGATTTTCTCCTCTCTTCCAGCGTTTCTCTATCCAGGATTGCTCTCCCTTCAGTTCTGGAAGACTCCTCTTGTTCTCTGCAACCTTATGCTCTTCACATGAGCTCTGATACCACTTGTTGGGCATTCAGCCCACATAGATCACAGAAAACATAGAAGATTTATAACAGATATATAACATATTTAAACAGAACAGCAATCACACAAGAGACACAGAAATTTACGTGGTTCACCCTCTGAATGTGGGCTACATCCACGGGACAAGGGCAGGCAGTCTTTATTCATCATCAACAATAGTTTACAAACTATCTGGGAGAGGGCTTAAAGCCCCAGCTCAATATCTGCCTCAATGGGCCACATATTTAAGCAAACCATCAGTTACACATAACTGATTATACCGTTAGTGAAACCACCGTGAATCAACTTGACCTCAACCGTCAATTGATTGTCACATTCCAACACCACCGTCAATTGGTTGTCACATTCCAACACCAATACAGGATCCTTCTAGAACAATTGGATAATTCAGGGAGGTAAAAAGCATAAAAGTGCAGTTATCTGTGGTGCGCAGGAATCTCCGGCGACAAATTGGCAGAAAGAATTCCCAGAGAAGGTGAAGCCACCCGCAAAAAGGTTCAAGTCAGGAATTGATCCAGAGAGCTTGTTATTATCTAGAGTGAGATTTGTGAACTGCAAGGTCCCGAGGCTGGATGGGATTGGCCCAACTAGTTCATTGCCATTGAGCTTGATGCCTGTCAAAGAAACACAATCGTTGAGGGAAGCCGAAATTGTTCCATTGAATTTGTTTCCGTGTAACCACAACTGTTTCAAAGACTGCATTGTGCCCACCACATCAATTGGACCTGACAGGGAAGGTGCAGCCTGGTTATTGAGCTGAAAAATCTACATCCTAGACCCATTGAAAGTCAAGGGAATCGGTCCTGTGAGCCTGTTGTAAGCCAATTGCAGGACCGACAAAGAACTCATCTGCCCTAGAAAATCCAGTATAGGCCCAACAAGATTACACTGACACAATGACAAGTTTTCCAGGTTGGATGAATCTTGAAGGTCCAAGGGAAGACTCCATCCATGTGTCGCATTCAGAGTGTTGTATTCCAAGGACAGGACCTGCAGAATCTTCAAGCCCACAAAGAAATCTGCTGGAATAGTATCAAAATTGTTCATGCCCAGATAGGCATATTGCAGATTTACAGCCCATTGAAAGTGGGCAAGGGTCCTAAGAATGTGTTCCTCTATAGCCCAATGTTAACCAGTTCGGTGAGCTGGTTGAAATTGGAAGGCAGGGGACCCTCCATCCCAAGACCCTGGACATAAATTAATAAGGGCATCAATAAGCTGATCAGGCTAAAATTTATTTAAAAGCAGAGATTTCAACAGAATCTCTTCTTTCCAACTCTTTTATACTTTCTCTCAGCATCAACATCCTAAAAAAAACAAACCTTATTCTAAAAGCACTTGCCTGGTCATTCAGGGAGGGTACCCAGATATCATAACTGGCTGGATATCTCTTCGAAAGATATACATATAAATTCCGCTTTTTAATAACATTGCTAATATAAAAAGCTAGATTGAATGTTGGATCAATAGTTGGATCTGCTACTTAATATGCTACTTCTTTCTCTGCTACCAGTGAAGTACCTGGCATTGCAATTGAAGGGTCTTAAACTACTCCGATCTCCCCTGCCCGAAAACATGGTCTTTTTCATTCCTATTTAATCCCCTCAACTCGCTTCAACTCGCTAGCTAGAAGGTAAGGTTAATGCCGCACACAGTTATATTCTAACTATTAGTCTCCTCAGTACTCCTCATCAATAGTAAGTAGCAGAAGGAGAACACCTCTGGTAGAAGCAGGTTTGAGAATGGCCTTCTCTCTCACTCACACATTTAAGCAGGTTCTTTCGTGGGAAATAGGTGCAGCTGCTAGGCGGATGAATTGGGGAGGAGGCATGCATCATTCCACGTGCTATCCATGCAGTGCTTTTCGATGCAGGTGGAGGAAACCACACACCACAAACAATCGCTGGAGGCCATGCAGCCTTGCAAGTGCTGCAGGGCATGCAATAGCACGCTGCTCATGGTAGGACCTGGTTCCAGGTGGAGTACCTGTTCAATATAATATGAATTAACCTAAAAAAAAGGCCAAATAAGGCATCCATTTTACTCATTGGGCATTAATGAAATTTTCACAAAAACTTTAAGTTAAAACTACTTGAAAAATGTGAGAATTAATACAAATTCCTGTGGAAGGATTTCTATAGTCCCTGCTACTGCTGGGCAGGACTAATAATAGACATGAATACATTTCATTAATGTTATTCTCTAAAAGTGATTGGCACAGAATTCCTCTCATCTGAGCTTAAAATGGAAATACAATAAAGATGGGTTAGTGAAAAGGATTTCTCACCGCAGGGCATGGTTGCATTGGACGGTTATTTTGATTTCGGTTTTTTATTTTATGAGTTAATATATATTTTTTAAATTATTAATTATTTTTTATGAGCCTACATAAATTTTTTTAATTATTTTTTATTTTCGGTACATAACGTGACGATGTTACAGGTTCCAAAACTTATGATGATTCTCATTTCTAGTTATCATCTTTTATATTTCTCATATATGAAATTTCACTCATATAAAAAAAATGTTTTCTAATATGTAATATCCCCAATCAAAATTAAGAATATTATCTCCAAGGTTCCAACTTTAATTATGTTGATTTTCAACTTTTTCCCAAATAGTGGCTTATAAAAGCTTATGAAATGTTCTTGTTTAACAACAATGAAGTGTATGTGTATTTATGATTTCCATTAAAGGTGTGCAACTCATTAATTTTTTTTAGAGTCCACTGATATGTGTCCCAAGTGAGATCTGATATAAAATTGGAAGCTGGTAAAGAAACTAGGAACACTAGTTCAATTTTGGCCACACCGAACATGGGGTTTTGAACTCTTCCCATACACTACCAGAACGACTTAAATTCTCCCAATATTAGTTTAATGGACTCAAATAGATTCAAATAAAACTAGTTGAAACATTGATAGACTCCCGAAAACTTCCAAAGAAGTATGAAAGACACCCTCTCAAGACTAGTGAGAAACTAGCTCGATTTCCCCCACATAGGAATACTAGTTTTCCAACTAAACCCAAACACCTCCTAATCGACTCTAATCCTTCCAAACATCTTCAATAAGACTCAAATACATCCAAACAAAAATAAATGACTCAGTAACATACCACAGGGGTCTTCTATTGAACGTTTTACAATCAGTATTGTAAATGGCATAACCATATGAGAAAGATTTATACATGGAGTCATTGATTACTCAAATATGAACACCATGTGAGGAAAACACTTGGATATTTATTATTCACTATATGAGAACATTAATGACATGAATTACAACAGTACATGTCTCTCACACAACTCGAAACTCATGAAATACCCAGTTACAATTGTACAAGTTCGAACCTCTACCAGAACAGACACAAAATGGAGTAGATCTGATAAAATGGGCACATCTCGGTCATCCGAACACCTTTTTGAATGAAAAAAAAAGTGTTTCCCACTAGAAACAACACTCAGAATGCAATGGAATAGGTCTTAAATCCAAAAAATTCTCATAATTTTCGAAACAAGAACCTTCATTATGTCCCTCCTTCACCGATCCAAGCTCTAAATCAACAACAAACACCTCCATATGATAGATAAGCCTCCCATATTGCACCCTCTATCACATAACAGTCGTATGATTCCCAATAATGATCCCTGTAAGTGAAAATGGATGCAACTGTGCACCCTCCTCAAGCAAGAACCGACAACTCCAACACCAAAATGCCGAGAAAACACCATAAACCTCTGCTGCTAGAACTTGAAATTACAAACACTTGTAGATGAATTGAATCAGCAATAGAAAAATATCTAAACCTGCATAAACTAAATCTCACTTTATAAATCTAAGTGATTTTGCTTCACCTCTTATTCACATGAAGTACAATTGAGAAATCTGAGTGATTTCTCCTCTCTTACTAGCTAGGGTGGAATATTTCACCATCAAAACTAGTTCTGTAGCAAGGGGCACATCTCCAAGCTTGAGAATCTCAATGGATCTCTAATACCAAAATTCAAATGACCAAAATCCCTCTCACTTGTGTCTTCACCCCTTTTTATAAATCTTCATGGAGCATTTCCCCCTCATTCTAGAATTCTCTATGAGAGAATTACACCTTGGAATCATTTCCTTCCTCTATAATGTTATTTTTCCAAATAATAACTTCATCTACCTTGGAAATTCGAATTAGAGAGGCTTAGCTTGATTTTGGGGAAGTTACACTAGCATGTGGGCCCACCCCTCTCCTCTAGTGCCCTCCTTGGCTAAATTTAGGACCTACAACATGTCATAGGACCTGATTCTTGTCATAAGTTGCCATATATGTCATAGGTTGTCATATATCTGCTATTTTTAGCTTTGGGAGTTACAACCAATGAGATGCCTCCATGATAGGATTCCTTCCACTTTGGATGGGAGTTACACCACATATTTGGATTCATTCCTCCACTAATGCGCCCTCTTTTCCCACTTGTGTCCATGCCACCTTAGAATTCGAATTTGAGGGAGTTACAACTCATGTGGGGCCCAACTCAACCTCCTTATGTGCCCTCCTTGTCCAATTTTGCCTAATGTTGCATCAATCACAATTATTGGACATTACACTATACAACTTTTGTGACACATGCCGCCACCTTAATATTTTATCATAAAATTTACCAAATGACTTAGGTCATTGCATCCCCTAGTCTAATGGAGTGGTCCTTAGCAAAAATTTGGGGATGTTTCAGTCCTCCCTGCCCAAGATTTCTTGTCCTCAAGAAATTTAAACCTGGGTGTGGTAATGCTTCTTCTTCTTCCCCAACTTATGGTCATTGATTTTTTTTCCTCCTTCCTTAGTGATGAATTTTCATAAGGCTGCAATTTCAAGTGGATCAAGTCAGCAACTCTACATCCCACAATATGAACTGCACTAAGGTTTAAAATGAGGCCATGGTTCCATCCCAATGGAAAGGAGGTGAAGTACACTCCGCTTAATGTATGGTCCACTCAATCAACTCCCCAACAAACTGGTCTGTTAAGAATACCATCATATGAAAACAAAAAATGACTCTCAACTGCAGGTCTGCTGCTAAAACTTTGCCTTGCACTATAACTCTAAGATCCCCAACTAATCTCAAAAAGGGAACCACCATGTTGTTGTTGCGTAACTCTAATCATAATCATCCCCTCTAGAGATAGCTCCATCTCCCCAACTGTCCTTCCAACAACCCAACTGAAACAACTAAGTCCCAAAATGATCCTAGGGTCCCAAATGAACCTAATAAATGTAGAGTGTCTAAGACACCTGAACCCAACAATACCAGTATCCCATTGTCTATGTTGCACTCCTTCAAACATCATCATTGTCACCTGTAACAATCTGTCACTCCAAGGAATTCTAGGGTCCCACCACCAAATTGGAAGTTCATCACTCCCAATACTATTTCAAACCTCTATGAGCCTCTCCAATAGAACATGAATCTCCTCTAGTGCACTATGCACATTGGTCCTATGGCTCACATCACTGTCATATGTCCCATCCAACTGAATCAGGTGAGACTCCCATGCCCTGCTCTGTGCTTCTATATCCACCACACTACTAGTGTATGCTGAACCTATATCCTAGCGTGACTCCATATATGTCATATATCCATCCACCCAATCCATGGATGCATATGCTCCCATATTGGCTAGTCAATAACGCATGTGCTCAACCACCTCCTCCATGGATAATCCTCTCTCCCATAGGAGCATATCATTGTTGAGCCCAGAATTGGCCCTTTTTGATCATCATTTATCATCTTCCCTTCCCTTGTCCTACACCAATTATCTTGGCAATTAGACTTATTGTCCTTATCTTATTCCCCAAATTACCATGGTATGGTCGATTATTGTTTTATTGTATTAATACTTATGATTGTGATAATTAGAGCTGTGCATCTCTTAATTTGTGCTAACATGATGCGATTTATGAAGGTAGTTGAGACAAATAGACTGCAGGAAGATCGGAGCTGAACAAGTCATGAAGGAAGGGACGTTCTTTGCTTGTAGAAGGTTCCTTGGGGCTCGAATCATCAATCAAGGCACAGTCGTGATAGGGCAGCTGTAACAGAAATTGCTATCTTAAGTATGTCGCTGCTCGAGTCCAGCTGTGAGCTGGAGGGACCGCCACTCTTGGGGCAATTAATAACTCTCTCATATTTGGATATTTCTGTTCTGCCACGCATTGTAACAGCTAGATTATTTAGGGCGCCTGAAGATCAGAGATCTTCATGGCTGCCCAATTATAGGATTAGATGTTACAAGTTGTATGTATAAATATGGGGAGTTGCCTCGACCGAGGGGTTGGACAGCAAACAATTAATTTATTTTGTATTAGCAACCAAGCCAAACTGTGTACTCATTCTTCTGTTAATATAAGGGGTTACTGCTGAGTTAAAAAGGGTGTTGTTCGACCAGCGTCTCTTTGTGAAGACTGGGCCCGTCTTCCACAGAGATTGCTGAGTTAAATTAGGATTTTATCTTTCTTGTTGTGTGATGCTTTGTTCTTTCTTTTGTACGCAGCAGCAATATTTATTGTGTGGATTTCTCAGTAAAAGATTACATTTCTGTGAGATTGGTGAATGGTATAGAATAACAGTCGACTGAGTCAGGGTTGCTTTACACATTTCAATTTATGTTCACACTACCGTGTTCATCCTATAGTTGAGACGTGATCCCAGGAGCTCTTACAATTTAGCTTTCCTGTTATGTGTTGATTGATTTTTATTTCACAATTCAGTTTCTTAGAACAGTTGCTTCAGTTCCTTTCATTTGAAATTCTAGAGTAATGTTCAGTTCATGCTTTATGATTTCCAGCTTGATTAGATTAGACAAGTGATTATTTTAGAATACGAATGAGATTTCCTTTTTGCAATCGTTGACTAGATCTGATATCATTTCTTCTTGATGCATAATAGAAAAGAATTATAGTATGGCAGTTAGAAGGCAATTGGGATTGCATAGATTCTTGGGATGAACATGGATGATAGAAGATAAAAGTATTCACTTCTAATGGTTTTGTGTTTAAGCATATATTGTGCACTTATCCTTTGAAATAAAAAGACTTTCTCGGGTTGACAATAAATTTCATATGCTCTGTGTATTTGATATTAATTTATCTGCAAATAGAGTGCTTGACATTTTGGCGCCGTTGCCGGGGAAGGATGAAAATTAAACACTAGTCATTAGTTGCATCTGATAATTGCTTTTAGACAGTCTTTTTGGTTGTTTTTGAAATGATCTGCTTCGCATGAATACGAGGAGGGTAAAACGCGATCACCTCCCAACCCCCAAAACCCCACAAATTACTAACAGTGCAGGTGGTTCGGGTCGTGGTCGAGGTCCACCGTTGGGTAGAAGAACATTCATCGACGACCTTGTTGACAAAACTGATTCAGCTGTCAGATCTCGTCAACGGGAGACTCCTATCAAAAGAGGCCCTGCTCATCCTAGAGCGCCAGCGTCAGGATCTACAGTGGAAGATACAGGAGCAGCTGTGATTCCTGCATATACTCCTGCTAAAGAAGGAACGGCTGATTCAGCTGTTGCAATTGAAGAATACGCAGCTGTTACAACTGAAGAATACGCAGCTGTTGCAATTGAAGAATACGCAGCTGTTACAACTGAAGAATACGCAGCTGTTACAACTGAAGAATACGCAGCTGTTACGACTGAGGTAAGGAACAAGGGAACAAACGAAGGAGAGGATACAGAAGAAAAGATGAATAACAGACATGAGAACGAAGAGGAAGAAGCAGTGGTACAATACCATCATGAAGATGATTCCCCGCCAGAAGAAACTATGGCTACATTGCAATTCCCAATACAGCAGCTAGAGGGGACAACTCCTATGAAAAACATCTCACCGTCGGTGTTGCCTCGCTTCCATGGCAGGGCGGAAGAAGATCCAGACGAATTCCTTTTTTAATTCGATATCCTCTGTCGCAGCTATGATTATGTCACAGATGCCCAAAAGTTGAAGCTTTTTCCTGCCACCCTGAAGGACAATGCATTACGATGGTTCATGAGCCTTGGGGGAGGAACTGTTGCTAATTGGAATAAGATGAAGCAAGTGTTCCTGGAAAAATATCAAGAATATTGCAACACCAGGGACAAAATGGAGGAGTTATTCAAGATGGTACAGAAGGAGGATGAAAGTTTGGAGGATTTTGTAGAGAGGTTGATGTACAATGTGCAGAGAGCTGGGCAGACGAACATGGGACTAGATGTGCTTAAGATAATCCTGCTCCGAGGGATCAGGGACGATTGTTTAGACATGCTAAATTTATTAGGAAAGGGAGATATCTCTAAAGAACCTTTTGAGACAATTGTGGAATTATGTAAGAGATACTCCAGGCGATCTTCTAGGCATAACAAGCAACATAAACGAGATAAGCTGGAATGTGATGTCTTCGACAGAACTCAGAAGTCATCCAATGGGGGAGCTACACGTGCGGAGATAGGCAATCTTCTTGAAAATTTTAAAACAGAAATGATGAGCTCTATCTCTTCAGAGATTGATGTCTTGAAAGCCAAGCAAAGACAGGCAGTGGAGGATCTCACACTAGGTGTGTTTTGTCCCCGATGTAGAAAGACTCATCCACTGAAAGAATGCCCTCTTGACAAAATACAAGTGTGTCAGCTGTGCGAGCTGAACCATGATATGAAAGAATTTCCCACATTGCCCCAAGTGAAGGCTGTTCTGCAGGCATCAACTCCAGAGGTGGATTCAGCCTACCTCATTGCACAGAAGAAACCCTGGCAGCCCCGGAATCAAGGTATGTCTCCCGATTCATTTCCATTTTTGAATAATTTGAATAATTGGAATACTAATATGCAAAATGTGAATACACAATTCCCTTCAAATTATGCTCAGTGGAATTCCCCTCAACCTGCGATGCAAGGTTATAATTCATGGAGTCCTTGGACACAGCCACCACATCAACCTACTTCATGGTCTCCTGGATGGAGGAACTTCCATCCTGGGAACCAGTTTCCTCAACCAACTCCACCTCAACAGTTACCGTATCCTCCATATCCTCAATTTCATCAATATCCTCAATACCCACCTCAGCAGTCGCAGCTGCAGCTGCAAAATAATCCTGTTCCTAACATACCAATACGGCCTCAGCTGCCTGCCCAACCTAACCCTAACCCAAATAATAAAGCAGTCCAGCAATTGGAAGCTCTCAATATGCCGGCCTACTCTCTTTCCCCTGTACCTTGTAATGATATTCGCTTACGGTCTGGGAAGATAGTAGAACGTGTAATTTCAGAAAATAGTCCACCATCTGTGCATGACAAAGAAGAGAGTTCCCAGCATCCATTTGATCCGGTTCCTATCACTGAAGGTGCTGAGCATCCCCCAGATGGGACGGCTAAAACATTAAACGATAAATCGGATAACACACAGCCTACCCAGCTGGTAAGGCAACCACCATACCCTGAGAGACTGATGCTGCCAAAAATAGGGGGGCAACCTCAATTCAATCTCTTAGGAGAATTGAAGAACCTTTATGTTAAGATTCCCCTTTTACAAGCTCTTCAAGATGTACCTATTTATGCTAGAACTGTTCGGGACCTGTGCACTAAAAGACCAGGAAGGAAACCCAGAGATCCTCCTACTGTTCATGTCATAGGGAATTTATCTGCTTTAATGACTGGAAAAACCCCTATAACCAAGTATGAGGATCCTGGCAATCCTACTGTCACTGTACACATAGGAAAAACGCAGATACCCAACGTACTAGTAGATTTAGGAGCTGCGATCAATGTTATAACAATGGAGACTGTAAAGAAGCTCGGATTTACCAATATTAGACCGACCCCTACCATCTTAGAATTGGCAGACAGATCCACCATCAGACCCGAAGGGATTTTGGACGACCTTGTTATTTCAGTAGACTCATGGGAATACCCTGTCGACTTTCTGGTATTACAACCAAAATCACAGCTGGGGGGACACCCATTGATCTTGGGGAGGCCTTGGTTGGCTACAGCTGATGCTTGCATCAGCTGTCGATCAGGATCTATGACTATATCTGATGGTATGGAAACCAAAAACCTCACCCTGTACCCTCCAGCACGGCCGAGTCTAGAAACTGAAACGTCCCTTTGGATATAACAGGAAGAGGAGGAGGATGTTCAGCCATTACTAACAATAGGGAAGGCACTAACCTTCAAAAACGAAACAGAAGACGATGCCATTAATAATTTCATTAGCGAACCTGCTTCAGTAGATAAGGAAGTTTATCAACTCCTGAACAGTACCCTTGGTAAGGAAGAACAAGAACAGCTTACGGAGGAAGCACTAGTCAATGACACAAACATAATCCCAGTTTTGAAAAACTCGAGAAGCATTCCTATTGAGGTAGAGCCTAGAAGAACTTTGAACATCAACCCTGGTCTCTCCTCAGAAGAACAGATGCGCCTAACCAATCTCTTGAAGGAACGTAATGGGGCATTCGCCTGGGAGTATACAGACATGAAGGGTATTCCTTCCAGTCTGTGCACTCATCATATTTATATTAAAAACGACTCCCGGCCTGTATGTCAACCCCAACGACGTATGAACCCCAATTTGAGGGATATAGTGAAGGAGGAAATCCAGAAACTCTTGGAAGCAGGATTTATCTATCCTATTTCAGATAGTGAGTGGGTTTCCCCACTTGTAATTGTGCCCAAGAAAAATGGTAAATGGAGAGTCTGTGTCGATTATAGGGAGCTGAACAAAGCTACACAAAAGGATCATTTTCCTCTGCCCTTTATTGACCAGGTACTTGATACCCTATCAGGGAAGAAGTTCTTCTCCTTCCTGGATGGGTTCAGTGGGTACAATCAAATCCAGATTGCTCCAGAGGATCAGGATAAGACCACCTTCACTTGCCCTTGGGGAACGTTCGCCTACAGGGTGCTTCCCTTTGGCTTGTGCAATGCACCTGCAACGTTCCAAAGAGCTGTGATTGGCATATTTTCTGAATTGGTTAATGATAGCATGGAAGTTTTTATGGATGATTTTACTCCCTATGGCAAGGATTTTGAGGAAGCACTGGAAAATTTAAAGAAAGTTTTAATTCGCTGTGAACAGGATCGCCTCTCACTAAGCACTGAAAAATGCCACATGATGATGAGTGAGGGGGTGGTATTAGGACATTTCATCTCTACTGATGGTATTCAAGTGGATCCTTCAAAAATTAAGGTGATAAAAAATATACCAACTCCTTCAACTCAGAAAGAGGTGCGAAGTTTTCTGGGACATGCTGGATATTACAGGAGATTCATAGAAAACTTCTCCAAACTCGCTTCTCCTTTGTTTTCATTGTTAATGAAGGACGCACAGTTTGTGTGGAGTACAGCATGTCAGACAGCATTTGATAAGCTTAAAGAGAAACTGTCCACAACCCCTATTTTAAGGGGACCTAATTGGACCATACCTTTCCACATTTCTTCAGATGCATCTGATACTGCCATTGGAGCAGTACTAGGACAGCGGGATGGTCAAGTACCTTATGCTATTTATTATGTTAGTAAAAACTTAGCCCCTGCTGAACTAAACTATACTGTCACTGAAAAAGAATTCCTTGCTATTGTTTATTCTATTAATAAGTTTCGGCATTACATTACTAGGTATCCTACATTTGTGCATACTGACCACTCTGCCATTAAGTATTTAATGAACAAACCTGTCACTAATGCCAGAGGAACCAGGTGGCTTTTATTATTACAGGAATTTGATATTACTATTATAGATAAACCTGGAAAAGAAAATGTTGTTGCTGATTTTTTATTACGATTTACTAACAGTGATGACAGTTCACCTGTTGAGGATGCTTTCCCGGATGAACATTTATTCGCACTCTCAGCTCATTCACCCTGGTATGCAGACGTTGCTAATTATTTGGTTGCAGGGAAGCTTCCGCCACATATGTCTAAACGAGAGAAAAGAAAAATTATTCAGCAAAGTGCCAGGTATTGTTGGCTCAAAGGCCATCTCTTTTACACAGGACCCGATCTTGAGATTAGAAGATGTGTAAGGGAAGATGATATCTTTCATATACTAAAGGCCTGTCATGATGAACCTTACGGAGGACACTTTGCAGACAAAAGAACAGGGCATAAGGCGTTGCGGATGGGCTATTATTGGCCGACACTGTTCAGAGATGCTAAAAGATATGTTCAGTCCTGTGACAGCTGCCAAAGGATGGGCCAACCTAATAAGACAGATCAGATGCCTTTACAGCCCCAAGTGGTACTAGAACCGTTTGATAGATGGGCATTGGACTTTGTTGGTCCTATCAACCCTCCTTCCAAACAGAAGGTTTACATTTTGGTGTGTACAGATTACATGACCAAGTGGGTAGAAGCTGTAGCTTTGGCTAAGGCAAATGACCAGGCGGTGATTGATTTTCTGTACAGTGAAGTTTTTACCCGTTTTGGGGTACCAAAGGAAGTAGTTACCGATGGGGGACCACAATTTATTTCACACCAATTTGAATCCTTGCTCCGGAAGTATCATGTGCAGCACAAGATAGCTTCACCTTATCATCCCCAGGCCAATGGTCAGGTGGAAAGCACTAATAAAGTTATTGAAGCAATCCTTACTAAAACAGTTAAAAGCCATCGAAGGGATTGGGATGACAGGCTTCCAGAAGCACTGTGGGCATATCGCACGACTTGGTGCAACACCACGGGCTTTTCTCCCTATGATCTGGTATATGGAAAGAGTGCCATCTTTCCAATTGAATTTGAGATCAATACCTTGAAAACAACCATTGAAATGAACCTGGATGTAACAGAAGCCTAGAAAAGAAGATTAAATCAATTAAATGAATTGGATGAGAAACGGTTAGCTGCAGTAGACCAGACTGTGCTGCTTCAGCAATAGAGATCTAAATGGCATGACCGATTCATCAAAAAGAAAATCTTCCGTGAAGGAGACTGGGCACTATTATACGACTCCAGATTCAAGAAGGATTTTAAAGGAAAATTACGCACAAGATGGCTGGGTCCATATTTGATTGATAGGGTATTTGACAACAGCACTGTTCGCCTGGTGACCATTGATGAAAATCGTATACCATTACTTGCTAACGGCCACAGACTGCGACTGTATCGGAAGCCCATTTTGAAAGATGCATTCATTTCACAGATTGCTGCTGATCCAGACTATCAAATGGCACCAGAGCAAGAACTTTTCTCTACCTTTGCCAAACCTTAAACTGAAAATTGTATTTGCTGTACATAAATAATTTCTTGCTGTAGCGTATAGTTGTTGTTTTCTTTCTTTTTTGCATTTGATCTCTTTGCTTGCTGTCGTCTTTCAAAAATTTTCAGGGAAGCGCCAGGAGAACGATCAGTTTAGGCCCGTTAATGGAAATCTCCCTGTGCCGTCCTTGCACTACTTAAAAAAAAAAAAAAAAAAAAAATCCGACATCTGCAACATATTTTCCGGCAGCTGCAACATATTTTCCGGCAGCCGCAACATATTTTCCGGCAGCTGTATATCCTTTTCCGGCAACCACATTCTCCTTTTCCCGGTAGCCGTAATGCCCTTTTTCCGTCAGCTGTCAATCTTTTCCGACAGCTGCAACTCCGGCAGCTGCAACTTCGGCAGCTGCAACATCGGCGGCTGCAACATCGGTGGCTACGACATTAGCAGCTGCAACATCGGCGGCTGCAACATCGGCTGCTGCAACTCCAGTTTCCGCGGCTGCCACCTCATCTTCCCCAAGGTTGCCACCTCATTCACCAGCTATTGCCACCTCATTTCCCACGCCTGCCATCTCATTTTCCGCAGCTGCCACTCCATTTTCCAGCCGCTGCCACTTCATTTACCAGCCATGGCCATTTCATTTCCCGGTAGCCGTAATGCCCTTTTTCCGTCAGCCGTCAATCTTTTCCGACAGCTGCAACTCCGGCAGCTGCAACTTATGCGACTGCAACTTCGACGGCTGCAACATCGGAAGCTGCAACATCTTTTTCCCGCAGCCGCCACTTCATTTCCCGGCGGCTGCCACCTCATTCACCAGCGGCTTCCACTTCATTGACCAGTCACTGCCACATCATTTCCCTGCAGCTGCCATTTCTTTCCAGCGCTGCAACATATTTTCCATAGTCGTAAAAATTTTCTCGCCAGCTGTATGTTTTTTTTCCGCCGCTGTAAAACTTTTCCGTGACAGTCGAAATTTTCCCTGATATCGTAAATTCTTTTTTTCGGCTGCCGTGAATTTGTTTCCGGTGGCTGCAACTTCTTTCCTGCCAGCTGCAACAGCTTTTTCATCGGCCGCGCTATCATTTCTTTGGCAACTTGCAGTGGTAACTCCCGTGTTAACAGAAGAATTGTTGCAACCTGCTAATCATGATGCTGATTCATCACAGTCATGCCGACGAACTCATCATTTCAACCCCGAGGACGCGATGGCTTGTGTTTCACCGGCGAAGGAAATTAGTGCCTTATCCGAGTCATTATGATCCCACGTCTGACTGTGCACACGTTTGGCTCCGTGACGTCACCAACTGCATGCTCCACCAGTTTCCGCAGCCTTCCGACGCACAGTTTTATGAGGTATGGCTTTCATTTATCACGTGATTAAGCATTGATATCATTTAAACGATATTGGCCGTACCTTCACTCGTACCACCATTTATACCTGATTAAACCTTTCCCTCGTACGACGTAATACTAATAACTGCCACCTTCCCCAATTCGGCATGGAAATTTTAAACGCTTCTCTGTGCTCAACTTTCCGAATTAGCTCATTCGCTCAACGTCTCCGCTCAACGATTCGTGCATTCTCTGTGCTGCAACTTCCATTCTGGGATCCTGTAATCTGTCGAATAGCAGTCTCATCTTGCAGCCAGGACCATGGGCATTCCAGTTCGCCATGAACCTTTCAATACCCGGGAACTCAGACGGAATCTGCAAGTTCTGGCCATTTTTCAAGCTGCTGGCTGGGTCGAGTTCTTTGAGCAATTGGACGGATTAGATCGGGACGCAGCCCTGCAATTTGCCTTGAATCTTACTAAAACACACTCTACGGTGTGGGGGCTGTGTATAGACGTCTCTGAGGTCATTATATCCGAGGTTACAGCTATCCCGATGGTGGGAAAACCTTGATTTAACCTTCGAGTCCCTGCAACGGTTGCACGAGAAGAATTTTTACTTCCAGGGGAGCAAGTTGAAGCATCCAGGAGAGGGATTGCACTGAAGTCACTGCCGCAGCCATGGGACCAGGTTGCTGTCTTCCTCAAGAAATACATTACCTGCGAAGGTAGATACCAAACTGTTTATAACTCTGAACTTCCTTTGCTTTCTCATCTCCGACATGGCATTTTGTTGAATATTCCATTTTATTTATTGCACGACTTGCGTCATATGGCAACATTTGTTCAGTCTGCAAAGCAGCCACTGTCCTCTCTCACCCACCATGGCCTTATTAAGTTAATTATTGTAAGAACCCTTTCCCAACATAATATAACATGGGAACAATTTATAACCCGACCACAACAACCTGTCCCCTTGAGGGTCATCCCATTGCAGCAATTACAGGTTCCGCCACAACAGGAGGACCGGAGTTCCTCCAGTGAAGTTGGGGGGAGGGATGAAACAGAAGAAGAACAACTGGGGCACAGGCAGGACCATCCGGGGTTGGTAAAACCACAGAGGAAGAACAACCAGGGGCACAAACAGAGCCATCAGGCGACAATGTAGATGAAACCTTCGTGGAAAACCTAGATAACAGGGCAGCTCCGACAGCAGAAGGTGAAATTGGAGCAGCATCAAATGCTGCGACAATGGAACCTGAAGATGACGGAGCTAGAGCAATGGAAGAAGATATTGAGCTGGTCACAATCGAGTCTTCACCTGAGTGGGTAGGAGGAGGAGCTGTGATTGAAGAAGAACAGCATGGGGGGCAGGGAAATATTCCTTTAACTTCAGTTTTTCCCCCCTATATTCCAGCTCCACAAGAAGAAACACCACAAAAAGAAAAGTCACAAAAGAAAACGCCACAGAAAAGGAAGAGGGCCACCAATGAGTTTGATTTAGTAGCACCAATCAGAAGGAAACGAACTCGATCAATCACAGCAGCAGAGGCAGCTAGAAAAAAATGGGCAACCTTAGAGACACAGGTTGAGCCCCCAATCCTTACACCAAGACCGAGGGATGCTCCACAAAGGCCAGTGGAGGAAGAACCTGGAATTGAGGGACTCTTGTATGAGAATTCAATGCTGAAAGAGGACCTCCAAGCACTTAGAAGGGAGCTGGAAACTTGGAAGAAAACCTGCAGAAAGCAGGGTGGAATAAAAATGTACACATTAATAGAGGCTGCAGACCAAGTGGAGGAATCAGCTTCTGCTGGAGCTGGAGAAAAGGATGAGCGAATACTCTGCCCCACCTGTGGGGAAATCTTTGAGGAAGCAGGCCATAAAATTTTACTTAGCACTTATTCAGCACAACAGCCTGTAGCCACAGAAGGGAAAGCAGTGGAAAAAGAAGGTGTTGTCACACAAGAACCAACACTTTTAAACATCCTTGCTGCAGCTGCCACTTCCCATGATGCAAAAATTATAGAACAGATGGGAGAAGAACTTGGAGTGGAGGACGCCCTGGAGATTTATAAGGAATGTATGGTAACCCCAAAATGCTCCCACGACATAGAGATTATAGAACAGATGGGAGAAGAACTGGGAATGAAGGATGCTCTTGAGCTTATAAAAGAATATAGTGAGACCCCAGAATGTTCCCACGATACAGAGATCATGGAGCCGAAGGATACTCTGGAGGTTAGTGAAGAATTTTATGCTGTAACCCCAGAACGTTCCCAGGACACAATAATTTTAGAAGAAGAGACGGAAAGGCAGGACAGTGATAAATTGGAACAGGATGCTGCAACACAAGAACAAGCAACCCTGAATATAATTGTCCAACCGGCCAAGCAGACAGGAGAAGAAGCTGGGACAGAGGATACTCTGGAATTTAATGATGAAATCTGGGTTGTAACCCCAGAGGACTCCCATGATACAGAACTCATAGAAGAGGAGCTGCAGCAAAAGAAGGATGAAGAGGTAAGCCAGGATGTTGATACACAAGAACCAACATCCTTGGAAGCTGCAGCAAGAACTCCTGAATTGCAGTTGGAAGATAACCTGGGAGTGGATATCATTCCTGATACACAGTGGAGTGAAGATGAACAGGTACAGACACCATGCTCAGGTGACACTGAAATCTTGGAGGAGGAGCTGCAAATTGAAAAGGATATCCAGTCTCAGCAGCAGAAGGACAAAGAAGACACTGTTACACAAGAACCAGTGTCTCCAAAAGCAATAAAGGTAGCTGCTGAAGAAGGTTTAAGGGATGTTGCTGTTACACAAGAACCAGCAACTCTCCTGTTAAAATTAGATGCGCTGGAAGACACTGTCCCACAAGAACCAGTGCTTCCACCTCCTAGAGATGTCATCGAGTTGGATTCAGATTGAGGATTTCTTTTCAACTCCCCCAAGCATAGCATAAGGAGACTGCAGAAAGATTCCCACCACACCAAGTGCATTCCCAGATATCAGCAAGTAGCAGTGGAAGGGAAACAGTGAAGTTGGAAGATGCCGGGTTACTCACAGAAGCCTTTCAAGAGATAGATGAGATGCCTTATTTCCCTGCATTCCTTCCTCTCTCCTGGACAGAGCTCAGTTCAAGATTCAGATGCAGGTTGTTGCATGAGGACATGCAACAGGATAGTTGGGGGGAGATGTTGAGCCCAAAATTGGCCCTTTTTGATCATCATTTATCATCTTCCCTTCCCTTGTCCTACACCAATTATCTTGGCAATTAGACTTATTGTCCTTATCTTATTCCCCAAATTACCAAGGTATGGCCGATTATTGTTTTATTGTATTAATACTTATGATTGTGATAATTAAAGCTGTGCATCTCTTAATTTGTGCTAACATGATGCGATTTATGAAGGTAGTTGAGACAAATAGACTGCAGGAAGATCGGAGCTGAACAAGTCATGAAGGAAGGGACGTTCATTGCTTGTAGAAGGTTCCTTGGGGCTCGAATCATCAATCAAGGCACAGTCGTGACAGGGCAGCTGTAACAGAAATTGCTATCTTAAGTATGTCGTTGCTCGAGTCCAGCTGTGAGCTGGAGGGACCGCCACTCTTGGGGCAATTAATAACTCTCTCATATTTGGATATTTCTGTTCTGCCACGCATTGTAACAGCTAGATTATTTAGGGCGCCTGAAGATCAGAGATCTTCATGGCTGCCCAATTATAGGATTAGATGTTACAAGTTGTATGTATAAATATGGGGAGTTGCCTCGACCGAGGGGTTGGACAGCAAACAATTAATTTATTTTGTATTAGCAGCCAAGCCAAACTGTGTACTCATTCTTCTGTTAATATAAGGGGTTATTGCTGAGTTAAAAAGGGTGTTGTTCGACCAGCGTCTCTGTGTGAAGACTGGGCCCGTCTTCCACAGAGATTGCTGAGTTAAATTAGGATTTTATCTTTCTTGTTGTGTGATGCTTTGTTCTTTCTTTTGTACGCAGCAGCAATATTTATTGTGTGGATTTCTCAGTAAAAGATTACATTTCTGTGAGATTGGTGAATGGTATAGAATAACAGTCGACTGAGTCAGGGTTGCTTTACACATTTCAATTTCTGTTCACACTACCGTGTTCATCCTACAGTTGAGACGTGATCCCAGGAGCTCTTACAATTTAGCTTTCCTGTTATGTGTTGATTGATTTTTATTTCACAATTCAGTTTCTTAGAACAGTTGCTTCAGTTCCTTTCATTTGAAATTCTAGAGTAATGTTCAGTTCATGCTTTATGATTTCCAGCTTGATTAGATTAGACAAGTGATTATTTTAGAATACGAATGAGATTTCCTTTTTGCAATCGTTGACTAGATCTGATATCATTTCTTCTTGATGCATAATAGAAAAGAATTATAGTATGGCAGTTAGAAGGCAATTGGGATTGCATAGATTCTTGGGATGAACATGGATGATAGAAGATAAAAGTAGTCACTTCTAATGGTTTTGTGTTTAAGCATATATTGTGCACTTATCCTTTGAAATAAAAAGACTTTCTCAGGTTGACAATAAATTTCATATGCTCTGTGTGTTTGATATTAATTTATCTGCAAATAGAGTGCTTGACAATCATGATCCACCTGATGCAAAACAAGTTCCTGGATAACATCCCCCATGTCAACTCTCTCCTCAAGTACCTTCCCATCTGAATGCTCCTCATGCTCAACTCCCACAGGAGGCTCTTACATTGATCCATGAATGCAATTAGTCATGTACAACTGGCTGTATGAAGTGTAGGAGGAAGGGTATAATATTTCCAACTTCCTAAGAAGTTGTTAAACCTCCACATCTAATTCTTGAAGTGATTTTTGTGTGATATTCAAGGAACCATGGGTGATTTCAAGTTTATGGGTGATCCTATCCACTTCCTCTTCTTCCTCCTATAGTGCACTATGGTACATCTCAACAAGCCTAAGAAGATTATCTCTATCAGAAAGCAAGTGTAGGTAGTTTTCCTTTATGACTACCACTACCTTCCGAATTTCTTCAAAATATACAAGGGAAGATTCTATTTTCAAGATATCATCTATCTTTGAAGCCCTCCAACAACAATCTGTCACCGAGGCATTTGTGTCATCAAAATTTGTCATGGTTGTGTTATTTTCTTCTTTGTTTACCTTCAACTACCCTACTAAAAAATGTGGCTCATGGGGAAATTTATCCACTAAATTTTATGATTTGTTCTCATTCTCATCCTCCCCAAAATCTCTTCATCCCTTACATGTTCTACTTCTGCACATTTCTTAATTGGAAGGAATAGTGGTGGAACATAGGTTTATTTCTACTACCTTGTTTGGGCTACCAACAAACCTGCTTTCATAGCTCCTTACAACCACTCATTTCCCAAGTTTTGAGTTTTTTTTACATCTTCTAAGGGCTGGTATAAAAAAATAGAATGTTTGTGGCATGAATCCCCAACACATAATGCATCCTTAACAACCAAATCAACATTAGAAGATTCTGCAATACCATTATCCTCAAGTGGAATGGATGTTATCTCATGATGATGCAAAGAAATATGGTTGTTGCAAAAATCATAATTTTTGTCATACCTTGGTGTCACATCTTCATCATTCCCACGTGGTTCATCTGTGAGGGCATGTTGCTCCACTTTGTTTTCAACCAAAAGACTCAAGGATGCAATTTGTGAGTTCTTTTGATCCAATTTCTCATATGGCCACAGTGAGTTTGTGAACATAGCTTCAATTTCTTTGGGTCTCCCACATGATGGCTGATTTTTTGTCTCCTCCTGGTCATCTGAAGGATGAACAATGAAAGTGGATTTACTACCTTCTGAGTCAATTTTACCATACGTACCTTTGGATGCTCCTTTCCTATAGAAACCAAACATCATCTCCATAAGTTTTGATCTAGAGAATTATGGTAATAAGGCTTGACAGTGTTTCAAGTTATGCTCCAACCTCAGTTGTTTCTTATCCATGTTCTTCAACAACCTTTTCCATTCAATTTTCTCCTCTTCTATGGGCGAGACTGGAAGGAATGTGGGTGACTTTCTACCATCTACAAGTCTGACCATTGAATAAACTTCATCTTCAACACTGTGTATGATATCACAAAAAGGATCACCCAAATCATATGGATCATGCAATCCTACATTTATTATTTCATATCCTTCATTTTCTTCCACCGAAGGAGTGAAACCATCCTTAGAAAACGATTCTTCCCCTGTTAATCTCTCCTCAAGCTCCCATGCAACTGGTTCCAACCTCATCTCCGCAAACCTTCTTCCAAGTTTTTCTTTGAGGTTCCTCTTAGTTCCCATAGCTGTCGAGGAACATGCTCTGATAACACTGTAATATCCCCAATCATAAATTAGGAATATTATCTCCAAGGTTCCAACTTTAATTATGTTGATTTTCAACTTTTTCTCAAACAGTGGCTTATGAAGGCTCATGAGATGTCCTTGTTCAACAATAGTGAATTGTATGTGTATTTATGAAGTCCATTAAAAGTATGAAACTCATTAATGTTTTTAGAGTTCACTGATATGTGTCCCAAATCAGATCTAATATAAAATTGGAAGCTAGTAAAGAAACTAGGAACACTAGTTCAACTTTGGCCACACCAAACACAAGGTTTCCAACTCTTCCCAAACACTACCACAACAATTCGAAATCTCCCAATATCAGTTTAATGGACTCAAATAGACTCAAATAAAACTATTTTTCCCACTAATAGACTCCATAGAACTTCCAAAGAAGTATGAAAGACACCCTCTCAAGACTAGTGAGAAACTAGCTCGATTTCCCCCACATGGGAATACTAGTTTTCCAACTAGACTTGAACACCTCCTAATCCAATTTTTCCTATGTTGCATCAATCACAATTATTGGACATTATTCTATACAACTTTGTGACCCATGCCACTACCTTAATAATTTATCATGAACTTTACCAAGTGACTTAGGCCATTGCATCCCATAGTCCAATGGAGTGGTCCTTAGCAAAAATTTGGGGACATTACACTATCTCTCACAAATACAAGTATTGACATTTCTATATTGAACACGATATGATAATTTAGTATTTCATATAATTATTATAAATGTATTGGAAAAAGGTGCAATTATCATAATGAGTAATATTTACCCGATGAATAGGTGAAGGCACTTACACTTTATTTAGTTTTATATTTGTTATTACTCTCTACTAACTTCTAAGGTATTGATTACTATTAAGGTAATAAAGTAGTAATGATTACTATTAATGTAAAAGTTTGTGTTTAGATAAAAAAATTTGTAGATTTTATTGGTATGTGTCTTGAATATATTTTTAGTTTTTTTTAACGGTAAGATTTTATATTAAGAGTAGGTAAAATTGACCAGTACAATGGGAAACCCAACTATTACTGAAAAAACAATTTATTAATGGTACTTGGGCTTACATGCCCCTTGACAAAACATTGATAACATAAAAGGAAATTATAATAGCATCAAGGATTATCAAGCCATCTCATCATAAAAAATAGTAATAGGGGGCACCTCTCAAGCTAAATTTTTATCCTCTGCAACATAGTCTTTGCCTATGATTTCCCTAATCAAGTAATTCAACTTGGTGTTCATCTCGTCCATTTGTAGCATGAGTGTGTTCTTCTTTTCATTGGGTCTTGTTGGCCCTAAATTGCACTATTCACATGATGGAAAAATGACACTTGCAATAGTCCATGCTATACCAAGACTTAAAATTTATAATTTTCTTTGGAAAACAACTATGTTGGAAAACATGAACCCAATAAAATGTAATTTTACCTAATGTATCATTAGAGGTAAATAATCGAAGTGGATAGTCATTTTGCAAGAGTTTTAGATTTTTCCACCTCTAAATCCAATAATCCCTTATATTTTATTGATCTAATGTTTGAGACTCCTTGATATAAGGAGGATTCTACAATTAACGAGTCCTTTCTGGATAAACAATTGTTCATCATTGACTCATTTGACCCTAGTATGGAGAAATTTTCGTATATCTCCAAACACAACAAATCTCCTCTCATTTTTTCATGATGAACATCAACACATTTGTCATCAAGATAAGAATTACCTTATCATTAGTGATTCTCTTTATCGCTAAGGGGTAGAACCGTAGACCTAATTTTATGATGTTGTTTAGTCCACGAGGAAGCTAAAAGAGTCCTAAATGATTTCCATGCTATAGCATGTGGAAATCATCTTTCCAGGATGGAAAAAGCCTAGAAAATTATGTGTGTAGGATACTTTTTGTCCATGATATTTAAATATTACATCCAAGATGGAAAAAATGTCATCCTTGTCAAATATTCACGAAAAATATGCATTCTCATCCTTCTCTATTACACCCTATAGTTGTTGTTGGCCCCTTTGCTAAATGGGGAATCAATTTGTGCAAACTTGCCTCATCAAATGGAACCGCTATCTTATAGTGCTAGTTGATTACTTGACCAAGAGGGCTGAGGCTATGACGATTTCTTCCAATGATGGTACTACAACAACCTTAATCAAATTCAATCACATATCATAACTATGTTTGGTGTGTCTCGAGAGATCATCATTGCTCATGGATCTCATTTTCAGAGTAAAATGATGATGGAACTAGCTATCAAGTTGGGTTTTGGGCAAGAAAAATTGTCACTTTACTACCCTAGTCTAATGGTCAAGTAAAAGACATAAACAAGGTTTTGAAGACTATGATGCAGAGAATTGTTAGTAGGAACAAATCTAATTGGCATCTAATTCCTTTTCTACTCTTTAGGCATATCAAAATTTAGTTAAGACTGCCACCAGTTCACACATTTCCAATTGGTATATGAAGTGGAGGCATTCCTCTTGATTGAATGTGAAATCCATTCTTTAAAACTAGTTGTAGAAATGATGCTTAACACTTCTACTAAAGAATACATTCTCATATATTAAAATGTACTGATGAACTTCATTGATAATATTTTCTTGTGAATGAGACTCATAAGAGGTGCATCAAATCCCACTATGAAAAAATAATGCATCCTCTTATCTGCACTAATAGGGACTTGGTTTTTGTTTTATGACCAAGACCATGATAAGTTAGGGGCTGGGAAATTCAAATCTGTGTGGCATGGCCCTTACATTGTGAAGTGTGTTTTACAAAAAAGGAGCCTATGGGTTATAAAAGCATGAAGGAAACTAGTTCAATAAGCCTTGCAATACAATCTACTTGAAAAAATACTATGCATAGACATTGATGCCTCATGTTTCTTCTTGTATCATGTTGTATATTAAAGACTGTACTTTAGTTGCTTTATTTTTCATACATTTTTTTCTAGCTCAGTGCTTATATTTCTTGGTGATAGATTTGCAGATGTTGCTAGATAAACCCAACTATATATTATTTATGGGTGGTGCTAGCTATAGCACCTAGAACATTGCTTCAGATGCTTGGGTGATTTTTCTCCCACTAACCAAATTGTAAAATTAAAATCACTTTCCTTGTTCCTACAACCAACAATATTGATGAGTATTATAAATTAATCTAGCTTCTTTATAAATCCATTGCTCTCAACATCTATAACATAGTTGTTAATTTGGATTACTAGTTGGTGGTGTCAAAGCTAAACAATGTCTATCCAGTTCGTGATCCTACACTCCTTAGGAATTATTTACAAGTATGATTTCTTGAACATTAGTTTGAGCTCATCACTTACATGCGTGTCCCAAGAAGGCCAAATGTATTCGCCAATTCATTAGCTAATTTTATAATTGAATGGAATTTGTGTCATTAAGTTACCAAAAAAAGCAAGCATGTACAATATTCATGAAAATTAAATGCATATGAGTTCCAGGGTAGGAATTTGGGAAAAATCCCACCCGTAAAAAATGATGGTTTCGACACTAAATACAGACGTTTTACTGTTTTCTTCGTTTTTTATGACGGTTAATCTGAAATATAGGTCGTGTTTGACGGGCAAAATGGCCCATGACAAGCATTTTTCTCATCAAATTCTAGCCCTGCATACGACATTTAACAAATAAGAAATTATGGAATCATATGCGTAATATATAAGTGGCTGCATCATGACTCAAAAAATTGTGTAACGTTCATATACAAAATCTAGAAAACCATCAAGGTTCCTATGAACCTCGTGAAGGTACTCAACCCTATATTTATCCTCAAGGGAATCATCACTTTTTCCTCTATGGTGGGTTGGATGAATCCCTGCTGGGAACATTGGTTCCCACGTCTATTTCATCCAAATAAAAATCGTTGTTAGTGACATTACACATCAAAACAATGGGGGAGAAATTTTTATAGTCTTTAACAATGGGGGAGAATCCTGTAAGAAATATAGTCCTTAACATCTAAGCGAACATCCTCAGTGCCTACTTAGAATATTTGATCCTCTAGAATCCAACACTATACCAATATTACGAGCATAAGGTTCTGGTTGTGCATAGTTTGACATTTGAATAATTTTAGAAGCCTGCAGTTACACTAAGCATATAATGTGCATTGATCTCCCAATGCTACATTGTCAACATCTTTGTGTGATCTTTCTTTCCACTCAATCATTTTGGATAAACTTGCAAGGTGCACCAATTAATCATTAGTCCTCTTTTTATAAAAAATGATGTTTATTTTTCATTTTTAGGACTCGATCATGCATTCATGCCTATCCTCTAAACATGCATGACTAGTTGTGATTTTTAAGAGAAAAAAGGTGACTAGCGATTTTTGGTTGTGTTTGTTTCCTTTGAATCCATAACTGCACAATTTCAAATCGAAAGCAGGTTGTCAACCCCTCAAAAATCTAATTTTTTTAAAACTAAATCGATGAAAAGAAAGAGATTGAGATGAGGGCTTACTTGGTTCATACAAGATTGAAATTCATTTTTTCTGAATTATCCGAAATTCACGTTTTATGTTTTAGGTGCAAATGGTGTTTAGGGAAATAATAAAAAAAGCCACGTCACACTACAAATATGCCATGTCACACAAAGTTAAAGGTGTTATCTAGTGAAGGTCAACCTATATTGTCTCATTAATGGTAGTTGACACGTATGCTGGGTTACTGTAAAGTTAAAATACAAGGGTTGAAAATATTAATGAAAGGTGTAGATTCTTGTGCACACACAATAAATGATATAGTCGTAAATTTTTTAAATTTATATTATAATTTTTTGAATTTTTAATAAATATACCACTACTTTTTATATATTTAATAAAATTTAAAACTAAAAAATAACTAAAATTATAATGAAAAGATACAATTACAATAATACTAAAAATAAACAATCACTATTATTATTTTATTAAATATTAAGTGTTATATATATATCAAACTACATAAAATAAAAATAATAATCAATATCTATTATTATATATTATATAACATTTTATAATATAATGTTGAATTCTTTGAGTTGTGTGTGTATATATATATAGAAGACATGCGAGGATATGAGTTACTGATCTATTTGTATTTTCAAGTTAAAAGAAAGCTTTTAATTCAAATTAATTTTTATTTTTAATTCTTATGGAAATTGGTAATTTTATAACAAATTGCAAAGCCTAAAATGCATCTTAAATAAGAAAAAAAGAGAGAGAAAGAAGAGTGAAAATATATATTTTTGGTAGTTTTGCGATATTTTTTGCTTTTAAAGTCAAAATTGGGTGCTATTGGTACCATTGGAAATCATGTTTTTCTCAAAATAATTTTTCAAAATAAACTTTTCACCCATAAACACTAAAACACCTACCTTGGAAAATCCATGCAGAATCTCGGAAAACTCAAAAAACGAAAGTTGTATCTCTCATAAGGAGATTTTCAATGGAGTTAGTTCTCGCTAGCTCATTCGATTAGGTGTGGGTTTCGTTTGCTAGGTGACCTGAGTTCAATACCCTTACAATGACTCAGTTGGGAGGAGACATCCAAAAAATCCAACCATGTTAAGGGTTGGTGTGGCCCAAGATGGGTGTGATCCCAAGGTGATTTTGGCGGCTTAGATGCCCCTACATTGGAGTTTCTTAGCGAATGGTTGAAATGCACTTTCCTCGAGTGGCGCGTTTCTAAAAAACAAAAAAGAGAGCTTTTCAATGGTGCTGAGAGCACGTTATTCCGGAAAAAAAAATTATCGCAAAAATACCAAAAGATTCTTTTTCTCTCTCATTTTTCTTATTTAGGGTACATTTTGGGCTTGGTAGTTTCTTACTGAAGAGCATATTGTTTTTAATTAAATATTTTAATTTTTATATATAGAATTATGTGAGGGTAAGAGCTAGTAATATGATTTATGATTATTTAGTATAATATTTTGTATTAGTATTTAGTGTTCAAATGTTCTAATTTTGGGGGATATAGTAATTAAACATATTTATATTTTTTAAAAGGAGGTATTATTTAGTAATATTAGAAATACTATTGTTTTTATTTAGTTAAAAACCTTTATGTTGTTGAAAACTCCTATTTAGAACACAAAGTCTCTATAATGTATTATAAGGGATGGTGCAAGCTAATGCTAGTCACTCATGACGCATTAGTCGCAATGGACTTCTGGAAAAACAGAAATCTGAACGTCAAAAAGCAATATTAGAGCTACCTACACAACTTTTTGGAATATGGTGTAAGAAGATGAAATGTAGACAATCAGATTACCTTCCAGAATATAGAAATATTATTTATGGAAATTAAGTATAACTCCCAAAAAATGGGGTTCTCCTAAGGTTGGTATGTTATTTTTTAAAGAAAACATAATGAATATGTTTGCGTTGGGCCCCGGGTTTGGTATGCCAATGGTGGAATTTTGTGAAAAAAAATTTATACAGTCGTAGATAACAGGCCATTCTAGTGCAACGCTATTTTTCCATATTTATTTTTGTTAATTTTAATTTTTTTTTAATTAAGGAAGTCAACCAAGCCCTAAAATGACTAGGTCGAGCGTTGGGCCCCGACATCATGGTCTTAACATAATCAATGAACTTTGTTTTTTTTTTTTGGATGTATATCTTTGTGTGTACTTGTGCGAGTTCTTTTCCGTTTTCAAAATAGGTGAGCCAATCAAAAGTTATAGACGAAATAAATAACCTACTTTTTGTGTAAGATTGACATTAGTGCAATTAAAATTAATTAAAAAATAAAAACAAATAATAGATTTAATAAAAAATTACATATTCAGAATTTGCACACATAGTTCTACAATTGTGTACAATTTCATTAGCAGTGGACAAGTGTAGCATATGCAGAATCATGCTCGAAACATAAGAATTTATAGAATAAGATGTATTTTGTTATAACACAGTCCAAGACACTTGGTTTGGCAACCCGAACCCAAAACCATAGCGGTCAAGTCATCCACCACGTTGGTGGGAAAAGAAAGCCCTCCAAAATTTATAAATTTAAATGGCACATGCGCGTTATTTTAAATACACGTGTACGCACTAAGAGTGTGTACGCACTAAACAATGCGTATGCGCTATTTAGTGCGTACGCGCTATTTATTTTACTAATATGAAATTTAGTTTTTTTTTTCATCTTCATCTATCTCAAACCCCCCCTGCCACCCCTCTCCCTAACTCTAATCCTCCTCCTCTCCTTTGTATGTTCCTGTCCCTCCCTAACCCTCCTTCCCTCCACCCCATTTCAACCCCTCTATCTCTCTCTCTTTCTCACACTCCCCCCTTCAATCCTCCTCTATCTCCATATCTACCTGAGCTTGCTCTTCTTCTCCCTCTCCCTCCCTTCTACCTAAACTTATTCTCCTTCTCGCTCTCCCTCCTATATCCATCTCGCTAACAATAAACATCGTCCTCTCTCTCTTACTCATCCCATCCCATCTCTTACAAGATGATAGTGATGACGACGAAAACGATGATCATGGTCTTCACCATCTTCCTCATCATCATCATCATCACCATCATCATCATCATCATCATCATATGATCATATGATG
>BSBM01000087.1:600000-887500 GCA_027924585.1 Larix kaempferi
GCATGAAATTGCGTTGAATAATTGGGTTTATCTAATGTTCATCAATAGAATATTCAAAGAAATTTAAGTTTAAAGAGTGGTGATATGAGCATGCTCATGACATCATCGAAAAAATGTGGTGGACAGAATGAGACACAAGCCAATGCTTTACAAAAAGGGGTGAAAAAGTAAGTGGGAAGAGAATCTCCCATCACTTGTATTTGCATTTCAACCTACAATAATTCTAAGGGATGAAGAAGTAAGTGGAATATTTAATAAATCATGGGAAGAGAGTATCCCATCACTTGTATTTGCATTTCAACCTACAATAATTCTACTACTTAGAACCTCGGATGGGTACAAGGTTTCACACATCCATCACTTGTTATAGTTGTAATACTCATACAACCCACTAAACACATATGTGAGAATAAATAATGTGAGCATGAGAATAAATAATGTGAGTATGAGAATCAAGTCGTGAACTCTATGGAATCCCACTTGGAATTGAGGCACTTTTGGATACACAAGGTGGGTAAAGAAAACCGAGCAAAGCGCTTACTAAAAAGGAAACAAAATTGAATAATTAAGATGCAAAAAGAAATAACAAAATTAAATGAAAAGAGGAAAAAAACACAAGTAAGCAATAATATTTTAATTATTTTGTGTGCATATCATTTTTATGTCCCTATGGGATATATAGTGATCATCCGAAGCATTATTTTTTTGTACAGGGGATTAATCAATTTGTTGCCAAGGTCAAGTTTAAATTCCAGTATATATATATATATATATATATATATATATATATATATATATATATATATATATATATTGATTAGTTTCTCGGCGACGACATCATAGGTTAAGATTAAAGTCTCGAGAGAAAATCTTTTGAGAAGGATAGTTGATGATGTAATTTGAAAATTTGATCACTAAGACTTACAGTTCAGATTGTAATTTGAAAATTTGATTATTGGCATCAACAAGATTGATTGTGTTGATGAAACCCTTTACATTGGCTAAATACCAAGTCATTCTATATCCATCATACCTTTGAAAACAATTTTGAGTTTGAAAATCAGGGTTAAAAATCATAGTGCGATTCCTCCTAGTCAGTTCAATATCTTCCTAAATATTTTTGTACGTATGGGGTCTACTGAAAACGCTTTCATCAACCTGGTTCATGACCATTGGGCATCCTTTTGGTCTTTTCCTCAGGGGCGGTCAATGGTGGCATTGCCTGCTTTCCTCCGCTCTTTAAAAACTCTGGTTATACCTTGGCTCCGTCAGCGGGCTCTTATATAGAAGGCCGATTTGATTATTCTAGAGGAAAAGATTTGGGAGTACCATTATGATCCAAACTTTTGCATTCTTCAAGATCCGGAGGGCACTATCCTACATTCTTTGGAAAGTGAGATGGCTGCCATATTGCGTTCTGAGGAGATTGCTAGGTTGAAAAGTAGAGCATTGTGGATTAGGGCAGGTGATAAAAATTCTAAGTTCTTCCATTTTTTTGCAAACATGCGGAGGAATGTTAATATGATTTGGGAAATTGTTGGTCATAATGGACATAGGGTTTCCTCTCAATCTAATATTGAAAGGGAGGCTCATGAACATTTTGAAAAGCTTTATTCAAAGACGAATGCTCTCAATCTACAGGCACAAATGGAGGTGATTCAATGCATGCCTTGTATTTTTTATGATGCTGACAATGAACTTATCGGAAGACCGGTCACTCTGGTTGAGATTGAAAATATCCTTAAGAGAATGGCTAAAGATAAAAGCCCAAGGCCTGACGGGTGGACTGTCGAGTTTTATATTCAGTTTTTTTATTTAATGGGAAGTGAACTGGTCAGATTGGTCGAGGAAGCTCGTTGTACAGGCACGGTGAGTGGGGGACTGAATTCGACCTATATCTCTTTGATTCCAAAGGTCTCGGATCCCACTTCTTTCCAGGATTTTCGGCCGATATCCCTTTGTAATCTGCTATACAAGATCATTTCTAAGGTCATTGCAAACCGCATCCGAGAGGGTCTATCCAAAGGTATTTCTTCTTAACAGTTTGGTTTCCTGAAGCAACACTTGATTTTTTATGCTATCGGCACTGCACAGGAAACTATACGCTCTGCTAAAATCTGTTATGGACCATCTATGGTCTTTAAAATTGATCTGGTGAAGGCTTATGACCTTGTGAAGTGGTCTTTTCTCCGTCTTCTGTTATTGAATGCTGGGTTGAATTTGGGGATTACAAACTGGATAGTTGGTTGTATCAATTCTGTCAATTTTGTTGTACTTGTTAATAGGCAACCGTCCTCTTTCTTCAAAGGGTCTCAAGGCTTGAGGCAGGGATTCCCACTCTTGCCTTTACTTTTTCTTTTGGTGATTGAGAGCTTGAGCAGACTTATTTACAAGGCTAAAGCACTGGGGCTGATCACAGGCATTCAAAATTCAAGGCAACATCACATCACACATCTACTCTTTGTGGACGATGTACTGATCTTTGGAGTTGGGACTATTGAGGAATGGCGCCAATATAAGTTGATTCTTGATCTTTTTTGCTCGGCCACTGGTATGTTCATCAGTTTAACAAAATCTTGTTTTTATCATTTAAAGCTTGATGCCGGGACCTATGATATTTTAAGTGGTATTTTCCCTTTTGAGTTTAAGGCTCTCGAGGCTGGCTTCAAATATTTGGGTTATTTCCTTAAGCCCAATGCTTACAGAGTTTCGGATTAGCAATGGATTATAGGGAAGTTCGAAAAAAAAAAATCAATCCTGGTATTACTAGTGCTTGTCTTTGGGCGGACGGTTGACTTTGATTAACTTTGTGTTAGCCAGTCTTCCTATTTTTTGGCTCACCATTGCCAAGGTGCCATCCTCTGTTTTGCATCAAATCCGTAGGATCACCTTCAATTTTTTGTGGAAAGCTATCAAGGATCAGCAGTGTATACATCTGTCGGCGTGGTATAACATTGCTCTCCCCAAGGTTGCTGGCGAATGGGGTATTAGGAATATCTTATGGGTGTATCGTGCTCTTCACCTTAAAAGCTTGTGGCGTGCTCTCAACAATGAGGGTCTGTGGGGTTTGGTTATCCGTGATAAATATCTACGAGGTATGTCTGTTATTGAGTGGTTTATGAGACCAACCAAAAAAATAAAAAATGCTTCTACTGTCTGGAATGAACTCCTCGAATCTTTTCCGATGCTCAATTCTCACACCGGTTGGCAGGTGGGGAACAGTTACTAGGTCAGATTGGGGGTCGATCCAATCTATGGATGCTGCTCGTTTCTTGATCCGGTCACTGTACAGGAGTTATGGTCATGGGAATTACTCTTCCTCAATTAGGCAAAGAATCCTCATAACTCTGGGATGAGTGATCACTGGCTCATGGCAGATGCTATCGGTCTCTCGGAACAGGCTGGCCGGGATTGGGAGACTTTTGTGGCAGGTCTTTCCAGCGCTGGTATCACCCTCACTTCACAGTTGGATAAACTTCTATGGTCGTGGTGTGACAGTGGTGGTGTGCTAAATGCCAAGTGGGCATATAATGCTTATGCTGCTGAGCAGAATGTGGAACCGCGTCTTTGGTGGTTCAATCCTTTATGGCAATGGAATGTTCCCTCCAAAATTGTGTGTTTCCTTTGGCTCATTATGAAGAATAAGGTCATGACGATGGACAATTACATTCGCTGGGGAGGTATGGGTCCGAACGTTTGCATGCTATGCTTACAAAGTGCAGAAACTGTAGAACATCTTTTCGTTAAGTGCCCTATCACCCCCCAACTCTGGTCCACTATTTCACAGCAGAAAAGGCTGGATTTTTGCTGGAATAGGGATACCCTTGAAGATTTGCTGCACTACTGGCATAATAGGCACAGGTCTTCCATTTATTTACCAATTTATTTTATCTGGGGTATATGGAAGTGGCGGAATCGAATACATTTTTAAGGCACTGAACACCATTTTGCAAGGGCTCTCTTTTTCATCCTACAAGTTTTAAATGACTTTGTCCCAAAAAATACTAGCCTGAAATTTCCAGTCATTAGTATGCCAATGCTGGCACACTTGTACTCTACAGGTTTTTTCGATGGAGTGGCTTAGGACGGTAAGGTTGGCATTGGGGGATTGTTGATTATTTCAGATAATCAGTATTTTGAACTTTCTCTTGGTGGGGGAATGGGCAGCAACACTCGAGCGGAATTATTGGCTTTGTGGACCATCTTGACCTTTGCTCGATTAAAGGAGTTATCCAATCTTCAGCTCTTCGGTGATTCTAGTGTGATTATTGGCTGGGCTATGGGAAAGAGCCTCCTCAATGTGCCTTCTCTTCATCATTGGAAGCAACGTATAACTCTTCTTTTGGAACACTTCCAGGAATACACTTTTCAGCGCATATCTCGTTCTTTCAATCAACAGGCTGATTTTCTATCTAAGAAGGGTTTACTGTTGGCTGAAGGTCTTTTCTAGGTCACTCTGTTTATTGATCATCACCCGGGGGAGTATCACATGCGACTTTATTAATGTTGGCATGTGCTTTTGGTTCCTTTCATTGTAACATCAGCTGATAGCTGCTAGGGGTTTTTGTTTTTTATAACCCTATGTATCTTTGTTTATCTTGTGCTAAATACAGCTTGGTAAGTATGGTACTTCGGTATGTGATATGTTCTAGCGAATTCAATCCATGAGATAGGAAATTACTGTAAATTCCTTTGATTCACAAATGAATAGCAAGATATTTTTTTCGGTCGAAAAAAAAAAAAAATCATGACATGTTTGCTACCTCATAGTATAATCCAACTTTGTTCACGTAGATTATTGGTGATTCAATTTTTTAAACTAAATTTATGTAATCATATTACCAATATAATTTAAAAGTAAAATAAATATTTTTACATATATGTTAAAAATTTATTTTGAAACACTGATTTTGAAGTGTTTTTATGTAGAAAATATTTGTTCAGGCACCACCGATATGATTGACATTTTATAAAATGTGGGTCGGTTACAGCTGTGAGGGGTGAGTGTTTATCAGTGTTACAAGTGGAGAACATGCTATCCATCATTGAGATGGGGTAGGTTGGTGAATACAATAAACTCTTTCTCTGCTTTACAGCTGTCTATTTGTCGGGTTCAACCTTTTGCTCGGCGCGGAACATCTTCTGATTTTTGGGATGATGCATATATGATATGTCTTCTTCATGCACTAAGACTGACACATGTTCTGATTTTTGGGATGATGCATTTATGATATGTCTTCTTCATGCACTAAGACTAACAGTTCAGAATGTAATTTGAAAATCTGATTATTAGCATGAATGAGATTGATTGTGTTGATGAAACCCTTTATATTGGCTAAATACCAAGTCAGTCTTCAAAAACAATTTAGGGTTTGAAAAGCAGGGTTAAATATCATAGTACGATTCCTCCGAGTCAATTCAATATCTTTCTAAATCTTTCTGTACGTATGGAAGATATGGAAGATGTAGCATCTCATGACATGTAGATTTCGAAGAATATGACTTTGATGATATTGCTTTCTAAATATTTTTGACTGTGCATAAATCAGAATCGCACACTAAAAAGTATGGACCGTACAATCCACTGATTGTAAAAAATCGTTAAATACTTTCAAGTCAGCAGGGCCATGATGCCTTTACACACTATGTGTCATTTCTTCAATTAAGATGGTCTGAAATCTGCTCCTGAAATATGAAAAGGAATCTACTTTATATCTTGTAAGAAACGGGATCGTTGTACACTTACAAAGTTAGTGAGGCCATGATGTGATATCTTTACTTTATGTCCTGTAAGAAAAGGAATCAACGGACACTTCCAAGTGGCGTAGTATATGGGGCACACAAATCGCCCCATATCGAGCCACTAGAAACTGTGCCCTTGCCGGTCGGCGGCAAACCCTGCTTCCCGTCTTCCGTCCTGCGTCCTGTTCTTCGTTGAAAGATTATGGGCCCACGTAGCATGTACAGGATAGTATCTTGATGTGACCACCACTTAACCAATTGCCAAGGTGACGCACCAACGCCCCTCTCGATGGAATGCTCACACCAGAACTACTCGGAAGTTGGAACAACAATGTGGACATTGTAGTTCAGAGGATATCCACTTTTGAGGACACTTTCTTCCAATTTTAGCGATATTCGATTGGTGTTTCAAGCCAGTCATAAATATATAAAAAATGCTCCGTATATAATTTGCTTTTACCAGTTTAGAGAGGTAAGCTAGGTGCTATGATTTCATAAATACATTTTTTATATTTATCATCTATTGGGTAGATTTTCATTATTTTATATAATAATTTTTTAAAATTTAAATGATATTATGTTGCATAATATCAAATTTTATGATATAAAGGTGTTTTTATATATAAAGGTTTTAATAAAATTTTAAAAAGGATATGTATTAGATTTTAATCAATAATATTGTTAAAATTTTAATAATAAAATTTTCTTATTATAACTAAAATTTCAACTTATATTATTAATTTTTAATAATTATTGATTTACAATTAATTTAAAAAATAAATAATAAAATAATATATTCAATAATATTTAGTGTTTATTATAAAATTACATTATTAATAAATTTAGAAACACAATGATAATATTATAAAAATAAATTATTTTAGCTTATTATATATAATTAAAATTTTATTTATATAATATTTTTTTAATATTTTATAACACATAAAGTTTATATTAAAACTATATGACGTTAATAGTAAACTTTTTAAAAATACAATTTTATGGTTTTTTTCCTTTTGCCATATTTGTTATTTTGAAATGCTTTACACCACATACATATATATATAAACATCCCATTATTAATAAATTTAGAAACACAATGATAATATTATAAAAATAAATTATTTTAACTTATTATATATAATTAAAATTTTATTTATATAAAAAAAATTTAATATTTTATAATACATAAAGTTTATATTAAAACTATATGACGTTAATAGTAAACTTTTAAAAAAATACAATTTTATGGTTTTTTTCCTTTTGCCATATTTGTTGTTTTGAAATGCTTTACACCACATACATATATATATAATCTCTATAGTACATAACCTTGTTAAACATGACATGACATTTTTTTGGTATTTTTTTATAGCAACATTTGTTATTTTGTCATTATTTACACCATATACATATTAATTAAATTTTTATATTTATATACATATATATTAAATTTTAGTTTTGTTGTTTTGCACTGCAATATTTCAATTCATGTAGGATTAGCTTTGGTGTTTTGCATCACAAAATTTAATCCATTTGGATTGGTTTTCGTGGTTTTCACCATGCACCATGGAATGCCATAGTCATTTAACACCAAAACTAACATTTTTTACTAACTCCACTTTTGCACCATAAAACTTAACACCACTTTCATATCCTCACATTATATCCACTTTTGCACCACTATTTGAAAGTTGGGTTTTTTTCTAAATCCTTCATAAAAAAATGTGTTAGTGTAGGGCTAAAATACCATTTTTCTTATAGTCAATTAAAACCATTCAACCAATATTCAACATTAACACATGGGAAGCAACACAAAAATACCACTTTAATTGATAAAATAGATTATATAAGATGATGAGTTAAATATATCTATTTTGGAAAGAGCATATATATTTAACTTTGTTGAAATTTAAACCCACCATACCATTTATCTCTACAATTCTTCACTAAATATACAAAGAAAACGAAAGCCATGCAAAGAGATGGTAAGAACACAAAACAAGTTCTATGGACACATACTATTTAAAAAATAATGAACACATGTAATAACAATAGTATCTTAGATATTAAAGATACACATCCACTCTTTTATATATAAAAGAAGTTTGGTCCATCTTTGTAAGATAAATAAGTTATATTGGTTTATGTTAAACAAGAAAAATAGTTGCAAAGGCTAGTCTCTGCTCTAAAATAATGTTTATAATTTGTTTAATTGTTTACAAAAATTTAAAAATATTATTAGAAAATTTTAGTTAAGTTATCATAACTGCTTCAAATGTAAAATAAAACATTTGAGTTGGTCCATTATTTGAAATAGAATATTCAAATTTTCTCATTATTCGATTTATTGCGTTTAATGCAAAGTACTCAAATCTTTGCATTAAAAGTTAAGTTGGACTGTTGTTGGCTTGGTGTTTTAAGTTTAAAAGCACTACTCATTGATTCTAAAATTTGATTGCCAAAGTTTTGACTTTGTATCTTAAAAATTCTGTCTCATGTAGTTATAACAAAAAAAGTTTGTGACACTTTATCAATCATCAAACTGGCAGGAACCCATGTCTTTACTTTGTTAGTATATTGTTGTTGGACGCATATGCTTTGTAAGTCGTCCCGTGGTATTTGTTGATCCATAGTTTGTGTTATTGTTGTTGGCGCATATGCTTTGTATGTTGCCCATAGTTTTATTGATCCATAGTTTATATTGGCCCATGGTTTTGACTCATAGTATTGGCGCCTAGACTTAGTATATAAGTGTGTGTTGAGGCCTATGAAGCCACATCACCACCCCACAAACAATGCAGGTCAGGGGATACTTCAAGAAGCTCCCTCTTACCATACTCATTGATTCTGGTAGCACTCATAACTTCATTGACCCTCGGATTGCCAAACAGGCTGATTGTTTTGTCCATCCTTGCTCCAACTTTGAAGTCATGGTTGCCAATGGGGGCACCTTACCTTGCAAGGGGAAGTGTCACAATGTGTGTATCTCTATGGAAGATTATAACCTGTGCTCTGATATGTTTTCCTTGTCCTTAAGCGGCTGTGATGTGGTTCTGGGCGTTCAATGGTTACGCACACTTGGCCCCATCTTATGGGATTTTGCTGAACTTTGGATGCAGTTTTCAGTCAATGGAACACAACAAAAATTTATGGGCTCACAACTAGGGTCTCTCCACATCATCAATTCACATCGCCTTGAAAATATCCTTAAGAAGAATTCACATGGTGTCATCGCTCAGCTCCATTCCATTCAGATGCACCCACCAACGGTATCCACTACTTCCTGGGATCGATCTGTAGGTGTCTTTGTTGCACCAGTGGACTTGCCGCCTTCACAAGACCTTTTCGGTAAGCATTTAGCCGCATCTCAACAAGAAATGATGGTTATTTTGCATGTAGTACAGATGTGGAAACCATCTCTATTAGGGAATTATTTATGCATCAAGACTGATCTCCAGAGTCTCGAACATTTTCTGGAACAACGGGTCTCCTCCCCAGCACACCGGCAATGGGTTACCCAACTCATGGGTTATGACTATGCGATCACTTACAAGAAGGGTAAGGATAATATGGTGGCATATGCTCCTTCTCGCAAATTTGATGACCCAGTTTCTCTTACAGCTATTTCTCTGCTTGTTCCAAATTGGTTGCAATCTGTTCAACAAGGCTATCTCTTCTATGAACTCCATGCTTCTTCATCGGCAGGGCACTCTGGGTTCCTCAAAACCTATGACCGGGAACAATGTAACTTCTTTTGGAAGGGACTGAAAATGAAAATTCATCAGATGGTGGTTGAGTGTGATACTTGTTAGGTCAACAAGGGTAAAATGAAACTCCTTTTGGGACTGCTCAAACCCTTGCCCATCCCTACACAGATGTGGACAGTTATTTCTATGGATTTCCTAGAAGCACTCCAGTGGTACAATACCACATATAAAAGGACACCATATGAAGCAGTTTATGGATAGGCACCACCAGTTCTTCTTCCATACACGCTCAACAGCTCCCCAGTTCAGGCAATTGACTCGGTTCTTCGAAACCACGATCAGATTCTTCTCATTTTACAGGACAATATTCACATGGCAAGAATTCGACTGAAACAACAAGTCGATCAGCACCATTCTGAGCGCACTTTTCACGTAGCTGATATGGTCCTTCTTCATCTACAACCTTCCAAGCAATCCTCCCTAAAACTCAAAAGGCGTTAGTGGGCCGGAATGCAACCCGAGGATGCTACAGGGGAACCACTCCTTCAGATTCTGCATCAATTTTCACATCTAAAGCTTTGAGGACAAAGCTTTTTCTAAGGGGGAGGGGATGTTAGGAACCCATGTCTTTAATTTGTTAGTATATTGTTGTTGCACGCATATGCTTTGTAAGTCGTCCCGTGGTATTTGTTGATCCATAGTTTGTGTTATTGTTGTTGGCGCATATGCTTTGTAAGTCGCCCGTAGTTTTATTGATCCATAGTTTATATTGGCCCATGGTTTTGACTCATAGTATTGGCGCCTAGACTTAGTATATAAGTGTGTGTTGAGGCCTATGAAGCCACCGTGAAGTTAATTGTATTGAGCTTGCTCAAAGGAGGTTGCCCCCTCGAAGTGGCCTGAGATCAATATAAAAGTGATTCTGAGTTCTGTTATTTCTAATATCTTGTGTATTTGCATTAATTAATTATTGTAGGTTCATCACACAAACATTCATTGGACATGTATAAGTTCTCTAATTTTGGTACTTATGAATAATAAAATCATAAATGTTTACATTTTTATAAATAAATGTGTGACAAAAATAATATAAAATCCATTTAACACCTGTAAACAACTCGCAAGGACATCTCTGATATTCTAATAAAAGTAGAAGAAAATTGATTGATGCACTTTGTTTTACATGTATGTAAGATATTCTATGTGCTACATCCACGTCCAACCATTACATACGAAGTGTCCTTATTAATCTCAATCATGAAAAACCATGTCATTCGGCAAGGTAGTGTGAACATATAGAAAACAACAATCATATATCAGGCTTGCACAACTCTAGGCTTACTTTTAAAGCTTTTTAATATTACATTGTGATATATAAATATATCTATTAATTTTATTATAAAATTTGTTTAATATATTTTTCAACATATGGCACCTTAAAGTTTATGTTGAGTTGAAAGATTCAATTTAAAGTAGAATATAGGAAAAGTTACGAAATATGGTGCCTAAAATCCTTAATGAACCATTAAACACTTTGTAAAACATTATATTGGTTACATGGACAATGTTATTCTTTATGCACAATTAAATTCTTTGTAAACCCTGAAATAGGCTACGTGGACAATTTTCGTAAAACCCCAAGTAAAATCGTTAATATACTATTGAATACTTTGTAAAACCTATTCAAAATTAGTACTTTTACGGACAGTTGTACTAAAGGAAGAAGATCAAAGAATTCAGAGACGAAAAGGCAGAGCCCGTGAAGATCGTCTGTGTTTCCATGTAAGATTGGAAATTAGATTAGCAGCAGATGAGTAAAATAAATCTTGTATGAATATATCATTATAATAAAATATAATTATTTATACAGATTTTAATGTATGAAAATATCATAATAAGTTAATTCTGTTAGAAGTTTTCTTTATGGATTGTCTATAAATGATTAAAATTACAAATTTTAATAATTCAGATTTCAATATAGAATTATTTTAATGAAATTATATTAATGTTTGAACAAATTAGGTCAGTCAAACTTTGACAGGATGCTAAAAGCGGGAACCTTTGTGATATTTGATGGAACTTTATCACTATCTTCTCATTGTCTCAATATATTTAGAATTAGTTTGTACATACCTTTCAGTTTTATTTCTTCACAAATGAAATTGTTGAAAATGTGATCAACCATAGTATCGTTGCGTGTGAAATATGTTTGAGCAAAAGATTATGGATTGGAAAGAGTCAAGGAATGGGAACAATTATTATCCAACAAAGAAATATGCAAAAAAAAAATAATTGTTTTAGCATCAATTCAAGTTTTATAAACAACGGCCTCGCCATAAATTACTTTATATTAACTAATTTAAGGTTGAGAATATACACTACACAAATTGTATTGTGAATGTGTTTGGATTTCTAAAATTCAAACACAAATTGTATTGTAAATGTGTTTGGATTGCTAAAATTCAAACACAAATTGTGTTGTAAATGTGTTTGGATTGTTAAAATTCAATATTAACTCCAATATGTATGATTGATTTTGCAAAAAATTAAAAATTATTTGACAAGTTCTACAACAAAAAGTAAAGGAAGGTCCTAAAAGTATTAAAAGTATTGTTTTGACATAATTGAATTCAAGAACTGATTCCCTATTTCTATGCTTGTTGACAACGATTCATCATTTGACAACAATATGGCACTATCAACCAATGTGCTATGTGTTCGTGACAAACTTTATCTCCATGTTAAGCTACTTGATCGCATACATGCAAACAAAGAGTCATGCAAGAAAGAGTGTGGTGGTGCTCCGTGTGTCACGAAAAAGTTTCAACTCGGATTACAAATGGATTTTTTAACCCATGCGAAGGGACACATAAGGTTTCAACTCAGACAAGAAAGGTGAGCACAGCGTTCAACTCAGACTACAAATGGATTTAGTAGCCCATGCAAAGGGACATGTAAAGTTCAACTCAGACAAGCAAAGTGAGCACCAGCGGTGCAGGGATCTTGTATAAATGAGTGAATTACGACAAAGGATGGAAGTCCCATTGGTTTGTTCATCGGCATGGATTTTTTTCCTACTACAAAACCCATGGCCCCCAAACGAAGAGACCGAGAAAGTAATATGCGTTATCGGAGAGGAATCTTTGAAGGCATGAGAAATTCTATGTATGTTCCTACTTGTTCAAAGGAGAGAAAACCATTTCGAGAGACTCATATCAAGGTAAATTCTAGCTTACATGCATTTTTTGTTTCATGATTCTCAAAATTTCACCGTGTTAGTGTTAATCTTAGCTCGAGCTCCTTATAATTTATGTTTCTATGGAGGTCACATTTCGAAAATTACAATAAATGGTCCATAAGATGCTGAAAGCCATAAGACAGGCATGCATACTACACCGAATAATTTCAGATATCCTAGTTTTGGCCATTGATTTTCTTTCATCTCCTACTCAGGAGACACATTTTAGCATCTCTTGTAGTTTCCTTTCTCTTAGTCGAATCCCTTCATCCTTGCTTAGTTATGCACTCACCTCGCTATTCCTACCATTCATGTCGACCAACAACTTCTACACTTTTGGTACAAAGTGGCATTGAAAGATGTAGGAGAGTATATAAAATAAAAATAAAGTATCACCAGTTACTCTATAAACAGCTCGATGCCTGGCGTTATACATATGTTGTTGACGGTCAACTTTGTTTCAACTTAGTACTGATTCCTTTTGAGATTAATTGTTATATCATTATCTTTACTTGGTGTTGATGGCTACGATAGCCTGAACTACGCCTTAATTCAGCCCAGCATTCGTCATTGTCACAAACAGTGTTAGATGAACAACTAAATCCCCGTGGCATATAAACTGCTTTCCTATCCTCAATTCAACATAACCTTTGAATTTGAAGAAGTTCCTTGGAACTTCTCTATTGTTTCAGATGAAATATTAATGAAACATAACCTAGTGGCTGACCACGTCAGAGAATTGAGGGTGTCTATTGTAATTAACGAAACATTTAATTTCAGTGTTGCATTTAATATCAACGCTGCTTGTTTTGGAACTTCCTTCAGCTATTCATTCTCCAGTAAGAACAGAACCCCTCTCCCACAAATGCTCACCAGAACCCCTCTCCCACGAATGCTCACCTTCAATGTAGAGTCAGATTTGTTGTTCGCTAGGGCTACATTCTATTTTTTACCAATATTTTGTGTCTCCTCCCTACTTAGGCCCAAGATGACGTTGCCTCTATTGCTTACTAGATTCTCCATTTTTAAAAGTGATCATTTAAACCTAAACACAATGTTATATGCATTCACCTAAATGCCAATGAATATGCTTTGTATCAACCTAGTCTTATATTCAAGATCTGGACGACTATGGTCACAGTACAAATGGAACAAGGTACAAATTTTGTCTTCACAAAGGATATTTGGAAGTGATTTGATGAATTTTTAAATAAAACAGAGACGTGGCCTACTTTGGCCTCACACATTTCCTTGTGCAAAGAAATTTATGGAATTTGTTTGAAGTCTTTCCGTGAAAGTGATTTTCCATATATTTAACGTGATCGAAGGTGATCCGTTAATTATTTCTTGTTCGAAAATATTGAAAATTTATACATTATCTACATGTGAATGCTGTGTTACAGGTTAATTGGCCATGTGTGCATCACATGGATGAAAATGAAGTTCTGTGAAAATTTAAAATATTCTGGTCATTTCAGGAATTTATATGCGATGTTGAGATCTGCTGATGAACTTTATTCTGTTCAAATTTTGGATAAATTTCGACCATATTTTATGTGGATGCTGAGATACATCCTATTTTATAGTGGAAATATGGAATTTGTCGGTTATAGCTGTCGAAATTTCCTTCAAATTTGTGTCAAAGTTGAATATTTTGTCAAAATGTCAATGTAAAGTGTTATAGAGAGAATACGACATAATTTTATTTGAAATATTTGGATTTAGAAAAGAAGAAGTTACCAATCTTGTTTGAGGGGCTCAAATAAGTAGAATATTATCGCTTGAAAAAGTGAAACCGGCTATATTCCGTGGGGTAATGATTTGTTTGCAAAAGATCAGTGAAACGACCGACCGTAGGGTCGAGGGTTTGGTTATTAGAAGGGAGGGATGGGTAAGAAAGCCATTCAAAGGAATAACCTTTTTGTGTTGCATCTCTCAATTGCAGGTGCACCAACGAACCATTGTAGATATAAGAGCAAGAACTCTATTTTTATGCCTCACCCTCCCTAGAAGCTTATTTATCCGCATTCCTATTGAGGACATGACAAAGCGTAAAAACGATTGTGCACCATCAGAGTTGAACGAGGATTCTTTATCACTATGTTTTGTTGATAGCGCTTAATCTAAAATAGAAACTTTGCTAACTCTTTTGGTGGTAATTCTCTTAACTAACTCTTCATGATGAAAAAAAGGTGGTAAGAAGGTGCAATCTTCTGCAACCACCGAGGGTTTGGTTTTTGGTTATCAGAATATGTATGGCGTTATAATATTTACATGAGATTTTGCCAGATCCTGAAACAAGATAGTGGAATATCGCGCTGGCACATCAATAGGGAATTGGTTGGTCTTTCTTCAATATGGAAAAGGTTGAATGATGCAACACCCTGAACTTAATTTTGGCAGAAACAACAACGAGAACGGACAAGAATTTAGAGGATCGTACATTTGCAGTAAAATTAGTGGGGAGCCGACTTACTTTACTACGGAAAGAGGACGAGTTTGTCCAAAACTGTTTTCTAATTCGTGATCTGTAAGGAAAATTTTGGCCTTGGCTGCTTATTCTAAATAGGTTTTCTAATTCATGAGCTGTAAGGCAAATTTTGGCCTTGGCTGCTTATTCTAAATAGGTTTTCTAATTCGTGAGCTGTAAGGCAAATTTTGGCCTTGACTACTTATTCTAAATAGGTAGCGACAACCTCTACTTGGCTCCTTGTGTTATAGCTTTTCGGCCATCGGATCTGACATAATCAGTGAAGTTTTCATAATAATGATGTATGATTGAGTGGTCAGATCATGAAATGATGGATATCCAAATGGTATTTTTTTACAATTTTAAATTTACTTTAATTTTAAATTATTTTTAATATCTAACAATTCTTCTCACAAGGGTATATTGTCAAATCAATCTTATTAACCAATGATAAAAGAGCAATTTCGAATTTCAATAATTTTATACAGTTATTTTAATTTTCAAAAAAAAATTTAATATATTAATTTTTATAAATTTTATAGAAATTTTGATAGAGAATAAGCTTTTAATATAAAGTCAACAAAGTTAGAGGACTAGTTGATCGCTATAATCCCTGCTATGCAGGGACTAAAAAAAACTAAAGCCATACAAAGAGATGGTATGAACACAAAACAAGTTCTATAAACCCATACTATTTAAAAAATAATGAACACATGTAATAACAATAGTATCTTAGATATTAAAGATACACATCCACTCTTTTATATATAAAGGAAATTTGGTCCACCTTTGTAAGATAAATAAGTTATATTGGTTTATGTTAAAAAAAAATACATTTATTCATAGTTCAATTAATTATTCTTTTTATAAAAAAATACTAAATTTATTATTTTCTTTTATGAAAAAGGTATTTGTGGATAAAAAAATAAAAACTAAGGTATACATAGTTATTATTATATTTGAGTTAAATTTTGATTTATTTTGTATTTATATTTATATTAAAATATTTTTTTATTTTTTATTTTATTACTTGAAAATTAAAATTAATCATTAATTTTTTATTTAAAAATCTTCACAATATAAATTTATATTTGTGTTTATATTGAAACTATTTTTTTATTATTTTAATTTAAAATTGTAAAAAGCAATATTAATTTCTTATTTAATAATTAAAAAAACCTATATGTTTTATGAAATTAAAATCAACCTAAACAAATTCTATAATTTAAAAATCTTCATAATATAGAAAATATACCATCTGTATTTGTGTTTATATTGAAACTATGTTTTTATTATTTTAACTTAAAATTTTAAAAAAACAATATTAACCTCTTATTTAGTTAAAAAAATCTATATGTTTTATGAAATTAAAATCAACCTAAAACAGATTCTATAATAGAGATTTTGTTTTAATAACATAATGTTAATTTCATAAAAAATATTTATATTAATTTAAATAAAAATTTACATTTCAACATAATTTATTAAAAAATTGGAAGTGCCTCTCTTTTCAAAAAAACTAATAAAAAGTTACACATATTGTCACATTATTACCTCGAAAATCCATAAATAAATAAATAAATTTAATGCATGTAACCTTGTAAAAACATCGTTTTTATTCCGATATACTACATAACATATCTACACTCTTATCGAGTAATAACTACTGTGATATGGTCGTCTTGTTTGAAGATTTTGTTAATGAAATTTATAACTGCTTGGTCAGGTTGCATTCAAGTTGGATGCCTCACCAAAATAAATGGCCTGTCGCCATCAAGAATGAAGGTGATGTTTAAAAAATGTTCATGCTCCTGTTATTGTTTTTATGTAACATTTAGCTTGGCCCTAAGGCTAAGTTGGATCCTTGATCCTAGTCTAAACTATGTTCTAAATATATAAGTTGTAAGCACCAAGAAAGGGGGGGGAAGGCTATTACTATAGTCATGATCCCAAACGTAAAGGTATCGAGGTCTAAGACCAACGCTAATCTTTAATTTAAAAGTAAGTTTGGACCTTGCAATGCATGCAGGAATGTAATGATGGCTATGGGTAATGCAGCCAGGATTTTATGGCATACACTGGAAAGCGATCACAACCGTCCATCAAGCATTGGGATTTGCAGGGTTGAAGTAGGGTTTAATGCTTTGTGTTGATGTCCGAACCTTAATTATTTCACTTTAATTTGTAATTTTGTGAGAGCCGAAGCTCTGTTTAGACAAAGGCAATTTTGTGAAACTTGGGTGAGGAACAGGGTTTCAGTTGCTAATGGCATATCTCTTGATGGCATGCCAAGGTGAAGAAGAGTTCCTCATATTCATGGTGGCTGCCTTCAGCATTCATTGGTGTCTACGACTGGTCTTGGCCAAATATCCAGTTTCGAAATGCCAGATAAAAATGGCGAGGAGAGTTTTAAGCTTAGTTCATGTTAAACTATTAACTACATTTCGTTTTCCTTTCTAGTTGCAGGTGTTTAATATATATGTGATTCTTCTTGCAGGAAAGGAGTGATAAGGGCACCAGGAGGAGCTGAAACCTAGCCTTTACTGCCCACAAAACAGGTAAAGCATCCTCACTTAAGATAATTCGGTTGATTTCTTTACTTATAGTTTTGATTAAAGTTGGTTCATGGTCGTTGGTTGCAGGTGGAGGGTGTCGACGAGGATGGTGACAGGGTCACCTCCTCCCGAGCCCGCGTCTTAAGATGCCCAGGTAAAATAGTTTACCTTTCTTGCTATATATTAACATTTCTTTAAATTAAAGACTGCAGTTTCTAACTACATTTGTGGTTTTAATGCAGGTAACCTTCGACAGGGTTCAAAAAATGCATAAGGGGTTTCAGTTTCGCGCCTTCAAGAGATAAGTTTAACCTAAACCAGCCTTAGGGTTTGTGGTCTGCCGGATAACGGCTTTGCACCCTCTCTGCTCCAATAATTACTTTTAAATATCTGTGTGTTAATGTTTGTAGAATTATAAACTAGAAGTTTATAGTGCCATCGTAGATGGCTTATCTTTTGTAATATATCTTTAATGTAGGGATTTTAATTCTGGCATTGATTGCCACTAGCATGGGCTTATAGCCACTAGTTGCGAAATTGTGAAATCTATTCAACGTTGTTTTATAATTAATCTTTATTGCGACCCTCGGGGTCCTTTACGTTTTCTGTGGAGAACTTCAAGAATGTTTATGTGGTTTATAAAAGTAATTTTATAAGGTTTAGATGCAATGCTTTAATCACTGTCATGAAATAAAATGGGCATTGATTAGCAATCCTTTTTTATTTTATTATCATAATTCTTCGACGGGATTCGATCCAATGTCTATATCCCTGTCAATTTGATTCTGTTGGTTTATTTATTAATTTTCCGAATTACAAATCTGTATTAGATCCATGGATTATACTATGAATACCCTAAAATTAGTTAAAAGCTTGACTAAATGTTGTTTTACGGAGGATGGTCTTAGATTTTGGTTAATAGGAAAAGTGGCACAAATCACACAGTTATAGACATATGGCGTTTTACGATTTATAACTAGGTTAAGGTAATCCCAGCTATGGCGACTCGATTTGTACAAGGTTTATATAAAAGTAAAAATGTATTTAATTAAAAATAAAGTAGAGCCCCTTTCGACTCTCTTGTTTCTAGTAAACGTCATTATAGATAAGAAAAGGAATGGGCAGTACCGATCGCTTACTCCAATTTTGGTGGTCTAGCTGTGGTTAATTGGTAAGAGTGAAAATATATTTTAATTATGTTCTTGATTAACCTTATTCCATACTAGTTTAGAGATTTTCTGAGCATGATATTAATAGTTATCTGATGGATAGTTTTGACAGAAAATGCTTACTTTAAAAAAAAAACTTAGATCTCGATTTGACAGAAATACTTTCATTTCGAATTAAAAGGAAATATACTTGAATTAAAACAGAATGTAGGTTTACATATGAACAATTTATGATCACTCTATAACATAAATAGAAATATGACATATTATTTGAAAAAACAATAGGAGGTAAATCGCACAAATGCATAAATAAATCCCTTGTCTATTTAAATGCATAGTAGAAATCTTGCTAGGGGTTAGATGAGAAACATAAATAAAAACTCCTACTATAATTAATTCAGACAAGTAAGAAAATAGAACAATGAACCTGGCACCACTGTCGGGAAAACAGAAATGAAACAACCGCTCCTCCCAACCAACTCCTAGAGCATCCAAGTCTCACTTGCTCCAGAACCCCCGATACTGATTTCTGAACCACAAGAGAAAAATCCACCTAATGCGCCATCTCTTGCATTATCATATTCAATCCCCGTCCAATGCTAGCCTCCTGCTACTTATGCACATACTATTATATAGTATTTTTCCTAGGACTTGGTTATTTATGAGCCTCCCGCTCTTTAGCACTCAACTAAGAGTTGTGACTTGATTTTGGGGAAGATGCCTCCTGCACCTTGAGTTCTCACTCAGCAGCGTCAACCACTTGGATTTTCCTCTTGTGGGTCAGCAATCACTCATGCAACAGCTATTTCATTTCTGTCCCCCTTTTAATATTTTTATTAATAAAAGAATAATCCATTACATTGTTTTATTTTTTACTTCTTATCAAAAATATTTAAAAATAAAATAAATTTAAATATTCAGAAAAGAATTTAATAAGTATTTATTAAATCCTGGTGTATTACATACACCTCCTCTTAAAGGATAACACTATCCTCGGTGTTATTATTTTTTTGTCTTTATTCTTCCATTTCTTCATCCTGGAATAGGATTGGATATCCCTCCCGCATATCACTTTCCAATTCCCAAGTGGAATCTTCCGGACTAAGGTGCTTCCATTGCACCTTGACTTGTCCGATGGTACGGTTCCAGAGTAAAAGTTCTCTTCTGTCTAGGATACACTTCGGTCCCACCTAGAACTCTCCATCGGGTTCCACCTATATAACATCCCAACCAATCACATGAGAAGTGTCATGCACATACTTCTTTAAAATGTAAACGTGCAAAACATCATGTACTTTAATAGTAGGTGGTAGGGCTAACTGATATGCTACTGGCCCTACTTCAACCAAAATTTCAAATGGCCCACAATACCTGGGTGCCAATTTTGAATGCCTAACTAGCCTTAAGGATATTTTCTTGGGTCTTACCTTTATATACACATGCTCTCCTACCTGGAACTCTCGATGAGTTCTTTTTAAGCCAACATAACTTTTTTGCCCATCTTGGGTAGCCTTCAAATTTTGTTGTACCTGCTTCACGGTTAGTTCGGTATCTTTTAACAATTCAGGTCCTAACATTAATCGGTCTACTGGACTTCTCCATGAAATGGGAGTATTACATTTTCGTCCATACAGAATTTCAAAGGGACTCATACCAATTGATACTTGGAAATGATTATTGTAAGAAAATTCTAATAAGTGTAGGTAGTCTTCCCACTTACCTGGTTTTTCCATTACGTACATTCTTAAAATGTCCTTTAGGACTTGGTTTACCCTTTCAATCTTCCCATCTATTTGCGGATGATACGCAGTACTGCAATTCAATTGAGTACCTAACGCTTTAAACAAAGCTTTCCAGAGATTACCTGTAAATTTTACATCTTTGTTTGAGATTATTACCTTTGGTACGCCATGTAACCTGGAAATCTCTTTCATAAATATATCTGCAATGTTAACATCCTTATAAGTAGATTTTACTGGAATAAAGTGAGTTGCTTTGCTTAATTTATCGGCTACGACCATGATTGAGTCGTGTTGCCTAACATTTTTAGGTAGGCCTGTTATAAAATCCATGCTGATTATTTCCCACTTCCATTCTAGAATGGGTAGCGGTTGTAATAACCCAGCTGAATGTTGGTGTTCACGCTTGACTTGCTGGCATTCTATGCAGCGAGCTAAGTATTATGCTACTTCTTTCTTCATGTTGGACCAAAAGAAGTCCTTTCTGATCATGGTGATCATCTTCTGGTATCCAAGATGTCCTGAATATGGCCGTTTGTGTAACTCATTCATGACTGTTAATTTGTCTTCTGCTGTATTTGGTATGTACAATATGTTTTTATGCAACAATAACCCTCTTTCACTTAAACAGAAATCTGTTTTTATCTAGTTCTTGTAATTTTCAACAGTCTTTTCTTTTCAATTTTGGTACTCTATCCAAATTTTCTGCATTTAAAATCTGGTTTTCTAAATCAGATTCATAAATGTTGCTCGCAAATAATAAATTTGCATGATGACTTAAAGAGTTTGTAACTTTGTTTTCCTTACCTTTTATATGTTTTATCTCAAAGTCATATTAGCTTTAGAATGACAGCCACCTTGCTTGTCTAACGTTTAAATTCTGCTGATCAAACAAGTATTTTAGGATTATGTTACCTGACATTAGCAAAAAATTTCTTTCAATAAGGTAGTGTCGCCACATCTTTAACGCATGTATAATTGCAGCAAGTTCTAAATTGTGCGTAGTGTAATTTTTTTCATGTTCTTTTAATTTTCGGGATTCATAGACCACGATATGATTTTCTTGAATTAGTACCCTGCATAATCCTTCATTGCATGCATCAGTGCATACGACAAAATCCTTAAAAGGATCAGCAATTTTTAGTACAGGGGCGATGGTTAACAGATGTTTTAGTTTATTAAAACTTTCCATACATTTGTCATTCCATCCAAACTTTTTACCTTTCTTTTGTAGTGAGGTTATGGGATAGGCTATCTTAGAAAACCCTTCAATAAACTTCCGATAATAGCCCGTAATCCCCATAAATGATCTTATGTCGGTTACATTTTTAGGAACTAGCCATTCATTGATAACCTTAATCTTGTCGGGGCGATAGATATTCCATCCTTAGACACTACGTGTCCTAGATATTGAATTTTGTCCTTATAGAAATCGCACTTGCTAAACTTAGCAAACAATTGTTGTTCACTTAATATTTGCAAAACTATTTTTAAGTTCTTGTTCATTCTTTGAATAAATCAGTATATCATCGATGAAGACGACTACGAATTTATCTAAGTAGTTGCTAAAATTACCATTCATTGAACACATAAAAGTTGTAGGTGCATTTGTTAAACCAAAAGGCATTACGACAAACTCGTAATGACCATAACGAGTTCTAAAAGCAGTTTTAAAGATGTCTTCATCTTTGATCCGTACTTGATGGTAGCTAGACCTTAAATCTATTTTAGAAAAGATTGCTGCCCCTTGGAACTGATCGAATAGATCATATATCTGGGGTAAAGGATATCGATTTTTAATAGTCATTTTATTTAATTATCGATAGTCTATGCATAATCTAAAGGTTCTGTCTTTCTTCTTTACGAATAAGACCGGTGCTCCCCAAGGGGAAACACTAGGTCGAATGTACTTGTAAATTAATTCTTGTAGCTATGATTTAAGCTTTGTAAGTTCTATTATATTCATCTGATACAGAGCTTTCAATGTTGGTACCGCTCCTGGTATCAGATCGATTGTAAAGTCTATGTCTCTTTTCGAAGGTAGTCCAGGGACTTCTTCCAGAAAGATGTCTTTAAAATCTTTTAAGATTGGTATATCTTCCACTTTAAGTTTGTTATGTTGATATTCATCATCTAATACATAAACAACAAATACTTTACATCCCTTACGTACGGATCTTTTCATTTGTAAGGATGAGATCTCCCTGATAGTTGTTTTTCTAGGAATTCCTATTACTTTAATTGTATTTCCAGTGTTAGCTATGCATGTAAAAGTTTTGTCATAACAATTCAACATAACCTTGTGTTTCTCCAACCAATCCATTCCTATCAGCATATCATAGGAACCTAATGGTAAAATATTCAGATCAGCATGCGTAATAAATTCATTCATCAATACTTCACAATTTTTCACATAACTATGACCTTATGTTTAGTACCTGTGGCTAACTGTACCAACCAATATTTTTCAAATTTTTCCAGTACCAATTTACATAATTCAACAATCCTAGGTGATACATAACTTAAACTTGCACCCAGATCAATTAGTATGGAAATAGGTTAACTTTTTATCATACCTTCGATCTCAACCATTGAAGCTTGGTGGTCTTCCTATCGATTCTCCAATGCAGCATTGATTATGGGAATACTTCTCGCCATATCTCCAACTATAACAACTTCTTGAATGGAGTGAAATTTATTAAAAGTTTTATTTCTTACAAGACAGTCTTTAAAGTAATCTGGGTCACCACATTCCCAACATTTTAAGGGTTTCCACTGTGCAGTGTTTTTAAAATTATGGGAAGGTTCTCTTTCTTTTGTTGCGGGGTGTTGTGGTTTAAAATTTTTATAATTATTACCATTATACCCTCTGTAGTTATTTCCATAATTCTTGTGAAATCTATTATTATTATTATTCTTTTTTCTTGGGTCAAAGTTATCCCGTCTTTTAGTGTTCCAATTAGGTACATTTTCCCTTTTATTTTTATTCTATTTGTAATAGTAATTCGCTTTCCTCATTGCTTCTTCCAGCGTCTTTGGATTGTCATACTCGATCCGCTCTTTAAACGGAGTAGTCAAGCAGCTGAGAAAATGCTGTATTTTTGGTTTTTCATCTATTATGTAAGGTACATAACGAAGAAGACTTAGGAATTTACTGTAGAGTTCTTTCATGGTCAAAGCACCCAACCTTAATTCATAGAACTCTTTCGCTTTTTCTTCATAGTATTGTTCCAAAAGATACTTTTCTTTAAACAATTTCTTAAAGGTTTTCTAGGTTACTTGTCGCTCTTTTATACCTTTTACTTTCTTGATATCTTGCCACCATATATATGCTTTTCCACTTAAGTTATAGATGGCCATTTTTACCTTTAGTTCATCGGAATAGTTGTAAATCTGGAAGTATTTCTTCATTCCAGACAACCAGGCTTCTTCCTCTTCTCCTTTCTCAATTTCACCATTAAACATAGGAGGTGTAATTTTTTTAAATTCTCCTGAAATTTCTTCGTAGGGTCTATACTTATTTTTATCTTTATGACTGTCACTACTTTCACTAGAATCCTGACATTCTTGTTTTTGTGATTCTTCACTGGAAGTTTCATCCCCATGGCTGGAAAATTCCAGCATTCTTCTCTTACGTTTATAAGGTGTAGCTTTTGGCTTATCTTCTTTAGTTTCTTTGTTTTTATATTTTTCATTACTGTGTATTTTATCCAGCGGAATATTACTTAGCTCTTCTTGTGCTTTCATAATTCGTTCATTTTCATCCCTAACTATTTTTAATTCCGACCTCAATTCTTTGACAGTCTATTGTAATTCTGACGGATTGTCAGTTCTACTCTCATTTAAGTTTACCCAGATTTTACCTCCTTCATTATTCATCGGTATTATAGGGGGTGATTCTTCTCCTTCAGGAAATCCGAACTCTGCCATAATTTCCTACAAAAATAAAGTTTTCTTCCTCTTCCTGTTTAGTAAGAGAATTAAACCCAAAAATAAAAATTAGATTAGTTTTTTGTTTTGCCCAATTGCAATGTTGGGTCGATTTAGGATAATTGTTGTAACCATGCTCTGATACCATTATGTTGCATACCTCGAAAATCCATAAATAAATAAATAAAAATTTAATGCATTTAACCTTGTAAAAACGTCGTTTTTATTCCGATATACTACATAACATATCTACACTCTTAACGAGTAATAACTACTGTGATATGGTCATCTTGTTTGAAGACGTTGTTAATGAAATTTATAACTGCTTGGTCAGGTTGCATTCAAGCTGGATGCCCCACCAAAATAAATGGCGTGTCTCCATCAAGAACGAAGGTGATGTTTAAAAAATGTTCCTGCTCCTGTTATTGTTTTTATGTAACATTTAGCTTGTCCCTAAGGCCAAGTTGGATCCTTGATCCTAGTCTTAACTATGTTCTAAATATCTAAGTGGTAAGCACCAAGAAGGAGGGGGAGGCTATTACTATAGTCATGATCCCAAATGTAAAGGTATCGAGGTCTGTTAATCTTTAATTTAAAAGTAAGTTTGGACCTTGCAATGCATGCGAGAATGTAGTGAGGGCTATGGGTAATACCATAGTTGAACCTTGATCTGAGAGAAATATAAAGGATTTTGATTTACCCTGCTATACGTGGTTGTTGGTTGTTTTTACTATGGTCGATGGTAACATTTAATACGCCACCCCGGCTGCGAGTTGACAGCACAACCAGGATTTTATGGCCTACGCTGGAAAGCGATCGCAACTGTCCATCAAGCATTGGGATTTACAGGGTTGAAGTAGGGTTTAATGCTTTGTGTTGATGTATGAACCCTTATTATTTCATTTTAATTTGTAAGTTTGCGAGAGCCAAAGCTCTGTTTAGACAAAGGCTATTTTGTGAAACTTGGGTGAGGAACAAGCTTTCAATTGCTAATGGCATATCTCCTGATGGCATGCCAAGGTGAAGAAGAGTTCCTCGTATTCATGTTGGCCGCCTTCAATGTTTGTTGGTGTCTACGACTGGTCTTGGACAAATCTCCAGTTTCGAAATGCCAGATAAAAGTGGTGAGGAGAGTTTTAAGCTTAGTTCATGTTAAACTATTAGTTGTGTTTCGTTTTGCTTTCTAGTTGCGGGTGTTTAATATATATGTGATTCTTCTTGCAGGCAAGGAGTGATAAGGATGCCAGGAGGAGCTGACCCCTGGCCTTTACTGCCCACAAAACAGGTAAATCATCATCACTTAAGATAATTCGATTGATTTCTTTACTTACAGTTTTGATTAAAGTTGGTTCATTATCGTTGGTTGTAGGTGGAGGGTGCCTGCGAGGATGGTGACAGGGTCACCTCCTCCCAAGCCCGCATCTTAAGACGCCTAGGTAAAATAGTTTACCTTGCTTGTTATATCTTTAAATTTCTTTAAATTAAAAACTGTAGTTTATAACTGCATTTGTGGTTTTAATGTAGGTAACCTTCGACAGTGTTCAGAAAATGTAGAAGGAGTTTCAGTTTTGCACCTTCAAGAGATAAGTTTAACCTAAACCACCCTTAGGGTTTGTGGTATGCCAGACAAGGGCTTTGCGCCCTATCTACTCCAATAATTACTTTAAATATATATGTGTTAATGTTTCTATAATTATAAACTGGAAGTTTATAGTGCCATCGTAGATGGATTATCTTTTGTAATATATCTTTAATGTAGGGATTTTAATTCTGGAATTGATTGCCATTAGCATGGGCTTATAGCCACTGGTTGCGAAATTGTGAAATCTATTCAACGTTGTTTTATAATTAATCTTTATTGCGACCCCCAGGGTCCTTTACATTTTATGTGGAGAACTTCCAGAATGTTTATGTGGTTTATAAAAGTAAATTTATAAGGTTTAGATGCAATTCTTTAATCACTGTCGTGAAATAAAATGGGCATTGAATATCAATCCTTTTTTATTTTCTTATCATAATTCTTCGAAAAGATTCGATCTAGTGTCTAAATCCCTGTCAATTCTATCCAGTTGGTTTATTTATTAATTTGCCTAATTACAAACTCTGTATTAGATCCACGGATTATACTATGAATACCCTAAAATTAGTTAAAACCTTGACTAAATGTTGTTTTACGGAGGATGGTCTTAGATTTTGGTTAATAGGAAAAGTGGCACAAATCACACAATTATAGACATATGGCGTTTTACGATTTATAACTAGATTAAGGTCAGCCCAGCTATGGTGACCCGATTTGTACAAGGTTTATATAAAAGTAAAAATGTATTTAATTAAAAATAAAGCAGAGCCCCTTTCGGCTCTCTTGCTTCTAGTAAACATCGTTATAGATGAGAAAAGGAATGGGAAGTACCGATCGCTTACTCCAATTTTGGCGATCTAGTTGTGGTTAATTGATGAGAGTGAAAATATATTTTAATTATGTTCTTGATTAACCTTATTCCATACTAGTTTAGAGTTTGTTTGAGAATGATATTAATAGTTATCCGATGGATAGTTTTGACAGAAAATGCTTACTTTAAAAAAAAAAACTTAGATCCTGATTTGACAGAAATACTTTCATTTCAAATTAAAAAGAAAGATACTTGAATTAAAACATAATTTTGGTTTACATACGAACAATTTATGATCACTCTATAACATAAATATAAATATGACAGATTATTTGAAAATCGAATAGGAGGTAAATCGCACAAATGCATAAATAAATCCCTTGTCTATTTAAATGCATAATAGAACTCTTGCTAGGGGTTAGATGCTAAACAGAATTAAAAACTCCTACTGTAATTAATTCAGACAAGTAAGAAAACATAACAATGAACCTGGCACCACTGTCGGGAAAACATAAATGAAACAATCGTTCCTCCCAACCAACTCCTAGAGCAGCCAAGTCTCACTTGCTCCAGAACTCTTGAGCCTGATTGTTGAACCACAAGAGCAAAATCCACTTAATGCGCCATCTCTTGCATTATCATATTCAATCCCCATCCAATGCTAGCCTCCCGTTGCTTAAGGACATACTAGTATATAGTATTTTTCCTAGGACTTGGTCATTTATGAGCCTCCTGCTCTTTAGCACTCAACTAAGAGTTGTGACCTGATTTTGGGGAAGATGCCTCCTGCACCTTGAGTTCTCACTCAGGAGCTTCAGCCACTTGGCTTTTCCTCTTGTGAGTTAGCAATCACTCATGCAACAACTATTTCATATCTGTACCCCTTTCAATGTTTTTATTAATAAAAGAATAATCCATTACATTGTTTTTTTTTTACTTCTTGTAAAAAATATTTAAAAATAAAATAAATTTAAATATTCATAAAACTATTTAATAATGATTTATTTAATCCTAGTGCATTACACATATTTTATTATTATTATTTTCACACTTTATTTTTCCTAACTTGATAACTTAATGTAACCATTTATTAAATCTTCTATTGAAGTAACTACTACTATTTATTACTATGAAGGTTAAAAACAAAAGGATTGAATCTATGTATAGTTTAAATAATATGAATGGTATATATCAATAATATTTTTGAGGAGTTAGTTCATTTCAATATTTTGAATGGTTGAGAGCTTTGAGAAATAAGCCTCACTTCTTAATTAATTGTAACTATAGTGTAAAAGTAAATGATAATGGATGTTGTTTATTTTGGTGTTGAGAACAACTCTAGAAACTAATATTTCAGATCCATTTGTTTCTTTAATAATTTTATATGGTTACAACTTTGGGGTTGTAAATTTTATAGAGGAACTTGGAAAAAATAGAACAAATCAAGAAATCTTTTGTAATTAATTAATATTAAAATTATAAATAATAAGCTCTATCCAGTCCTTTTGATGTTGGACTTCCACCCATTGAGAGTAAGAATATGATTAGGTATTTCATGTAAAAGCACAAAATAATTAACATAAAAAAATTAGAGGTTTTGTGATGTTGTTTTAAATATAAGTAAAATTTACTCAAAACATAAAAAGGTAGATTAAATATACAAATTCTTGATTTAAATATTGGAGATAAAATGAAGAAGTAACTTCTCTTCATAATATTGATATCATTAAATGCATTGCCACAACTAAATTTCAACCTAAATTGTGGTGCAATGAAATTTTTTATAAGGATCTATGTTTGTTTACTTTTTTTTTCACAACCCAAAAAAGCTATACCTTATAATAGATTATATAAAAATGTACAAAAAACTAGAAACCAGTCCAAAGAGACAGCAACCTATTGTCCACCCCAGAAAGATAAACTAAATCTCCAACCTGAGCAGAGAAATAAAATGAACATCAACCAAAACATATTACACTGACCCCAGACAGATAGAAAAGATGACAGCTAAGTCTAGGCCCAACACCAGCCAACAAGTACGATAGCCCCAGCTATAAGGAATACAAAAACAAAAAACGAATACCAGACTGAGAGTCTCCCACAAAGGCATTAAAGATGTCATGGTCAATAATGGCAATTCTTCCAGCCTCCCGAAAAACATCATCTGACACAAATTCGAAGAATAGGAAGCCTTCCAATGCATTTAGAGCTTTCTTCGAAAGAAAATCCGCCTGAGCATTCTCAGCACGAGGTATATGTAAATACTGAACACCCAAGTGGAACTGAAGCAACAACCTGATCTTGTCTAGCCAAGACGAGAGAGCAATAACATTAATGGACCCAAGTCGATTGATCCAATTGATGAGGACTTGGGAGTCTCCCGCGATATGTCTCAGATCCAGGTTTTTAAAATGAGCAAAATGAAGGATCAACCAAAGTGCACAGACTTCACTCTTAGTATTAGTACTTGGGCCAGAATTCATCCAAATATTATACCAACATTGGTTGTTCAAAACCACGATCGCCCCAACACCACAAAGAAGGCCAAAATATTGAGACGCCCCATCAAATTTCCCAAATGGGCCGATGAAAATGAAAGACCTGTTCATAGAAGGGGTCTTTCCCACCATCGCCACCCTAGAACCCCAAGTATCCATAAGAGCCGCAACCACACACCCATCCACCCAACCTGGTTGAAAAACACGATCTTCAAAAATGGCCAAATTCCTGGCTTTCCAAGTTTCCCAAAAAACATTGTCAGCCAGCACTGCAATCCGGAAGTTGAAGATGTACCACTTGTAAAGTCCAACTGCCAGGGAGATATCATTCCAATCAGGAAAAACTGCCACGGATAGTCGGACCACTTCCCAAACCTGCACACTGTATTTGCAGTTGATGAATAAATGTGAGGGCGAATCCTTCGCCTGTTAACATCAGATACACACATTGGGGCATATAAAACCTCTTTTCATCAAATTATCCCAAAATAACAATTTGTTTTCCAGAGCCAACCATATAAAGACTTTTAATTTCTATGGAATGTTCCACTTCCAAATAACTGTATGCCACCAACATGATGGCACCAAATAAGGAAACAAAGACTTTATTATAAAGAAATGTACCTACCAAATTCAAATATTATCATTTTCAAGCATTATTATTATTATTATTAGTTTTCTAAAATATTGTAATGGGCTCTAAAATTTAATATAGATATATTTAGTAACCTTTTTTATTGAAATTCTCAATATTTTAAATTTAACCTTCTCCTCTTTCTTATTTTAAGTTTAAAATTTTCCTTTTCCTTCTTCCATACTATTTTCCCAATAAATTAAAATTTCAAAATATTATATACCATATGGAAAATGACATAAGATTAAAATGCCATTAATTTGTTTAATATTTTATAAATCTAGAAAGTCTTACATTTGAAAAGCAATATTAAAATGGCATCGAATCATGACTTCGAGTATGACAGGTGAAAAGATCGCATGTTTGACAATTTAACGTGGATAATTAGGGATTAGTCTAAGAATATTAATGTCTCAGATCCCTATGCCATCATATAATTGCCTCAAATCCTTGTCACAACATATCTAAAAGTGAACACATCATTAAGTTAGAGGATTGTTCTATCCCGCATTGATAGTCAGAACCTTTGAATTTTAAAAATGTCATCGACAACCTTTTTATTTGGTGTAGAAGATCTAGGTGTTGATCACCATCATTGAACAAGAATCTATGGTAACTAAATAGGGATCTCATTTTAATGTTTCATGCTTTCGTATATGCGCTTCTATATATGCGCCAAAAGCGTTTATGTGTATGCACATATATAGAAGACAAATAAAAATAAGTGCTTTCTCATATGCACATATATGGAAGCGCTTATGTATATGCGCCTTCTGTATATGCACATATACAGGTGGGATTGGAAGTGCTTTTGTATATGTGTCTTCCATATATGCGCATATACGAAAATTGCATAATGGAAAGCGCTTCCATATATGCGCATATACGGAAAGTGCTTCCGTAATATGCTCATATACAGAAGCACTTCAGTATATGCGCCCTTCGTATATGCACATATACAGGCCCTGCCTATGTGCATATACGGAAGGCCTCATGTATATGTGCATATAGGAAAGGCACATATACAGAAGTGCTTCCCTATATGTGGATATACGGAAGCGCTTTCATGTCTATGTCATGTCTATCCAGGACCTACTCCCTTTTTTGTGACATTTATTGGTTACCCTGTAATATCCTTGATCAAATTGGAGATGATATTATTAAAAATTTAAAACTTATAACACAATTTTTCACAAACATAAACTAGTTAACAAAACTAGTTGAAACGGAGTTGGGCTTGGGCACAAGAAGACTCCTCTAGGGTTAGGAATTTGAAATATTTAGGATCTAAAAATTGTATGGCTGAATGTGCAGAAGCAAACATATCAGATCCAGGGTTATCTTCTGAGTCCTATGCACAAGGTACTGGGGCCATTTACGTTTCAACAACAGCTTTCGCTGAGGTATACTCCAAGGCTTCCTGGGCACACCAGCATATGCATACTAAACTCATTTGCTCACACCTGAAGGTAACAAAATGGATTATATCAGATATTAACCTCCTAATTAGGTCTTGGATAAGAGATTATGAGAATTTGGGAGGTTCTGGTTGAGTTTGGAAAGAAAAGAGGCAAGGGTGCTATGTTGGACTACAAAACTAGTAGTTTTCCAAGTTCTTCCAAACAAGATGAGATGCCTTCGAATTCTTAGGTAAATGGTTGGGGATGCTTCAATAAGCTCTCAGAACTCACAAATGACCATTAGAACATAAAATCGGTTCATACTTAGCTTTGAATAATTACAAAAACTGTAAAACTAGTTAAGAAAAGGTGCTTAAAGAGCTAGTATTGGAATTACGTGATTCAAACTGCCTCAGAGGATTAAAAATTCACTTCTGAAGCATATGATGTCTCTGACGTGAGTTTATTAACAACAAAAAATTGAAATCGAAGATCCTAAGCATAAATTAGAGGAGTTTTAATCTTCATATCTTCAAGGAGTCTCCAATGCTAGATAAATCTTACAAAACTGAGAGAATGAGTATGAGAAAAGGAGAAGAAGGAGAAGTTATGCACTGTATCTGCAATGAGGATGAAATCAAATCTGGTAGCTACAGATGGAGGGCGCACTAAAATTCATGAGCTACTCAGGGGCGCATTCACTTAAATGGAACATCTCCTCCAGATGTAACTTCTTTAGAAACTCTCTCCAATTGCACTGTGACTGAGGATCTCTCTCTGGATGTCTTAGATTCTTCAATAATGGATTGATACAGGCTTGTAGATCAGCATTCTATGGCTCTGGATCTAATCATGGAAAAACTGGAATATTAACTGCATTGGGTTTCATCTCCCAATCTTGGTTGAGGCACATCACTCAACTCTAAGAAGCAAAAGCTCTCAAGGCAATAAACAAATGATCAAAATATGTGAATGGTGTGCACTAGCCTCCTTTTATAACTTGGGTAGCTTCCTGGGAAGTCATTGGCACGTATGAGAGGTGAGGGCACCTTCCTCAAGAGAAATAGCAACATTTTGGCCGTATGCAACTTGCTTGCTTTGTGTCTTCAACTGATTTTAGCAACTGCACCCTCCTTAGCATTTCTGGATGTTGCCTTCTTTTTCAAACTGGTTGCTTTCTGTACTTTCCTTCTTTTTGAGTTTCTTGCTTTGTGCTTTTGCCTGTTTTTTATTGTTTTTGCCAGTTTCTATCTTTTTATGCTACCACCTTGCTTTTAGCTGACTCTTTGTTGTTTCTATATTTTTCCAATTGATTAGGTGAGGTCCACCTTGTCCTCATGCACCCTCCTATCCATGTGAACATCATCACTTTACAAAGTGGGGTCCACTAGATCCGATCCAGAATCTGAATCATGTAGTTTCTTCAATTGGAAACCATTGGAGTACTCATGGATTTGCAATCCATCATGCCAAACCTAGACAATATATAAACAATGTACTTCCCTTGAGAAATAAATATCTCATCTTTTCTTTTGCAAATTTCAAGGCCAAGTAAATAGTTCATAAGACCTAAGTCTTTCATCTCGAACTCAAAATTGGGCTCCCTCTTGCACCAAGCAATTAGTTGTTCCTCTCCAGTAAGGAACAAATCACCAACATATAGAACCAATATCAACGGTTGGTTCTTCACTACTTTGAAGTACAAATATGGATCAACTTCACTCTTAAAGAAGCCCGGTCTCTGGCGATAGTTTCCAATTCTTGAATACCAAGCTTTGGGAGATTGCTTAAGCCCATACAAGGCTTTCTTCAATTCTGACACATGGGACTCCTTCCCATGAACCACAAACCACTTAGGATGCTGAATATAAAACTCTTCCTCAACCTCACCATTGAGGAAGGTTGTCTTCACATCCATCTGGTGAAGCTTCCATATTAGAATAGATGCAAGTGAGATCACAGCTCAAATAGTGGTGCACCTGGACACATGAGCAAATGTCTCCACATAATCTATGCCTTCTTTCTGAAAGAAACCTTAGAATACATATCTTGATTTATACTTTTCCATATTCCCATCAACAACATGCTTGAACTTGTAAATCCATCTGGAAGTAACTATGGACTTCCTTTCAGGTTTAGGAACAACTTCCCAAACATCATTCTTCATAATAGACTTGTATTCCTCTACCATTTCATCTTTCCATACTTGATTCTTTGCAGCTTCTTCGTAGGTGGAAGACTCTGAATCACTGATGTGACTCATATGTGCAACATACCCTGAATATCTTTCAGGTTGCTTTCTCTCTCTGGAAGAGCCTAATGATACTCCATGCCTTTCTGCATCTTGTAGTATATCTCGGCACCATGTAGACTTCCTCTTGGCAGGAGGTTCATCAACCAATTCTACTGGTTCATCAGGAGCCAGTGAATCTAATATCTCTGTTGGATTCTCCCTCTAAACATCTGAATGGGGAGAATCAGTATCTGGGTCCTCCATCATAGGATTCTCATGCTCCTATGTGTCTGTATCATACTAAAGCTCTTTCGATCGCTTGAATGTTTCCTTTTCATGGAAGGTTGGATCTCGACTGAACTCAATGTGTCTTTCACCTGGCACATATATTCTATAGGGTTTGGATGATTCACTATAACCAACAAAGGTTCCCTTCTTTCCTGATGGCTCCATATTTGTCCTCTTTTCTTTAGGCACATGAATGTATATAGGACTCCCAAAGATCCCCAGGTGTGAAATATATAGTTTTTCACCAGTGAAAACTTCTTCAAGTGTCTTCTCATCCAGAATGGCATGGGGACTTTTATTTTGGATATATAATGTTGTACTGGTGGAATCTTCCCATAATGAGGTAGACAGTTCTTAAGCATGCATCGTGGCTTAATTTGCAGCCTCAAATATGGTTCTATTCTTTATTTAGACAACCCCATTTTGATTAGGGTTGTAGGGCATAGTTAACTGTCTATAAATTCCTGCATCACTATAGAACTCATTAAATGCATGTGAATCAAATTCACCTCCATTGCCATATCTCAAAGCATAGATGTGATTTCCTGTATGATTCTCAACTAGGGATTTGAATTCCTGAAACTTTCTAAAGGTTTCGCTTTTAGCCTTTAGGAAATAAATCCATGATTTTGTAGAGAAGTTCTTCTTGCCTTTCTTCATCCTTGCCATGAGGGAAATGTTTTCTTCTTTAATACACACTGACTTGATCTAGATTCGCCCCTCCTCTAGGAGGCAGTCATGCCACAAGATTTCGAATTTAGGTTGTACCTCTCGGCCATTTACCGCAGCCTGGAATGTTTCCCATGAGGATGGGAGACCATCAATATCGGTTTGGAGAAGATAATCTTCATCCACCACTACTCCAATACTAGCAAGCTGATCTCTTTCCTGAGAGATATTGGTGAGCAAGGGGGGCATTGTCTCATTCTTCTCCATCTTTAGGTTTTGAATTTTATTCATCAATGTCCTCTTTTGACCTCGGGCCTTCTTCTCATATAGGTTTGTCAATGTATCAAAACACTCATTTGTGGTCTTCAATGGGGTGATCACAGACATCAAATTGCCCTTTACTGAATCATAGATGATTTGTTTGGCTTTAGCTTGGTTCTTCTTGAAGTTGATGCACCCTGCATTAGATGTAGGCTCCTCCACCACAATGGATATGTAGCCATCAAATTCATGTTCCTCCAAGTTGTTCAACACTCTCTCCTTCCAAGTGTTGAAATTCTAAGTGCCCTCAATATGGTCTTTCGATCGAACATAGATCAATGCCATGGTTCTCAAGTATTGTGCTCAACTCCTTAGGATCTATGTAGGATCAAGTTTGCTTGAGAAATCTTATCTCCTTCACTCCTTGAGCTCTGATACCATGTTAATTTGTGAGCAAATGTGATGAGCTTTGAACTTTAAAACTTTAAGTGTAGAAATAATGAATATATGAATCAATGAACCATTCAATCACATGAAACATTCAACCATAATACAAGATGTATACTGGAGAAAACCCTCAAAACAACAAGGATGAAAAACCCCAACAAATCTTCAGAGTATAATTATGATAGATACTAGAGAATGTCTTTTACAAAATAACAGATTGCTTTCGGCATCCCAGGTGCCAGATAAGAGAGAATATTGAGCAATATAGAATAGACATTAGTTGTATCAACTTGCTATGTGCCCAACACATTAATAACAAGCAAGAATCACTGCCATGCAAGATGTAGGGAAAGGTTGCATGGGTAATGGTGCATCACATGCAAAAACTGTGAATTGCCTTATTGGAGAATTATCCTACACAAAGAGAAGTGCCTTGCCTTCAAGGGAGAAGAGAATTCGCTTCACATTGGATTCATAAATCTCGTATAACATATTTATATATTCTTCACATGCATCGGCTTCTATTTTTATCTTCTGACTTCAGGATGAACTCACCCTCCACGTGGATGCATCAATATTGCATGAATAAGTGCACCTCACTTCTCATGTAGTGTATTAACTCACTGAACTGATTCTTAGGATGAACTCGCTGCTTAAATGAAAGCTTGACCACTTAGTTAGGTGGCTAACTTAAGTGTCCTCATGCATTAACACTTAACTAACTGAAGTGTCAGAAGTGTCATCTTTTGGTTAACTTAAGTGTCCTCTTTTAGTTTAACTAAAGTGTAAACACTTTAGTTAACCCGTCCTTCTTTATTAACACTTAGTGAACTATTATTAACTGAAATTATGCTGATTGATTTACTTAGAGTGACCAATGTGAGTTCTTTAATTAACTGAGGCATACACTGTAGCTTTAACTGAAGCTTAACAATTCAAGTTCACTTAGTCATCTCATGAGCAATTCGAATTCTCTTTTCTCTATGCATTTATCTTTATCTCTTATCTTTACTATATGGTCAATATGTGTTAACTTTAATTATATATCATATCATATTACAATCAAAATATTTGTCAGATGTTGTGATCATATTATATTACTCTCGGACCAAATGATCATATGCTAAAGTAATTCACTCTAGAGGTGGCTAGTCTCTAAAGGAAACTTAATCGGTGACCATGGTTAGTAATACATCACACAACATTAATGCTTCAACATGCAAAGCATCTACCTATATAACTAGAGGTCCACCCCATGGGTACCTACTATAACTAGAGGTCCACATGAGAATCCGAATTGACACACAAGTCCCGAGCCTTGTCCAACAAGAATTTACAACATCATCACTTTGATATATCAAATCATTCACCTCAACACATGAGGAAAAACCTTTTACATCTGAAGGCTTAGTCATTCTTGAGGCCAACTCAAGATTCTACTCCAAGTTCCTAAGTCCAACTCAGGCTCCCTACCTCAACACATGAGGCCCAATCCTGGCTGCACAAGATTGGCTTGGAGAATGACTCATGATGTTGTACATTTAACATGTCTACATCTACAAGCAACCATTTTGAATAAGGCATGAGAACGTTGAGTAGCTAGGTGAGGAGGAACTTTCTAGTTGGGGACTAAGGTATATAGTTGATGATATTTGGATTTCTCTCACTAATTGCCTAAAATATCAAACTCAAAGAGAAAGGGATACATGGGTGAAAGGATAGCGGGTGATGAACCTTTTCTCAAAAAATTGGTAAATATTCACTAAATGAAAAGCTTTTAAGAGATGTTGCACCTAGGGTTGATTTTACCCGTCATATTAATAATTGTTTTTTTTTAAATAAAATCCATAATAACTAAATGAAACATTGAATTCTTGTATCTTGCTTCATATAATACAAAAATAAAAAGATTTAAAAAATACAATAAACAAAAAAAAACATAATAAACATAATGATTAAACCAAGCACACACAAAATGACAAAGAAGGTTTATCTTAGAAACCTTTAAATAGGGTTCTTCACAAACAATACAATGGGGCATTACCATGGGCCCAAGAAAAAAAAAAAAAAATATAAAGAGAAAATACAAAATATAAATATATACACATTTAATTACTAATAACTAATTAGTTATAATAGATAACACACACACACACACATATGGGATTTGGATATAGATGTTAATGACATGTAAAAATAAAAACGCACTTCAAAATGACGGTGTCTCAAAGAGGTGCACGGACCTATAAGTTTGCATATGATTCAACTCCAGGTTCCAACACCACGGACCCTTTCTCCATCTAATGGAGAGAGGAAGTAAGCCCATTACTAGTTGGCAGTACCATAATTTTCTCAAGAGAAACATTGCTCCTCAAATAGTCATGATCGTGTAATGAGTTGACATTACTCCCAAGAGAAGCTAAAGAGGGTAAAACCCCCATCACAATAGATATATCTCCATAAACCTTGAGATATTTTCCATGGTCCTCCCACTTGAGAATAAAACTAGAAGAATATCCATTCACCATTACTAGCTCCCCTCCAACAACAGATTTGATTCCCTCCTGACAACTAGTTCTAGTGGTAGAAGAGACTATACCCCCCATAGAGCCATCCATAATTGCATCCACCAACCCACCACCATGCATGCCAGATCCAAACTGAACTGGAAAAATGCTACCACAAGATTCACACACAACATCAATGTTCCCCTCCACAAACGTATCTATGCTCAACAAACAACCTTGGTCTGAGATAGTAGGTAGGTTCCCCTCCAAATCTCATATTGAGAATGGATTTACCATCTTAGCACTAGGGTCGCCAGAAACCTCCATAACTATCATATGACCATTGACATTACAAGACACCAGTGTTGATTCCCCCACCTTCAATCTATCCATAGAAGAGGCTTTTTCAATGTTTGAAGAAACCTAATGTACATTAACAACATTGTTCACTGTAGTGATTTCCACTTCATTCATAAGAAAGAAAATCGTCGAAAAGGTAGAGGGCATGCCTTAACCAAATGCCCATGTTGATGGCATCTAATACAACATAAAGGAATGCCTGCGTAGTCTAGATTTTGAACATATGAGTATGTGCCCCTGGTATTGGATATTTCTTCATTAAGACCCTCATGAATGTCCAAATTAACCAATATTCGTGCTAAGTTCATAACACCGGAAGACATAAAGCTCATATTCGCGTGAATGAAGGAGCCTAGTTCCTTACCTATCAACACAAAAATTTGTTCAGACCACAACTCTGGAGGAAATCCAAGCAAGAGAACCCATAATGGTTTGATGTAAGTTTTCTCCCTTACTGCCTTGAAGAAGGGAGCCCACTCCGTCAAACCCCAAGACCATACACCAACTAGTATACAATCAACATCCTTCACGTCCCTCATGATTGTACCGACCCAACCTTTGGAAAGTACAAAAAGCTTCGAGGTGTATCCTATGGCCGTTGACTAGTGAGACTCAACCCGTAACTTCAACATTTTTATACTCATATCACTGCCGCCAAACCATCCAACCAACGCAATTTCAAAGAGAGCTATGACTTCACCTAAAGCTACATCATCGCCCAACACTAAGTTAGCCTTCATCAACTTCTTTCTAACAAAAGACTTGGATTCTTTGTCAACTTTCTTAGATACACCCCTGTGAGCATTCTATGGACCAACTTCAATGTATTGATCCTAAATAGCACCTAGACCATCACCCTCTGTACCTACTGCTACAATTAGACCTTGGAGATATGCAGAGCTTGAAGTAGAGCCTACACTTAGAGTAATCTCAAATCATAAAATCCTCACTTACTAACCGTGTCAAATTCCTCATTCTCCTCTAAGCATTAAGCATTCTCAAATAGGCAAACACTCACATAGTGAGAACGTGAGAAAAAGTGCATTTTTCAGTTCTTCCCTTAATCAACTTTGAATTGAAATTATCATGATTCAATTATTTGGAGAAGCATTGTTAAAGGTAAAAGATTTGATAAAGTTTATTCACATAGTGAGAACCTGAGTTAAAAGTGCATCTTTGTTCTTTCCTTAATCAATTTCGAATTGAATTTATCATGATTCAATTATTTGAGAAGCATTATTGAAGGTTGATAAAGTTTATTCACATAGTGAGAACCTGAGAAAAAGTTCATCTTTCAGTTATTTATCATGATTCAATTATTTGAGAAGCATTATTGAAGGTTGATAAAGTTTATTCACATAGTGAGAACCTGAGAAAAAGTTCATCTTTCAGTTCTTTCCTTAATCGATTTCGAATTGAATTTATCATGATTCAATTATTTGAGAAGCATTATTGAAGGTGCAAGATTTGATAAAGTTTATGAAAATGTTGGAAGGACCGGTAACCATGACATTAAATTTTATGTTTAAAGCAAAATTAAATCATTTTAATTTTTAAGTTTGAATTGATTTTGTTTCTCCAGAACATGGATGCAATAATTAATTTAGTTATTTAATATTATTTTTTCATATTGTTATGATATTCCTTCACAGAGTCTAACATGAACAAGAGCCACAATATGGAAATGTTTGTGACATCTAGCAGCAGGAAACAAAGATAGGGTATGTAATCATAAATAGATGCATGCAATGGCAAGTCAACGCTGTCGACTTGAACTTTCAACTATTGTACGTAAAGGGCAGGTAGAATAAACTCAATACCAACTTGATATCCATGTTTATGAGAACTTTTTGCATAGAGGGCATATCCTTCAATCTGATCACAGTCTTTACAAAGGAGTCTCTATGAAAGCAATGATATTTGGTAATGAATCAACTGAAAAGGACATGGTAGTGAGCCATGAACTATAGTCTATCATCGAGAGGCATGTCAAAGTCATCAAAGCAAGCTAGTATTTGCATGTATCTTTGGAAAAATTTAATTGCTAAAGGTCACAATCTTCATAATTACAGTTGATACTGTAACATACACCTTAAAATGACTTTGTCACAAAATGGTACCTGTAGTCCACTTAGTTTTCGACGTTCCAAAGAAAGCAGCGAAAAGTGACAGCGTCTAAAATCAGACTTGTCAAGCCTAAAAACTTATCTTAATTATTGATTGTTTGTAGCTTCCACAGACCCACCTATAATTTGAACTTTAGGCCTTCCAAATAGGGCTTCATAATGCTTCTCAATTATACTGTCTCATTCCTCAGACCTCATGGTCACATACCTCTGCAAAGATCTCTGGATCAAAGGACATCACATATGTTCAATTTACAAAACTTCACTCCTCTTCTACCATAAACTATTGGGTTGAAATATGATTTGATGGTGTTCCTATACAAGGCATTGCTGCATAAGCAACATGTGGAGATGAGCACTGTGTCTAGAATTCACCCTTGGTTTTAGAGTCACCACCTAGTAGCTGCTCTACATCGGGGTCTTCATTCAATCCATAAGGAAGAATTTTCATTCTCTTATCAAGTTGGAAACGTTGATCTACTATTCTCAAAAAGTATCCAAACATAATTGATACTAAAGGAATAAATGATTCTGTATCATCTTAAAGGCCTTGGAAGAATGTACCGCCTCAAGCTTGTGGTCTTGTTTGGGCCATGTATCAGTTTGACTAGTCACAAGTTTAGGCATTGAAGTACATGGTATCAAGGAAATCTCGATAGCTATGAGTTTTTAACTATAAGGGCATAGATAATTTCTTCCAACGCAAATTGTCCTAAACTCATGAAATGCAGACCATAGCAAGTGAATTTCTTCTATAAAAAAGAACAACAAAATAAAACTTTCTATTGAAGAAGACAACTGCTTTTGAATATAATAATTTAACATTTGATCCATTCAAGCAACCTGTACAATATGAGCCCTGTTCCAGTCAATGAAGGTGGCTCCTATTTGATAGTTGCATCGCGATCAACAACAAGCTGATTGAACAAGATGCTTAAACTATTGCTGGTGGATCGAGAAACCAAATAAAACGAACCTTACCTATCCAATAGTTATATCATGCTTAGGGATACCCTCTTCTGCATGCTTGTATCTCTGTCCTCCCATGGATCGAAAACACGCACAACAAAGCACCATACATCGCAATCCCAAGGTAGATGACACACTGACGTACAAAGGGATAGATGTCGAGTGAAAACCCGACTCCAAATTTTGAGGTGTTTTTTCTATAGCTGAACTTTGCAAATTGAAAAATTAAATGGTATTCCCGTATTAATATGCCCAAAATGACAAGAAGATGTCACATACATAATAATAATAAAAATAGCTTTTGAATATTTATTAATTAAATTTATTTCAAATTTAATTTACAATTTTTTATTTATATTATAATAGAAATTTATAACGAATAAACAATTAAAATTTTGATATAGTTTGGAAATTTATGACATTTTGAATATGCGATTATTGGTGATTCAATTTTTCACACTAAATTTATGTAAATAATATTACCCATAATTTAAAAGTGAAATAAATATTTTTACATATCACTGTTATAAAATTATTTTGAAACACGGATTTTGAAGTGTTTTATGTAGAAATATTTGTTCAGACACCACCGATATGGTTGACATTTTATAAAATGTGGGTCGGTTACAGCTGTTAGGGGTGAGTGTTTATCAGTGTTACAAGTGGAGAACATGCTATCCATTATTGAGATGGGTTGGTCGGTGAATACAGTAAACTCTATCTCCGCTTTACAGCTGTCTATTTGTCGGGTTCAACTTTTTGCTCGGCGCGGAGCATCTTCTGATTTTGGGGATGATGCATATGTCTTCTTCAACATTTAGTTGTGGACCCACACGAAATAAAATACAATATGCCGTGTGGACCCCACACGAAAAGATAAGACCGCATGCCGTGTGGACCCGACATGCAAAGTGATAACATTGACGCGGATTGTTGCGTATCTTTACTCTACCGACTTTATTCTCCGCTCCTCTGAAACTCCTGAACTCACCTCTTCCCTCTGCATCGATCATCCAGATCTTCCCACCACCCACTTTATCTTTTTGTTTCTGTTTGTATAACAATTGGCAATGGCATACCCAACGCCTTCATGCTCCTCGTTCCCCCAAACCCACTCTCAAATTGAAATGGAAAATCAGACTTCTCGTCCTGCAACTTCCGGTGGCGCTTCCTCCTCCTCCACAGCTGCTGATCCCAGCGACAGCTGCAGCAATATTCTCTACGATGTGTTTATCAGCCACCGTGGAGAAGTGAAGAAGACCTTAGCTAGCCATCTCTACCGTGGCCTTCTTTCACGTGGATTAAGACCCTTTTTAGACCAACAAGAATTGCAGGAAGGACTCCATTTTCCTTCTCAACTAAAAGCTGCCATTCGAAGCGCCTGGGTACACGTTGCCATCTTTTCTCCAAATTATGCAGAATCACAATGGTGTTTGGATGAACTACTCCTCATGCAGGAGTCTGGGGCTCCGATTATTCCGATATTTTACCATGTAAAGCCTGCTGAGCTTAGGTGGACAGATCAAAGCAAAAATGGAGCCTATGCTCAGGCCTTGAATCAACCTCGAATGAAGTCACGATATGACTCAGCCACTATTCAAAATTGGAGAGATGCTCTTTCAAGAGTTGCAGACATAAGTGGCTTTGATCTCGACGGACTGTTTAATGGGTGAGACCTCTAATTCTGCCTCTATATATGTATATGATCCTTTGCCTGTGGTCTGAATTATTTATTTTTTATATTAATTGTTTGTGAATAATTATATATTTCTTTTATATATTTTTTTTCTGAATATATAGTGACGAGGGACACCTGGTAGAGAAGATCGTTGAACGTGTGATGAAAATGAGTAAAAAACCAGGGTTGTATGTGGCCAAGCATCCCACTGGTTTAAATGAAAAAGTGTCAGATTTTGAAACTACAATATTAAAGCAGCAGCAGGGAAGTGGAAATGTTCAGGTGGTCGGCATAGTCGGCTCGGGTGGAGCAGGGAAGACAACATTGTCCGTCGAGATTTTCAATAGAAAGAGTTCAAAGTACAATAAATCTTATTTTTTATCAGATGTAAGAGAAAAGGCTAAAAAAAACTCATTACATTCTTTACAGAGTGAACTGCTGAAGGGCCTGACACAGGTTGATCTGCATATAAACAACATTAATGAAGGTATAGGGATGTTAAAAAGGCATCTCACATCTTCTGATGTCTTTTTTATTTTAGATGACATAGATAATGAGGATCAGCTAGATGCGTTTTTACCAGTTAAAGATGTCTTAAGTTCAAATAGCTTGATTTTGATTACATCTCGGGACAGAGATGTCCTCGCAAGGTCAGGAGTGGAACAGTTATCCATTTATAAGTTAACAGGTCTTCCTAGACAGCACTCGCTAGAGCTCTTTTGCTCATATGCCTTCCACCAGCCCTATCCACTGAATGGATTTGAAAACCTAGTAGATAAGTTTCTGCAGGTATGTGATGGGCTGCCTTTATCTTTAAAAATATTGGGGGCATTTCTCTATGGAAACAATGACAAATCTGTATGGGGTGACATACTTCAGCAAGTAAAAGTTCCAACTGGTATCCAAAAGAAATTAAAAATAAGTTATGATGCACTCAGCGAAGATGAACAACATATCTTTTTAGATATTGCATGTTTTCTCGTAGGAGAAAAGAAGAATAGTGCCATAACATTATGGGACGGATCAGGATGGAATGGATCATTAGGGTTTAAAAGTTTACAAGGCAAATGCCTTGTAGAAGTGGACGCTAAAAATGTTATACATATGCATGATCATCTTCGGGATATGGGAAGAGACATTGCGGAGGAGAAATTGCCGCGCCGTCTTTGGCGTCCCACAGAGAATATTGATAATTGGCTGCACCAGCAATCATCTGTAAGTGCTCAACCAGTCACACCTTTAAAAATATTAAAAAATTTCCATGAACCTCCTTACCATTTTTCAATATTCCATTTTTTGCTATAGAAATTTGAGTAAATTTTTTTTATTCTCCATCGTTTTTCGAAAATGAACAGGTAATAACCGAATATTCCATTTTTTGCTATAGAAATTTGAGTAAATTTTTTTGTTCTCCATGGTTTTTCGAAAATAAACAGGTAATAACAGAAGCGCGTGGAATTAGTATCCGTCACAGGGATAGCTCTGATAAAAGTGTAATTATAAACTCATCAATGTTGTCATGGTACCAAACGAAGATTGAAAAGGTGTTAGGGAATCGCATGATGAACATTCTATATACATTGTATCGTTTTCTTGGTATCGGGCGCCTCATGAAACTTATGTATACATGTTGTCGTTTTCTTGGTATCCGGAACCGCGTCATGGAACTTCTGTACACATGTTATCGGTTTTTTGGTGTTGGTGCGATGAAGTTGCAATTTCTTAGTACTGAAGGATATCTCCTGGAGCGCTTTTTTAGGAGGGTGCACTCACCAAATCTCATATGGCTTTCTTGGAGCGACTGTCCCTACTCTTCCCTGCCTTCCTGGATTCCAATGAGGAATTTAAGGGTTTTGAGGGTGCAGGGGGGAGTATTGAAAACATTGTGGCAAGACAAATCGCAGGTAATTTTAAACTTCTTGGGTTAGAGTTTGTGTGGTGCAGTGTGGTAATATTGCACCACAGGGTCTCCAACGATTTCTAATGGTTTTCTTTACGAGAATCATTTATATGTATCTTTCTTATAGTCTAAATCCTTATATTTCAGGTACCAAATTCTTTTGGTAACTTCACGAACCTTTACCACTTGGACCTGTCTGGGTGCAACAAATTGGAGAGGCTGCCAGACTCTTTAGGTAGCTTGACGAACCTCCGCCACGTGGACCTGAGATGGTGCTCGAAGTTGGAGAGGCTGCCAGATTCCTTGGGAGGCTTGACGAACCTCCACCACATGGACCTGTCTTCGTGCGAGAAGTTGGAGAGGCTGCCAGATTCCTTGGGTGGCTTGACGAACCTCCACCACATGGACCTGAGTGACTGCTCGAAGTTGGAGAGGCTGCCAGATTCCTTGGGTGGCTTGACGAACCTCCACCACATGGACCTGTCTCGGTGCGGGAAGTTGGAGAGGCTGCCAGATTCCTTGGGTGGCTTGACGAACCTCCACCACATGGACCTGAGAGGGTGCGAGAAGTTGGAGAGGCTGCCAGATTCCTTGGGTGGCTTGACGAACCTCCACCACATGGACCTGTCTTGGTGCGAGAAGTTGGAGAGGCTGCCAGATTCCTTGGGTGGCTTGACGAACCTCCACCACATGGACCTGTCTTCGTGCGAGAAGTTGGAAAGGCTGCCAGATTCCTTGGGTGGCTTGACGAACCTCCACCACATGGACCTGTCTTCGTGCCACAAGTTGGAGAGGCTGCCAGATTCCTTGGGTGGCTTGACGAACCTCCACCACATGGACCTGTCTTCGTGCCACAAGTTGGAGAGGCTGCCAGATTCCTTGGGTGGCTTGACGAACCTCCACCACATGCACCTGAGATGGTGCCAGAAGTTGGAGAGGCTGCCAGATTCCTTGAAGGGCTTGACGAACCTCCACCACATGGACCTGAGAGGCTGCGAGAAGTTGGAGAGGCTGCCAGATTCCTTGGGTCGCTTGACGAACCTCCACCACATGAAACTGGGAATGTGCTCGAAGTTGGAGAGGCTGCCAGATTCCTTGGGTGGCTTGACGAACCTCCACCACATGGACCTTCGGTGCAGGAAGTTGGAGAGGCTGCCAGATTCCTTGGGTGGCTTGACGAACCTCCACCACATGGACCTGTCTTCGTGCGAGAAGTTGGAGAGGCTGCCAGATTCTTTTGGGAATCTCAGTAGCCTTAAATATCTTGATTTGTCCGGTTGCTCTAATTTAACCGTCTCAAGCCATACACTCGGAAATATAAGAGCGCTTGAGCATATAGATTTTTCCCATTGTGAAAAAATTGAAGTATGGCTCTCGAAACTGGCATATCAAAGGTCCCTGAAAATACTAAAGTTGGCAGGCACAAATTTGAAAGAATTACCAAGTGAAATTGGAGTTCTGAGCAATTTGGAAGTTTTGTGGATAGGAAGCCCTTCGCTAGACTCGCTGCCTCCTTCGCTGGGTGAGTTAAGGGAGTTGAAGGAATTGAGGCTCCAGGATTGCAGGGAATTGCAATGTTTGCCGGCTTCAGTTGGACGGTTGATTCAGTTGACAAAGTTGGAAGTCGCTGGTTGTTCGGCGATCAAACTAGCCTTTACAGGACAAAGAGAAATAGTAGGAACATTGAAGTCCGCCTATTCCAATGACAAGTACATGCCTTTCCTTCAATACTTATTACTGGAGAACACAGAAGTATCAGAGGTATCATTTGATGAAGGTGTATGCCCCAACCTTCAACATTTCGTCTTAAAGAAGTGTAGTAATCTTGTGAAGGTTGGAACATTACCAAATATGCTCACAAAACTGGAATTGATAAGCTGTTGTAAAATGAGAAATGTAGAATGGCTTGATGGTCTTGCAAAGCTTCAAGCCCTAGAGATTGTACAGTGTAACGAACTGCAGGAGCTGTCGAGTGTTAAAACATTGGTATCTTTGGGGCGGTTAAGGGTAGTAGACTGTGTGAAGTTGAAGAGCATACCGGATTTGGGGCACCTAACAAAGCTTGAATCACTAGATGTTTCCTGGTGTGTAAAGTTGAAGAGCATACCGGATTTGGGGCACCTAACAAAGCTTGAATCACTAGATGTTTCCGGGTGCCTGGAGCTAGAACAATTGGAAGGACTTGAAAACTGTATATCGTTACGGATTCTTGATGCCTCGAGGTGTAAAGAACTGCAGGAGCTGCGCAGTATTAAAACATTGGTATCATTGCAGCACTTGAAGGCGGTAAATTGTGTGAAGTTGAAGAGCATACGGGATTTGGCCCAGCTAACAAAGCTTTCGATGGTAGAGGTTTATGGGTGCCTTGAGTTAGAAGAGTTGGAAGGAGTTGAACATTGTAAGGGGTTAAGGTGGCTTTATGCATTTCGGTGTCCCAAATTGCAATGGGGTGAGGGAGTAGTGGAGAGGCTCCGCGAGAGCATTCGAATAGTGTTGTAGGAACTAAATAAATATAGATATGCAGGGTTGTATTATGAACGAGGGGTTATATGATAATGATTTTTATTCTAAATTAAATTTATTTGTATGATTATGATATTGATATTGATTGAATGTAAAGAGATGTGTATTTTTGTATTTTATTTTATTTCATTTTATATTATATGTAACATATGTTTTTACAATTGAATTAATTTTTTTTATTGAAGTTAAGAAGGGTTTTATATTTTATAGAATTTCAAAGTTAAAATATTAAATTAATATAATTTAAATGAAAAAATATAATGTTTATTATTATTATTTTTAATAATTATACATAAATGTAAAAATGCATAACAAAGATTATACTTATTAAAATAATGAAATTTTGTTTTATTCACCTAAATTAAGCTATATTTATTTTATAATTTTAATATTTAAACCATGTTTTTATTCTACAATGTGAATATTTTTATTTTGAATTAATCTAATTTAAATGAAAAAAAATATAATGTTTATTATTATTATTTTTAATAATTATACATAAATGTAAATATGCATTACAAAGATTATACTTATTAAAATAATAAAAATTTTGTTTTATTCACCTAAATTAAGCTATATTTATTTTATAATTTTAATATTTAAACCATGTTTTTATTCTATAATATGAATATTTTTATTTTGATGACATCTATTGAAATAATAAAAATAAAAAAATTATTTATTTTGCATTTACTAATTATAATTATATTTTTATTTTGATGACATCTATTCAAATAATAAAAATAAAAAAATTATTTATTTTGCATTTACTTTTAAGCTTGCTTTATTTCATAACTTTAATATTTAAACCATTTTTTTATTATAAGATTTGATTGTTCTATGATTTGAATATTATTATTTAAAAAAATATTTATTTTGCATTTACTTTTAAGCTTGCTTTATTTTATAACTTTAATATTTAAACTATTTTTTTTATTATAAGATTTGATTGTTCTATGATTTGAATATCTTTATTTTGATGATATCTATTGAAATAATAATATTTTAAAAATTATTTATTTTACTTTCCGTTTTAAGTTTGCTTTATCTTATAACTTTAATATTTAAACTATTTTTTTTATTATAAGATTTGATTGTTCTATGATTTGAATATCTTTATTTTGATGATATCTATTGAAATAATAAAATTTTAAAAATTATTTATTTTACTTTCCGTTTTAAGTTTGCTTTATTTTATAACTTTAATATTTAAACCATTTTTTTATTATACGATTTAATTATTCTATCATTTGAATATTTTTATTTTGATAACATTTATTGAAAAAACAAAATTAAAAATATTATTTATTTTACTCACCTTTAACCATTTTTTTATTATACGATTTAATTATTCTATTTTTAAAATATTTTTATTTTGATAACATTTATTGAAAACACAAAATTAAAAATATTATTTATTTTACTCACTTTTAAGCTTGCTTTATTTTATAACTTTAATATTTAAACATTTTTAATTATACAATTTGAGTATTTTATAATTTTTTTATTATATGATTTGATTATTTATTTGGTTGATGAGCAACTTGACTTTATTTGTACCTATCAATTAAAAATTTTAATTATTTTTTATAGAATGCATAACACTAAAATAAAAAGAAATTATTTTTAATTATCATTTTTAACTTAATGCATAACACTAAAATAAAAAGAAATGAAAAAAATGTCTTATATCCACATAATGAACATAAGATGTACTCTTGAAAATCCAATATGGCACAACACAACAAGAAGTTGAAGAGTATGCTTTTTTTTCCATCAAAGTGAAAAAATAAATAAACGAGTTAACTATCATGGAGTTGCTACATGTCTTATACTTTTTTTTGGTCTAGTCCAATATCTCAAATCCTTTTTTGTTCAACTATGGAACACTGATCAATACAACAAGAATGGAACCCTCTCCTTTCCTAGTGGCCCAATATTTAACATGTTTTAATAATTGTTTAGGGATGAGGTAAGGTTTTTGTATACCTTCATTGCTAATTGTTTTGGACCCTTTATATTCCTTTTGAAAGTCCACATATAATTTGCTCATGTGAATAATGGGAGTTGATGTGACATCCATTCAATACCATGATGATCAACAACATAGGTCAACTTGCAAGATGTATAACTTCTTCATATGAAATCCAATTGAGATGATGTTTATGTTAATAGAATGCTCTCAACATGTAACATAATGTTGAGAGGTTAAAGAACATGTTTACAAATATTTGGCCTAAAACCCAACCATTTAATTGCTTGAACAACCTCTAGAAGTTTTAGGGACCCAACCAAAATAAGACATGTCCTTGAAATGGACCTTCCAACTAGCCTAGATCCAAATCCTAGGCTCTATCAAGCACCGAGAGGGATCAAATCTCCCATAGCTCCTTGAGTGCAATACCTGAGCCACCTAATTCTAAGCTCTAAAGTCTCTAGTTTAAGTCTCATATTTACTTTTTACTTCGTATTATTTTTTTTGTTTATGGTCGACATAATATTTATTACTTTTTACTTTGTATTATTATTTTTTGTTTCCTTTGTATTATTTTGTTACTCCACAAACACTCGATAAACACTCTAAAGTCTCATATTTACTTTTTACTTTGTATTAAAAGTAAACAATAAAGTCTCTAGTTTAAGTCTCATATTTACTTTTTACTTTGTATTATTCTTTTTTGTTTATGGCCGACATAATATTTACCACCCCATCCTAAGCTCTAAAGTCTCTAGTTTAAGTCTCATATTTACTTTTTACTTTGTATTATTCTTTTTTGTTTATGGCCCACATAATATTTATTACTTTTTACTTTGTATTATTCTTTTTTTGTTTACTTTGTATTATTTTGTTACTCAACTCACAAGATCTCCCCCATACTGGGTTGTAGAGCGCCTGGCGCAACCAATATGTAGTGATCCATAAAGTATCAAAACAAACAACAAAATATGTAGTGATCCATTTTGGATCATATCTACCTATTTTGGGAGGCCTTTGATCCCCAAAATATATTATTGAAAGATGTGAGGGAATTTTTCCTTTATCTTCTCCATAGAGTACCATTTGCTTTGTCTAGCAGTGATTTTTTCAACCGAACTTGTCAGAGTTCATGCTACCCTTATCTTTTTTTTTTTTTTTTTCTTATGTGGAACTATATACTTTACTAACTTTGTTGGATACTATTTTCATGCAACATTCTCCTAGGTGATACCATTGTATTCAAGCTTTTCCATTGGACATAAACATTTGGTTGAAGCTCATCTCATTATTGTGTTTTCATGTCATTTATGTAAGTTTAATTTTCCAAGTAGCATTTATATGTGTTGTTATCAGTTTCATGGCTTCAATATTGTTGTATTGGTATTATCAACCCTCATTTAATATATTTCCTTGGTTACAATTTGAAAGGGAAGGAAGAATTACACACCATTGATCCATTCTTCTCACAACAAAATTGGCTACTCCACTATGTGTTTTTCTTATTTTTCGCATTTATAGGTTGTCTTTTTACTTATTAACTGATTTGGGGCTCTTGTAGGATCATTCTCTTGTTGTTCATCCCCCTAACCAGTGATTTTGTAGGTTCAAGGACCATTTTTTCTTCATTTCTTAGGCAGTGTGATTCCCATCATCTATCCCACATGTATCAATGTGGATTTTCATTCGAAAGTTATGTTATTGTGTTGCTTGTCCTTATTTTCACCTAAATCACTTTCTTGTGTGGGCATTCAGACCTTGATCTTGCATTGTCACTCAAGTTGCAAGTTATCTTTGTCGTGCGACCTATTAAGTCTCAGGATACACTGTAGCATGACTAAGAGGCCCATTACCCATGTAATGGAGGGAAATTTGTGTTTTCTTTTGATTTATTGATTCACAATTGTAGTCCACATGGATGCCCACACTACAAAGTAGGGAGCAAAGTCATTTTTGCAACTCTCTTTTTCTAGGGATTGGGCTTTAAGGTTACTGACAACCTCCTAGATTACACAACTTCTTCATTGCTTTTAAGTTATAAGAAATTGTTAGTCTAGGAATTTGAGTAAATTTGCAATAGTTTAAACTCTTGTTGTTTGCATATTTCTTCTTAAATCAATTTAGAATAATCTACACTTCGCACAAACAAGGGACCTAAAAAATCTTGGAATATTAGTATGTTATTTTCATTGTTCCGATAAAGTGACCTTGGCAAACCAGAAAGGACTACAAGAGTGAAATACCTCCCTTTGTGATGGGCCTCATTTTGGTAGGTTGATTGGCCCATCTTTATGCCATCTAAAGGCTTAATAGGGAGATATAAAGATTTATATGTGCATCATATAAATAAAAGTTTTGGTAATTAACCTTTAGAATATTTGTATGTTTGATTAATGAATGTATATTTGATATTTAGTTAGTGTTGTCCCTCATTTGCTTTGACTTTCCCTAATTCTCACTGATTGGTCTAACATGAGCACGCTTGAGCTGAAAGGTTGTGCAAACAGGTGGAGCATGTTGAATTATGGAGATTGTCATTGGTGTTGGTCATCAATGCTACATCCCAGGTACACAATGATATCTCCAAAGCACAACCAAGCCCAAGATTAGTTCTAGGTAGCAGGTGACTATCCAAGTTTAGGAATTTAGTTTCAGTTAATTGCCCAATATTAGGGGTGAAGCACAACAACTCTTTTAGAATTTTTGTATAAATTAATACGAGTGAGAACAACCTAATGGTATACAATGATGTTGAAACTTTGATCCACATAGCGTTTGAGCTATCTACTCGTGTTCATTGTTTGGTTAATTGTTACATTCTCAATATGTATTTTTTTTAATGAACATAAGCGTCGATATTTTCTAAGTTAGAGGTTATTCTTTAGGTTCTTGAACCGGTCTTAGGGCAGGCCTCCTTGATGCAATAAAAGAACCTTTGTAGTAGTTTATGTGATTCATCATAATAAATATTTAATTGTGATTTCTTTATTTATCTATTTATCTATGCATTTATATTACCTGTAGTTAGAAGATTTCACCATTTACATGTGATTTACTGATGATAGTTACTAGAATTTCCTTGTTAGTATTTAAGTGTTAATTTCTAGCTTACTTTAATTTGATTACATAAGAATGTTTTTTATTTGGATTATGCTTGGAAATATATTACGGAAACATTTAGTTGAAAAGCATTCTTTCTTGTTACTTCTAAGAGCCTCTTACAATGTGATCAGAAAACCTTAATTCTCTTTCTTCCAAGCCTGAGAATAAGGTTAAACATCACTAGCATAGGGGAAGTAATATTTAGTGAATAAGGATTGAATCTAAAATATTTTTATCTGTCAGATTGCATGTGCTAGAATTGGAACTTAGTTCCCTATAAGTTAAGTTGCATATATGTTGCATAGCACCTCTAAAGTTTGTGAGTTCCTCATGTTGACAATTTAATGTCCAAAGTTAGGGATTCCAACATTCATTGTTGATAATATTTGGCTCACCACTTTTTGGCACTCTTGCCGAGGAGGTGCTAAACATATAAGGGAAAATTAAAAAAAGAATAGTTTACATGACTTCAACGACGTATAACTTCAGTATATTTTTACCAAAAACCCATGTTGTGATTGGAGAATGTCCAAAAGAAACATATTTTCGAAATTTTGAGTTTGTTGAAGAACCCGAAATGGATTCTGGTGTTTTTTCAACCCTCTTGCACATATGGAAGTTGATTAAGAGGAATCTCTAGTCAATATTCCCATAGAATAAGAAGAGTGACCATAGCTATTTGAGTTTCCTATCATAAGATCCAATAAACAAACTGGGATGAATAATATCAATTCTGCTACTCTCCCTAATTTCCATGGGTAAACCACAAAAGATCTATATACTTTTCTCTTTGAGTTTGAAGTAGTTTGCAAGACTTACAACTATTCCTTAGATGCTCAGAAGCTTAATCTTTTCCCTTCTACTTTAAAGGACTTATTTTTAATATGGATTATGAGTTTAGAGGTAAATAATATATTTTCATGGGAACAGATGAAACAAAATCTCATAGTAAAATATAGGGACTACCGCAAAGCTAAGGCTTCCAGAGATGAAATATTTAGGATGGTTCATGGAGAGAATGAATCCCTAGAGGAGTATGAAGAAATATTTCAACTAAGCTATAAGACAGCCCATAACTACACATTAGATGAAGAATCCATTAAGCTTGTGCTCCTTAGAGGGATAAGAGAAGAATTAATGGAAATTATAAATCCCTTAGCCAATGGAGATATATTTCAACTATATTATGATGACATAAAGTGAATTTTAAAAAACCATTATAGGTTTGTTAGTAAGGAATGTAGGGGTAGTAGGAGTATTGTTTCTTAGTCATCTAAACCCATATCCCCAAGCCTTACCAATTATGAGTTAGGAACTCTATTATATGACATGAAAACTAACATCTTGCACTCTCTTTCCATGTAAATGGATTCAGTGCAAATCTAGAAGAAAAAGGAAGAGGCTAAACATGCAATATTTATTTTCTGCCCTAAATGCGGAAAGAAGCATGAGAGAAACCAATGCCCATTAAACATAGTGGATGCTTGTGGGATATATGCAGAAAATCATGCAACTAATAGTTTCCCATTTCTGTCTTCCTTCAAAACTATGCTTCAAGGGTTAAGGACAGGAAATAATATGGATCCACTTTGCTTCGTTAACCAAAGAAGGCTTGGTCACAAGACCTTTTCAATCCTATAACCAACATTCCAAGGGAAATTCACATCATCATCCAACTGGAGACCGCAAATATGCTTGATGCCATCACCCATTCCTATCCAAATTCCTACCCAATAGGAATCAAAACCACCTTAGATGTCTGCTCAACTCGCACCAAACCCTAATAACACTAGGTAGGTTCAACCTATCTACAACAATGAGGTGACCAATTTTTAGACCTATTCCCTAAATATAGTGAACTTTAATAAGTTAAATCTATGTTATGGAAAGGTATTACAATTTACCCTCAATCTCATGCCATCACTGAGTAATTGAAAAATAGACAAGGACCTCAAGATATTAATTCGTGTTAATCAATTGAAAGGAAATTAGGTTGCATAGCATAATCCAAAATACCAAATTTCTCAAACTCCTCCATTTTCTTAAAGGCCCGAGTACAAAAAGTTTGGCAATTTAGAATATGCTTTTTTGGAGGAACTTAAAAAATTTGTGTGTGAAGATTCCACTCATTCAAGCCATTAAGCAAGTTCCCATCTACAATAAGTTCATTAAGGATACTTGTATCAAGAACCTTGGAAGGAAGAAAAAAAATCCTCCCACCATAATATCATAGGACAACTTGTAGATTTGATGCTTGAGAGAATCCTCAACCCTAAATATTTACATATAGGCATCCCAGTAGTGAATGTCCATATCAATAAAACCATCATACAAAAAACTATTGTAGAATTAGGAACAACAATCAATGTCATGACCAAGGATACAACATTGAAATTAAATATGAATTCATTTTTGAGGCACACACCAACTATCCTTCAGTTAGAAAACAGTTCATTTGTGTGTCCAAAATGAGTCTTAGAAGACTTTATTGTGTCAATAGATTCATGGGAATACCCTACAGACTTCATAGTCTTACAAATCAAATACAAGCTTAGTGGGTATACTCTCATTTTAGGCAAACCTTGGCTGGAAACATTTGAGGCCTACATTTGTTGTAGGATAGGTATAGAGATGTTAAAAAGGCTGGAAACATTAGATCTGCATATAAACAGCATTCATGAAGGTATAGAGATGTTAAAAAGGCATCTCACATCTTCTGATGTCTTTTTTATTTTAGATGACATAGATCATGAGGATCAGCTAGATGCTTTTTTACCAGTTAAAGATGTCTTAAGTTCAAATAGCTTGATTTTGATTACATCTCGGGACAGAGATGTCCTCGCAAGGTCAGGAGTGGAACAGTTATCCATTTATAAGTTAACAGGTCTTCCTAGACAACACTCGCTAGAGCTCTTTTGCTCATATGCCTTCCACCAGCCCTATCCACTGAATGGATTTGAAAACCTAGTAGATAAGTTTCTGCAGGTATGTGATGGGCTGCCTTTATCTTTAAAAATATTGGGGGCATTTGTCTATGGAAACAATGACAAATCTGTATGGGGTGACATACTTCAGCAAGTAAAAGTTCCAACTGGTATCCAACAGAAATTAAAAATAAGTTATGATGCACTCAGCGAAGATGAACAGCATATCTTTTTAGATATTGCATGTTTTCTCGTAGGAGAAAAGAAGAATAGTGCCGTAACATTATGGGACGGATCAGGATGGAATGGATCATTAGGGTTTAAAAGTTTACAAGGCAAATGCCTTTTAGAAGTGGACGCTGAAAATGTTATACAGATGCATGATCATCTTCGGGATATGGGAAGAGACATTGCGAAGGAGAAATTGCCGCGCTGTCTTTGGCGTCCCACAGAGAATATTGATAATTGGCTGCACCAGCAATCATCTGTAAGTGCTCAACCAGTCACACCTTCAAAAATATTAAAAATTTTCCATGATCTCCTTACCATTTTTCAATATTCCATTTTTTGCTATAGAAATTTGAGTAATTTTTTTTTATTCTCCATCGTTTTTCGAAAATGAACAGGTAATAACCGAATATTCCATTTTTTGCTGAGTAAATTTTTTTATTGTCCATGGTTTTTCGAAAATGAACAGGTAATAGCCGAAGCCCGTGGAATTAGTATCCGTCACAACGATAGCTCTGATAAAAGTGTAACTATAAACCCATCAATGTTGTCAATTTACCAAACGAAGATTGAAAAGGTGTTTGGGAATCGCATGATGAACATTCTATATACATTGTATCGTTTTCTTGGTATCGGGCGCCTCATGAAACTTATGTATAGATGTTGTCGTTTTCTTGGTATCCGGAACCGCGTCATGGAACTTTTGTATACATGTTATCGGTTTTTTGGTGTTGGTGCGATGAAGTTGCAACTTCTTAGTGGTGAAGGATATCTCCTGGAGCGCTTTTTTAGGAGGGTGCACTCACCAAATCTCGTTTGTCTTTCTTGGAGCAACTGTCCCTACTCTTCCCTGCCTTCCTGGATTCCAATGAGGAATTTAAGGGTTTTGAGGGTGCAGGGGGGAGTATTGAAAACATTGTGGCAAGACAAATCGCAGGTAATTTTAAACTTCTTGGGTTAAAGTTTGTGTGGTGCAGTGTGGTAATATTGCACCACAGGGTTTCCAACGATTTCTAAAGGTTTTCTTTATGAGAATCATTTATATGTATCTTTCTTATAGTCTAAATCCTTATATTTCAGGTACCAAATTCTTTTGGTAACTTCACGAACCTTTACCACTTGGACCTGTCTGGGTGCAACAAATTGAAGAGGCTGCCAGACTCTTTCGGTAGCTTGACGAACCTCCGCCACGTGGACCTGTCTAACTGCGAAAACTTGTTTCGGCTGCCAGATTCCTTGGGTGGCTTGACGAACCTCCACCACATGGACCTGTCTTGGTGCGGGAAGTTGGAGAGGCTGCCAGATTCCTTGGGTGGCTTGACGAACCTCCACCACATGGACCTGAGAGGCTGCTGGAAGTTGGAGAGGCTGCCAGATTCCTTGGGTGGCTTGACGAACCTCCACCACATGGACCTTCGGTGCGGGAAGTTGGAGAGGCTGCCAGATTCCTTGGGTGGCTTGACGAACCTCCACCACATGGACCTGTCTCAGTGCTGGAAGTTGGAGAGGCTGCCAGATTCCTTGGGTGGCTTGACGAACCTCCACCACATGGACCTGTCTTGCTGCGAGAAGTTGGAGAGGCTGCCAGATTCCTTGGGTGGCTTGACGAACCTCCACCACATGGACCTGTCTCGGTGCAGGAAGTTGGAGAGGCTGCCAGATTCCTTGGGTGGCTTGACGAACCTCCACCACATGGACCTGAGATGGTGCGAGAAGTTGGAGAGGCTGCCAGATTCCTTGGGTGGCTTGACGAACCTCCACCACATGGACCTGTCTTGGTGCGAGAAGTTGGAGAGGCTGCCAGATTCCTTGGGTGGCTTGACGAACCTCCACCACATGGACCTGTCTTGCTGCGAGAAGTTGGAGAGGCTGCCAGATTCCTTGGGTGGCTTGAAGAACCTCCACCACTTCTTATTGTCTGGGTGCGAGAAGTTGGAGAGGCTGCCAGATTCCTTGGGTGGCTTGACGAACCTCCACCACTTCTTATTGTCTGGGTGCGAGAAGTTGGAGAGGCTGCCAGATTCCTTGGGTGGCTTGACGAACCTCCACCACATGGACCTGTCTCGGTGCGAGAAGTTGGAGAGGCTGCCAGATTCCTTGGGTGGCTTGACGAACCTCCACCACATGGACCTGTCTCGGTGCGGGAAGTTGGAGAGGCTGCCAGATTCCTTGGGTGGCTTGACGAACCTCCACCACATGGACCTGTCTCGGTGCGGGAAGTTGGAGAGGCTGCCAGATTCCTTGGGTGGCTTGTCGAACCTCCACCACATGGACCTGTCTTCGTGCTTGAAGTTGGAGAGGCTGCCAGATTCTTTTGGGAATCTCAGTAACCTTAAATATCTTGATTTGTCCGGTTGCTCTAATTTAACCATCTCAAGCCATACACTCGGAAATATAGATTTTTCCCATTGTGAAAAAATTGAAGTATGGCTCTCGAAACTGGCATATCAAAGGTCTCTGAAAATACTAAAGTTGGCAGGCACAAATTTGAAAGAATTACCAAGTGAAATTGGAGTTCTGAGCAATTTGGAAGTTTTGTGGATAGGAAGCCCTTCGCTAGACTCGCTGCCTCCTTCGCTGGGTGAGTTAAGGGAGTTGAAGGAATTGAGGCTCCAGGATTGCAGGGAATTGCAATGTTTGCCGGCTTCAGTTGGACGGTTGATTCAGTTGACAAAGTTGGAAGTCGCTGGTTGTTCGGCGATCAAACTAGCCTTTACAGGACAAAGAGAAATAGTAGGAACATTGAAGTCCGCCTATTCCAAGGACAAGTACATGCCTTCCCTTCAATACTTATTACTGGAGAACACAGTAGTATCAGAGGTATCATTTGATGAAGGTGTATGCCCCAACCTTCAACATTTCGTCTTAGCGGAGTGTCGTAATCTTGTGAAGATTGGAACATTACCAAATATGCTCACAAAAATGGAATTGAGAAGCTGTTATAAAATGGGAAACATAAAATGGGTTGATGGTCTTGCAAAGCTTCAAGCCCTAGAGATTGTACAGTGTAACGAACTGCAGGAGCTGTCGAGTGTTAAAACATTGGTATCTTTGGGGCGGTTAAGGGTAGTAGGCTGTGCGAAGTTGAAGAGCATACGGGATTTGGGGCACCTAACAAAGCTTGAATCACTAGATGTTTCCGGGTGCCTGGAGCTAGAACAATTGGAAGGACTTGAAAACTGTATATCGTTAGAGGATCTTAATGCCTCGAGGTGTAAAGAACTGCAGGAGCTGCGCAGTATTAAAACATTGGTATCTCTCGGAAGGTTGATAACGGAAGATTGTGTGAAGTTGAAGAACATACGGGATTTGGCCCAGCTAACAAAGCTTCGGGGACTGGATGTTGATGGGTGCCTTGAGTTAGAAGAGTTGGAAGGAGTTGAACATTGTAAGGGGTTAAGGTGTATTAATGCGAGGAGGTGTCCCAAATTGCAATGGGGTGAGGGAGCAGTGGAGAGGCTCCGCCAGAGCATTACAATACAGTTGTAGGAACTAAATAAATATACATCTGCAGGGTTGTATTATGAAGAAGGGTCGTATTAGAAATGATATATGATATGAGATAGTGATTATGATTTTTTATTTTAAATTAAATTTATTTGTATGATTATGATATTGATTGAATGTAAAGAGATGTGTATTTTATTTTATTTTATATTTGAAGTTAATGTAAAGATATATTTTTATAATTGAATTAATTTTTTTTATTGAAGAAGATTTTTATATTTGATAGAATTTTAAGGTTAAAATATTAAATTATTATAATTAGTGAATAAATTATAATGTTTATTATTATTACTTTTAATAATATTTTTTTTCAGTTAAAAAATCACCTTAAGTAATCCAAGGTAATCCAAGTCAAAAGATGTTTCAACTAAATTGAATCACAGTGGATGGAGTGAAGTCAAAAGATGTTTCAACTAAATTGAATCAGAGTGGATGGAGTGAAATCTATCTATACATAAATGTAAATATGTAAATATGCATAACAAATATTATAGTTATTAAAATAATGAATTTTTGTTTTATTCACTTAAATTAAGTCATATTTATTCTATAACTTTAATATTTAAACCTTTTTTAATTATAAGATTCGATTATTTTATAATTTGAATATTTTTATTTTGATAGCATTTATTGAAATAATAAAATTTAAAAAATTATTTATTTTATTTTAACTTTTAAGCTTACTTAATTTTATAATTTTAATATTTAAAGCATTTTTCTATTACACGATTTAATTATTCTATGATTTGAATATTTTTATTTTAATGACATTTATTGAAAAAATAAAATTATTTATTTTACTTTCACTTTTAAGCTTGCTTTATTTTATAACTTTAATATTTAAACCTTTTTAATTATACCATTTGAATATTTTATAATTTTTTTATTATATAATTTGACTATTTATTTTGTTGATGAGTAACTTGATTTTATTTTGTATGTACCAATGAAATATTTTAATTATTTTTTAAAATTATGAAAAAATTAATTTCAAATAAGATTTAAAATTTTAAAATATAAAAATAATTAAATTTTGTTTGACAACATGAATTTAAAATAAGATTATTAATGATTGTATGTTTAAACTTCATGACATCATCAATAACATAATTAAAGTTTATGAATTGTTAAGATTATGAAGAATGACTCCTAAAAATTATGAAATGAATGTTTAAAATGGAATGAATTTTTTTATCAATTTGAAAATAAAATTTTTAAACAACAAAAGAAGGGCACATTTTGATAGAAAGAGCTTAATAAATTTTAAAAGTTTATTTAAATTTTTTGTAATATAATATTTTATTTAAGATTAATTTTTAATATTATTAACTTAATACATTACATTAAAATAAGAAGAAATTAAAAAATGTTTTATATCTACATAATGAATATAATATGTACTCTTGAAAATTTAATATGGGACAATACAACAAGAAGTTGAAGATTGGGACAATACAACAAGAAATTGAAGAGTATGATTTGTTATTTTTTCAAAGTGAAAATAAAAATGAATTAAGTATGGAGTTACTACAGGTCTTGTACCTTTTTTGGTCTAGTCCAATATCTCAAATCATTTTTTGTTCAACCATGGAACACTAATCGATACAACAAGAATGGAACCCCCTCCTTTCTTAGTGGCCCAATATTTAACATGTTTTAATAATTGTTTAGGGATAGGGTAAGGTTTTTGCATACCTCCATTGCTAATTAGGATTAGAGTTTTGGACCCTTTATATTCCTCTTGAAAGTTATTTGCTCATGCGTTAGTAATGGGAGTTGATGTGACATCCATTCAATACCATGATGATCAACAACATAGGTCAACTTGCAAGATGCATAACTTCTTCATATAAAATCCAATTGAGGTGATGTTTATGTTAATAGAATGCTCTCAACGTGTAACATAATGTTGAGAGGTTAAATACCATGTCTACAAAGATTTGGCTTAAAACCCAACCATTGAATTCCTTGAACAACCTATAGAATATTTAGGGACCCAACCAAAATAAGACATGTCCTTGAAATGGACCTTCCAACCAATATCTCCAATTTCTCTACTCATAAAGTACCAAAACAAACGACAAATTATGTAGTGATCCATTTTGGATAATATCTACCTATTTTAGGAGGCCTTCGATCCCCATGATGTCCTACTGAAAGATGCGAGGGGATTTTCCTTTATCTTCTTCCTAGAGTACCATTTGCTTTGTCTAGCAATTATTTTTTCAACCGAACTTGTCAGAGTTCATGCTACCCTTATCTAATTGTTTTTTATTTCTTCTGTGGAACTATATACTTTACTAACTTTGTCTGAGATTCTTGCGCTAAGTCCTCTATGGTAGGTGTTGAATATGTCTTATATTATTTGCATTAGGGCTACCGAACATGAATAAACACTAGTATTTACATCCTTTTATGCTTTTTTAGCGAATGATGATTTAACACACTATAATCTAATCTTGGTTAAGGGATTAGGGTTGTAATCTAAGTCGGGTTAATTGATTAGACTTTATAGATGTCATGGAATATCTAAATATGTCATTATGAATAGTCAAATTAATACAATGAAGACGATAGAGGTGCACGGCTTTATGTTAGGCTAGTTTTCTTGGTTAAGGGTTTCCAAGGTAAATCTTTATGTATTGTGTGTGTCAATATTTGAACAAGCTCTAAAAGTTTTAGGATCCCAACCAAAATAAGAAATGTACTTGAAATGAACCTTCCAGGAAATATCTCTAATTTCTCCACTCATAAAGTACCAAAATAGATGACAAGTTGTATAGTGATCGATTTTGGATTATACCTCCCCATTTTGGGAGGTTTTTGGTCCACAAAATGTTTTACTGAAGGTTGTGAGAGAAGTTTCCTCTATCTTCTCCGTAGAGTCCCATTTTCTTTGTTTGGCAGTTATTTTTTCAACCGAACTTGTCAAAGTTCATGCTACCCCTATCTAATTGTTCTTAACTTCTTTTGCGAAATTGTATCCTCTACTAAATTAGTCCAAGTTTCTTGTGCTAAGTCCTCAATGGTAGGTGTTGAAGATGTCTTATATTCTTTGCATTAGGGTTGCACCATGCATGAATAACCACTAATTTTTACATCCTTTTGTGCTTTTTAAGCCAACTGTTTTTTAGCTCATTATAATCTAATCTCAATTAAGGTATTAGGGTTGTAATATAATTCAAGGGTTAATTGATTAGGTTTTCTAGATCCCACAGAATGTGTAAATATTTCATTATGGATGGTCAAGTTAATACAATGAAGAAGATAGAGGTGCATATTTAAGTTAGGTTAGTTTTCTTGGTTAAGGGTTTCCAGGGTAAATTTGTATGTACTGCATCTTCCATTCTTTGAACAAGCTCAAGAAGTTTTAGGACCCCCACCAAAATATGACATGTCCTTGAAATGGACCTTCCAACCATTATCTTCAATTTCTCCACTCATAAAGTACCAAAATAGATGACAAATTATATAGTGATCCATTCTGGATCATACCTCCCCATTTTGGGAGGCTTTTGTTACCCAAAATGTTTTACTGAAGGATTTGAGGAAATTTTCCCTCTATCTTCTCCCTATAGTACCATTTTTTTTGTGTTGCAATTATTTTTTCAATTCAATTGTGAGATTTCATGTTGCCCCTAATGAATTGTTTTTCACTTCTTTTGCGAAACTATATCCTCTACAATCTTTGTCCAATATTTTTATGATAAGTACACTATGACCAATAGGTGTTGAATATGTATTATATTATTCACATGAGGGCCACACTAGGAATGAATAACCACTAGTTTTTACATTCATGTGCTTTTTTAGCGGGCGATTTTTCAGCCGACGGTTTTCCAGCCCATTGTACTTTAATCTCGGTTAAGGGATTAGGGTTGTAATCTAATTTGGGTTTATTGATTATGTTTTCTAGATGTTGTAGAATATATAAATATTTCATTATGGATAGTTAAGTTAATACAATGAAGAAGATAGAGGCGTAGATTTCAATTAGGCTAGTTTCTTAGTTAAGTGTTTCCAGGGTAAATATCTATGCATTGTGTGTGCCATTCTTATTGTATTTATTTTTATTAGGAATTAGTATGCATTTCTTCATTTTCATAGGATTAAAACTTACAGTAGGTAATAATTTCCTTTCATTTTCATGGACTAACATGGAAGGCCCATAGAGTTTCATATTTTCCACATTTATTGTTGGGTAAATGCACATCTATGGAGGTTGAATAAGTCTATAGCCATTGTTGTCACCTAAATTTCACACAGTTGTGACATTGTAGCATTCATTACAGAAATACATCATCGACATACAACGTGCATCTCACTAATCTTCTTCTTCATCAAAATCAACATGCGAAATAAAACAATGAATTAAAAATTCAAACTTTGGTCCACCCACGCAAGTTTGCAAAATGAAACCCACACAATGGTGTGTTGAAAAACCTTCAAAATCTGTGCGAATGTACCGACATGTGAACCATTAACTTCCGGGTTGCATTCAAAGCTTTGAAACCATATTTTGGCTCCAAAGAATTTGAATTGACCTCCATTACTTGCTTTGGCATTCAATAGCCCCCACACTCGTACCTTGATGTCACTTCATGAAAGGAAGCATTCACATGATAAACCAGTTGTTTGAAGGCATCCATTTGGCCTATAAAAGGAATCCCATGTGAGCATGCATTTCATAAGGAGAAATTAAGAGAGAATTTATGCTACAAGAATTAGTTTGAGAGACATCTCATTCATCCTCATTCTCACCACTCATTGGCATTTCAAGATCACATGGTTTCTTCCGCAAGAAGCAAGTCTTTTCCTTCACCATTCCAAGTTAGTTAGCAAGCAAATTGAGGGAGAACAAAGGACCCTCCCGAAACGAATGTTGGATACTATTTTCATGCAACATTCTCCTAGGTGATACCATTGTATTGAAGCTTTTCCACTGGACATAAAAATTTGGTTGAAGCTCATCTCATTATTGTGTTTTCATGTCATTTATGTAAGTTTAATTTTCCAAGCATTTATATGTGTTGTTATCAGTTTCATGGCTTCAATATTGTTGTATTGGTATTATTAACCCTCATTTAATCTATTTCCTTGGTTACAACTTGAAAGGGAAGGAAGAATTACACACCATTGAGCCATTTTTCTCACAACAAAATTGGCTACTCCACTTTTTGTTTTTCTTATTTTTCACATTTAAAGGTTGTCTTTTTGCTTATTAACTGATTTGGGGCTCTTGTAGGATCATTCTCTTGCTGTTCATCCCCCTAACCAGTGATTTTGTAGGTTCAAGTACCATTTTTTCTTCATTTCTCAGGCAGTGTGGTTCCCATCATCTGTCCCACATGTATCAATGTGCATTTTTCTTCGAAAGTTATGTTATTGTGTTGCTTGTCCTTATTTTCACCTGAATCACTTTTTTGCGTGGGAATTCATACCTTGATCTTGCATTGTCGCTCAAGTTGTAAGTTATCTTTGTCGTGCGACCTATTAAGTATCGGGATACACTATAGCATGACTAAGAGGCCCATTACCCATGCAATGGAGGGAAATTTGTGTTTTCTTTTGATTTATTGATTCACAATTGTATTCCACATGGATGTCCACACAGTAGGGAGGAAAGTCATTTTTACAACTCTCTTTTTCTAGGGATTGGGCTTTAAGGTTATCGACAACCTCCTAGATTACACTAGAGTAGATTACACAACTTCTTCATTGCTTTTAAGTTATAACAAATTGTTAGTCTAGGAATTTGAGTGAATTTGCAATAGTTTAAACTCTTGTTGTTTGCATATTTCTTCTTAAATCAATTTACAATAATCTGCTCTTCACACAAACAAGGGAACTAAAAATTCTTGGAATAAATTAGTATGTTATTTTCATTGTTCCCATAAAGTGACCTTGGAAAACCAGAAAGGACTACAAGACTGAAATAATGCCCTTTGTGATGGGCCTCATTTTGGTAGGTTGATTGGCCCATCTTTATGCCATCTAAAGGCTTAATAGGGAGATATAAAGACTTATATGTGCATCATATAAATACTTTTTTTGGTAATTAACCTTTAGAACATTTTCATGTTTGATTAATGAATGTATATTTGATATTTAGTTAGTGTTGTCCCTCATTTGCTTTGGCTTTCCCTAACTCTCACTGATTGGTCTAACATGAGCACGCTTGAGCTGAAAGGTTGTGCAGACAAGTGGAGCATGTTGAATTATGGAGACTGTCATTGGTGTTGGTCACCAATGCTACATCCCAGGTACAAAAGATATCTCCCGAGCACAACCAAGCCCAAGATTAGTTCCAAGTGGCAAGTGACTACCCAAGTTTAGGAATTTAGTTTCAGTTAATTGGCCAATATTAAGGGCGAATCACAACAAATCTTTTTGAATTTTTGTATAAATTAATACGAGTGGGAACAACCTAATGGTATACAATGGTGTTGAAACTTTGATCCACATAGAGTTTGAGCTATCTACTCATGTTCATTGTTTGGTTAATTGTTACATTCTCGATATGTATTTTTTTTAATGAACAAAAGCATTGATATTTTCTAAGTTAGAGGTTATTCTTTAGGTTATTGAACCGGTCTTAGGGTGGGCCTCCTCGATACTATACATCTTGAACCTTTGTAGTAGTTTATGTGATTCATCATAATAAATATTTAATTGTGATTTATTTATTTATCTATGCATTTAAATTTCCTGTAGTTTCATGTGTGTTTCCTGTAGTTAGAAGCTTTCACCATTTACATATGATTTACTTATGATAGTTACTAGAATTTCCTTTTTAGTAATTAAGTGTTAATTTCTCGCATACTTTAAGTTGATTACATCAGAAGGTTTTTGATTTGGATTATGCTTGGAAATATCTTATGGAAACATTATAGTTGAAAAGCATTATTTCTTGTCACTTCTAAGATCCTATTACAAAATGACCAGACAACCTTAATTCTCTTTCTTCCAAGCCTGGGAATAAGGTTAAACATCACTAGCAAAGGGGAAGTCAGATTTAGTGAATAAGGATTGAATCTAAAATATTTTGATCTATCAGATTGCATGTGCTAGAATTGGAACTTAGTTCCCTTTAAGTTAAGTTGCATATATGTTGCACAACACCTCTAAAGTTTGTGAGTTCCTCATGTTGACAATTTAATGTCCAAAGTTAGGGATTCCAACATTCATTGTTGATAATATTTGGCTTACCACTTTTTGGTACTCTTGCCGAGGAGGTGCTAAAAATATAATGGAAAACTAAAAAAATAATAGTTTACATGACTTGACCATGGGATAAATTCAGTATATTTTTACCAAGAACCCATGTTGTGACTGAAGAAAGTCCAAAAGAAACATATTTTCAAAATTTTGAGTTTGTTGAAGAACCCGAATTCGATTTTGGTATTTTTGTCAACCCTCTTGCACATCTGGAAGTTGATTAAGAGGAATCTCTAGTCATTAGTCCCATAGAATAAGAAGAGTGACCATAGATATTTGAGTTTCCTATCATAGGATCCAATGAACAAACTAGGATGAATAATATCAATCCTGCTAGTATCCCTAATTTCCTTGGTTAAACCACAAAATATCTAGATACTTTTCTCTTTGATTTTGAAGTAGTTTGCAAGACTTACAACTATTCCTTATATGGTCAGAAGCTTAAGATTTTCCCTTCTACTTTAAAGGACTTAGTTTTAATATGGATTATGAGTTTAGAGGTAAATAATATATTTTCATGGGAACGGATGAAACAAAATCTCATAGAAAAATATAGGGACTACCACAAAGCTAAGGATGGCCGAGATGAAATATTTAGGATGGTTCATTGAGAGAATGAATCCCTAGAGGAGTATGAAGAAAGATTTCAACTAAGTTATACGATATCCCATAACTACACATTAGATGAAGAATTCAGCTTGTGCTCCTTAGAGGGATAAGAGAAGAATTAATGGAAATTATAAATCCCTTAGCCAATGGAGATATATTTCAACTAGATTATGATACGAACCGTTACACCAAAACCTCGAGGTGTTAGTGAAGGCTGTCCACTAGGATCTTAACATCCCACCACGCTCCGCAGTCCAGAATCTGGGTTGGATGTGCGCCTGTACGGTGGTGTCCCCTTTGCGCCGTACGAGCCCCAGGCGAACACTACAATGTTGGCGTTTCCACCCGCTCTGTGACTTGAACCTGGGTGGAGGCTCTGATACCAAATGATATGAACCGTTACACCAAAACCTCGAGGTGTTAGTGAAGGCCGCCCACTAGGATCTTAATAGATTATGATGACATAAAGTGAATTTTCAAAAACTATTCTAGGTTTTTTAGTAAGGAAGGTAGGGGTAGCAGGAGTATTATTTCTTAGTCATCTAAAACCATATCCTCAAGCCTTACCAATTATGATATAGGAACTCTATTATATGACATGAAAACTAACATCCTGCTCTCTCTTTCCATGTAAATGGATTCAATGAAAATCGAGAAGAAAAATGAAGAGGCTAAAAATGCAAAAGTTATTTTCTTCCCTAAATGCAGAAAGAAGCATGAGATAAACCAACGCCCATTAAACATAGTGGATGCTTGTGGGATATATGTAGGAAATCATGCAAATAATAGTTTCCCATTTCCATCTTCCTTCGAAACTATGCTTCAAGGGTTAAGTCCAAGAGATAATATGGATCCACTTTGCTTCGTTAACCAAAGAAGGATTGGTCAAAAGACCTTTTCAATACTATAACCAACATTCCAAGGGAAATCCCATCATCATCCAACTGGAGACCGCAACAACAAGAAGATGCTTGATGCCATCACCCATTCCTATCCAAATTCCGACCCAATAGGCATCAAAACAACCTTAGATGTCTCCTCAACAAGCACCAAACCCTAATAACATTAGGTAGGTTCAACCTATCTACAACAATGAGGTGACCAATTTTTAGACATATTCCCTAAATATAGTGAACTTTAATAAGTTAAATCTATGTTATGGAAAGGTATTAAAAAACCCTCAATCTCATGCCATCACTGAGCAATTGAAAAATAGACAAGGACCTCAAGATATTCTTGTTAATCAATTGAAAGGAAATTAGGTTGCATAACATAATCCAAAATACCAATTTTCTCAAACTCCTCCATTTCCTTAAAGGACAGAGTACAAAAAGTTTGGCAATTTAGAATATGTTTTTTTGGAGGAACTTAAAAAATTTGTGTGTGAAGATTCCACTCATTCAATCCATTAAGCAAGTTCCCATCTACAATAAGTTCATTAAGGATACTTGTATCAACCCTAGAAGGAAGAAAAAAAATCCTCCCACCATAATATCATAGAACAACTTGTAGATTTGATGTTCAAGAGAATCTTCAACCATAAATATTAAGATCTAGGAAGCCAAGAAGTGAATGTAAATATCAATACAACCATCATACAAAAAACTATTGTAGAATTAGGAACAACAATCAATGTCATGACCAAGGATACAATATTGAAATTAAATATGAATTCATTTTTTAGGCACACAACAACTATCCTTCAGTTAGAAAACAGTTCACTTGTGTGTCCAAAATGAGTCTTAGAAGACTTTATTGTGTCAAAAGATTCATGGGAATACCTTGCAAACTTCATAGTTTTACAAATCAAAGACAAGCTTAGTGGGTATACTCTCATGTTAGGTAAACCTTGGCTGGAAACATTTGATGCCTACATTTTTTGTAGGGAAGGAAATATGAACATAAAAAATGGTGTTTATTAAGGAAATTAACCATTTATCCACTTGCCAAGCCACTCATTGACACATAAAATTCTCTACGTCTAGAAGAAGATGATAATTTTGATCAGACCATCCATCCAATCCTTATTATAGATACAACTCTTGCACTTAGATATCCTGATGAAGATACAATCATATCTAATTTCCTACATAATCGTTACCCTATCCCTAAAGTGATTGAAAAGATCTTCATTCAAGAAGAACCCTAAAGTGATTGAAAAGATCTTCAGTCAAGAAGAATGGAAAATGGCTATAGTCCTAAAGGATCCAAAATATCCTTGGAAAAGAGTGTTTTCAATAGAAGAGAAGAAGTCCTTTGCTAAGATACTTGAGGTTTCCTTAGGAAATACTTGAAAAAATCAATAAAAATCTAGATCCTGAATAAGAACAACTATTAAGAGTCCTCACCAAACATAGTGCAACATTCGCTTGGGACTATACAAACATGAAAGGTGTACAATTAGACATTTGCAAGCACCATATTTATGTCAAAGAAGATGATTTACCTATTAGGAAACCTCAAAGGAGGATGAATTCAACTCTAAAATATATTGTCAAGGAGGAATTATAAAAACTCTTGGATGTTGGTTTCATCTATTCCATTTATGATATTGAGTTTGTGTTCCCTTTAGTCATAGATCCAAAGCAAGGAGGAAAATGCAGAATTTGTGTTGACTATAGAGAGCTCAACAAAGAAACTAAAAAGGACCACTTTCCATTACCCTTCATTGACCAAGTGTTGGATGCCTTATTTGGAAAAAAAAATTATCTTTTCTAGATGGTTTTAGGGGGTACAATCAAATCCAAATCCACCGAGAGGACTAAGTTAAGACAAATTTTACTTTTCGTTGGGGTGATTTTGCTTATAGAGTTCTCCCATTCAACTTAAGAAATGCTCTTGCAACTTTCTAAAGACCTGTCCTAAGCATAGTCATAGACTTTGTACATGAAAGTATAGAAATCTACATTGATGATTTTACACCCTATGGGGAAACTAGGGAAAATTTTAGGGGTGAAATTCATCCCATGGGATAATTTTTGAGGTATTTTTCCAAAATCATATTTGCCATTTTTCATTTTTTTCCAATATGATTTGCCCAAATTCAATAGGATTAAAATTCTTTACTCTAAAAAACTCCAAAATTGTCCAAAAATGATATAAAACCCTTAGGAATTTGAATATTTTAAAAAAATATAGTAAAACATCAGTTATGGTTGGAAATTTGATAATTAGTAATATTCGCTATGGTTTCTAAACTTCAAGATAATTATGCATCCTTAAAATTTTCCCTAAGGGAACTTTCAACAAGCCTTAGATAACTTAGAGAGTGTGCTAATAAAATGCATTGAAATGATCTTATGTTTGAGTAATGAAAAATGTGAAATGATCATGAATGAACGAATACTCTTAGACCATCATGTTTGCTCCCAAGGAATTAGAGTTGATCAATCCAAAATTGAAGTCATAAAAAACTTGCTCCTGCATCCAAATAAAAAAGGATGTAAGAATTTTTCTAGGGCATGCATGCTATTATAGAAGATTTATAAAATCCTTTAGCTAGACAACTGTACCTATGTTTGTTATTTGCCAACCAAGCAAGCAGATTTTGTGTGGACAAAGGAATGTATGAGAGAATTTGAATGCATAAAACAAAAAATCATGACATATGTTTTGTAAGGGTCCAAGTGGGGCATTCCATTCCACATACATTGAGATGCCTCTAAAAAAGATATTGAAGCAATCTTTTGACAGCAAGAGAACAAATATCCATTTGCTATCTACTACATCAACAAGAATTTATTTGGAGATAAGGTTAATTACACTTTGATAGAAAAATAATTCCTTGTTACATGGTGTACTCTATCAACAAATTTCGACACTACACCATAGGTTATCCAGTGTATATACATACCAATCACTCAACTATCAGGTATTAAATAAACAAACTTAATTTTAATGGTAGAATTATTTAATGGTTGTTACTTCTACAAGAATTCAACTTAACCATTCTTGCTAAACCAGGTAGGATTAATGTTGTTGCAGATTTTATATCTTGACTAACCCATACTACATATTGATAAATTGTTGAAGTTCATCTGACTTTTCTATCTCAGTCCAAACGACATGGTTTGTTGATATGGAAAACTATATAGCGACATAAAAGTTTTGACAACACATCAACTATCAAGAGCATAATTGTAAAATCATAAAAAAGAACACAACTTATACTTGGATCAAGGGTCTTTATTCAAACAAGGTTTGAATCAAATATTTATAAGGTGTGTGAGATAATATGAAGTGCATGACATCTTGCATGTATGCCATATTGAACTCTATGAGGGAAATTACGTATAAAAAATAACAACTCATAGGATCATATAGATAGGTTACAACTGGCCTACCCTCCACAAAGATGTTGAGCAATATATTTCAAGATGTGATGAATGCCAAACAATGGGGAAGCCTACAAAAATAGATGAAATTCCTTTTCTACCTCAAGTCTCATCTTAACCATTTTATAAATGGTGCCTGGGGTTAATCAATCCCCCCTCTAATTGGAAGAATCATATTTTCGTATGCAATGACTACTTGACAAGGAGGGTATAAGTTAAGGCCCTAAAGGATGTAGATGATCAAGATGTAGAAATGTTTTTGAATGAGAATATTTATATTAGTTTTGGAGTGCCAAGGGAGCTAGTCACTAATCGAGGTTCTCTTTTCACATCAAATTTGATTGAAAATCTCATGCATAAGAATAAGATCAAACATAGGAAATCATTTGCATATCATCCCCTACAAAAAAATGGTTAAGAAGAAGTGACTAACATAGAATTTAAAAATATACTCACTAAGATAGTCCAACTTCATAGAAAATACTAGGAAAATAGATTGACTAAAGCAGTATGGGTATATAATACAAGTTGGAAGACTATTGCAAGGCTCACCCCTTATGAATTAGTCTCTAGAAAGAAAATTATGTTGTCTATGGAATTTGAAGTAAAGATATTAAGAACAATTACATACCTGAACCTAGACTTATCTTCATCATAGAAAGAAAGAATACAACATTTGAATGCTCTATATGAATTCAAATAAGTGGCATTGTTTCATATTGAAGTAGTTCAACAACAAAGAAAATTCTGGCATAAAAAGTTCATCAAGACTAAAAACATCAAGGAGGAGATTGGTCACTTCTATATGATTCAAGGTTTGTGGAATTTAAAGGGAATTTGAGGACAAGATGGCTTGGACTCTATCATTTTGATACGGTGCAGTCAAGATAAGGACCATAGATGATGTTCAAACACATTTGTTAGTCAATGCTCATAGGTTAAAGGTATATAAAAATCCCAAGTCAAAAGAAGAGTTCTCAAAGAAACTATACAAGAAACATTTGTGTCTAATTGAGGGAAGCAATGCACTCATTTCTATCTAACAATATTTGTTTTTTTGTTAATAAAAAAAAGAGAAAATGGATTTGTCAAAAAAGTGAGTTGGGTTCAAATTGTATTAAATGAGGCCACTTTGATCAACAAAATAGGAATCGCGGGAGGAAAACATTGGAATAAGGATGATAGAGAGATAGTGAATCAAGAAAATAAATATTTCTTCAAAACCCACGAAAAGTATGAAGAAGATGAATGGGGTAAAAAGAGACACTATGTTGTGTCCCTAGGATGAAGTTGCATTTTATATGCTTAAGTACAAGAAATGTGGAGTAAGTCTAAGCATTATTTATGCTTATCACTTCAGGATTCTAAACCTATTAAGGAATCTTACTCATTGGAATCCAGAACAAAACATTAGCATTCCTTACTTTTTGTTACATTCTTTGGTAGAAATGAATCTCAAAGTATAGAAATGTAGGGGTTATGCTTTGAATTGCCACTGCTTCATCAACTTAGATGATTGTGTGTAAATCTCTAGAAGCTCAGTTCCCCCAACTATCATGGAATGATTTATCCATATGATTGAATGTATATCTAGGGACTAGGAGGAGCAATTGAAACTAAGACTCTTATCGCTCTAGGAAAGAATAAGAAATTAGTTCAAGAAGGATCTTCTACTAAGACAAAAGTTTAGAATTGGAACAAGCTGAAAAATTAGGATAAAGAAGTGGTAGGTACCCTCATAAAATTGAGGAAACCTAGGTGAAATTCTCCAAAAATGAAAAAACAAACCTCCTTTCCAATGGTTTATGAGTTTAGAATATTATCAAGAAGGTCGAGGACAAGGTCCTAGTCCTCCAAGAAACCAGAGAGCATACCTATAATAACAACTCCAACTCATACAGATGAAGAAGGAACAAACATAGACCTGTTAATGGGCAGATCTGACCTGCTCGCAAATGAAGGAGAAGCAACCCAAACAAGATCCTTAAAATAGTTTCTCGTTTCTTTGGAATAACTACTTCTCACGAGAATAGGGGCCCCGTTGCCACAAAGTGAGTGTTTCTCCGAAGGAGACTTAGAATCAGATTTATCTAAGTTACTAAATGAAATCTTACTCTAAAAATAATGAAAATTAATCTATGATGCATTTTTCAATAGCTGCAACAAACAGTTTTAGTAGTCATGAAAACAGAAAAAACATTTTTAATAGGTACTAAAACCTGTAGCTTTAGGTACTTAAAAACACTATTCTAAAACTACCTAAAAACGCATCAGAAAAATGCAACATAAACACATCCAGAAAGACTGCATAGGTGTAACTTAAAACAACCACAAAAAATAATGCAAATCTAACCTAGATCTAATCTATTTCCTATCTCGATGGAGAGCATATATTAAAACAAAGTTAACATGCAATCATAACAGTAATAATAGTTGGTTACATAATTCATAAAATAACAAAGAAAATTATTATCATATAATCATTAAAACAAATTATAAAATAATATACATTTGAAGATAACAAAAAACAAAAACAAAAATTCATTTACACAATCAAAAGATATATGAACAAAATATAAAAGAAGTATAAAAGAAAAAAAAAGGAGTCTTTATAATATGGAAGTAAAATCCTTTGATAATACCAGTATGTTGTTGGTGAGCTCCTAATATGGATGCCTAATGAGGGCAGCTTATAGCAAGAGCCTACTTTAAATGTCAACCCGGGGAACATACAAACTTGAGAGATGCATGCACTATCTGTGCTCTTTATAGGATAATCTCTTGTCACAGTTTAAAGGGCGGTATCGATGTTCTAAAGATTGTCTACTAAATGTGAGGGTTGTCTAATTAATGTGAAAACTGATTATGCTACGAAATTGAATACTGGAAAGCAATGAATCTGATTAAAAGAATTAAAGTGCTGAAAGCAGTAAATATGTTCTGAGAAGTAAAGCAGGGAATATATTCTAAGTAATTAAAATGCTAAAGTACTAGATGTTGATCTGTTCTAAGAAATAAAGATATAAAGATAGTAAATCTATTTGAAATAATTAAACTGTTGAAATAACTAAATGCTAAGAATGAAAATACCATAACAGAACTATTTTACTATCGGGGAAACGAAGTCTGTAACTACTGTCTGCGCACACAAATTGAGTCTTGATCTATCTTATTCTACCAATCTAGAATTGAAATACGATCTTTCTAATGCTTACCCATCTTCTACTAAGAAGTTAAAAGAAACTAATCACGATGAGAAACTGCAGTGAACTCCAGATCTAACCATGACATTGAAAGTTGAGCTATTACACATGTAATCATGGATAAAAATATGCGTTGCAAGAAATAACCTACAGGCCTACTGACATCGTTTTACTGTACTACGGAATGCATTCTAAACTACTAAATAAAACAATGACTCATTCAACGCTACCATATATCATAGAACTGTTCATCAATGTAAAACGCATACTTGGAAAATACCTGCAGATAGGAATCTCCTGACCTACGTGTTGGAGGGGCCCTCCCCAACCCATACTGAGGAGAGAATAAAAACTCAGAAACGCTTGCTAGAATTAATCATCAATATTTCATTAATATGTAAAATCCATGTCAAAATAGAAGTCTGTACTTCAGTATCTCAATAGTGCAAAAAACGTTAACAATAATGTCTTTCACAAAAAATAACAGCAGGGACCTCTCGCTACCCGAGAGGTCCATATTTATACGATTTAACTCTAATCCTAGCTGATTGTCTAAGTGCCGATTCATCTTGAAAGTGGGAGTGTGTCCCCTATAAATCATGAAACAGGGCGCCGAGCTTGTGGTGATCCTTTAGTCTTCTACACGTCCTTCCTTTAATAAACCTGAACTTGCTCAATCATGCTTGGTTTCCATATAATCAGTTTAATTGATACGCATTCTAACATACAAGATTAATCATAAAAACAATTTCATTAAATCATTAAAGTAAAACACTTTTCCCACAATTGAGTGCGTTTTGTTACCATTTCTTGAGCTGGACTATGGAAAAAGGGTTATCAAAATACCTGTAAAATGGACCCATCAGTTGTGAAACATAACCAAACTGTATTTGAACAGACTCTCAACAGTTGATGACATAAACAACAACTATTAAAAACTCCTTGAGACCTCCTTCATACCATCCCTTCGAAACCCTAGCGCCTCCTATCCTTATCCTTTGAAAATAAAATTTACTAAAGAAGAAGGAATTTAGAGAAGATAAGTTTTTTTTGTTCTCCAAAGATCACGCCCCCCCCTTTTGTAGTCAAATTCCTTTTGTTTATATAGATTTCAAGTCACATCTTGTAACAAAATCAAATCCTAGAATATATCCCTTTTCTCCATTTTGATGCGACCAGTTTGTTGGTGAACTGATAATCCGTTTATGAGTGGCGCGCTTCAATAATATCTAGAGCAGAATCTATGCAATAATAGGTGCCACTTCTCAAGATTTTGTTTGATAAGATACCCTTTGTAAGATATTTTTACTACTTGTTATTAGAAATCCTTTCATAAGCTAATAACAATAAGTTGAAGCTGGAAAGCTAGGTGAAGAAATAAAAGAATGAGAACCCTCATGATGGTAGTTTTCAAAAAACGTTGATCCCTTTTCGTTGTAGCAGTCCATATCATTGAATTCCCCAGGAAATCTCCGTGTGTGCCAAAATTTGTTGTAACTGCTTAATATTGACAGATGATGGGAGTGATTCTCTTTAAACTTGCTGGAATCCATATCCTCTCTTCAAGAAACTCGTAACAACATTCCCTACAATTGTGGAAATCCAATTTACTTCGTAGGGAATCTTCCAACGCTAAAATGGAACCTGAAACTTGCAATTTATTTAATTGTAATTGTGTTGTAGGCATTTTTCTATACAAGGGTGGGTTTCAAATGCACTGTTTCAGATTCATAGTCATTCCGAAAAATAAGTGCATGCCACGAGTTTCAATGAAGTCCAGTTTCTGGAATACTGGAATACTGTGTTGACCACGTGTCAATCCTTCCTTGGGAGTGCCTCTATTTTCTTCCTCCTCCATTTGCAATTTACTTGCCTCGGTTTTCCTCCTCTGTTTGCAGGTTTCTTCGTTTGTTCCTGGATCTAGTTTTCACGATTGTATTCAGTTAGGTTTATAGGTGGATGCAAACCCTCATATGTTCTATTGTACTTAACTCTATCCCAACCGGTCTCTGTTTGGAAAGTACATTTAACTAGTTTGTACCGATAACTGTCTTCTGAGGATTGTTTTATAAATATCCCTTCTATTGTGTTGTATCTCTATGTTTGTTGGACATGCCTCATCGCAAATCCATTTAGGTTGCTCTTTGTCATATTCGTCATCGGATACATAAGAAGGAACCCAAAACCCAATGCATCTTCTCTCTAATTTTTTCACGATGAATTCACTAAATCTACAAAGCTTCTTATAAGTGGGTTGCAACCTTGGTTTAAAGCTTGGAGCCTGGTAAATGAACTTCCACATTATTTTAAATGTTTTAAAGTAAATACCAAGTTCATGGAGTGTTAAAATGGATTTATTGTATTTCATTGTCTTTTTTTTTTTTTTTTTTTAATATATTGTGTATATTCACCAGTTTACTGGATAGGCAGCTTCACTATCTAGGTGTTGGGTGAAGTTCAGACATGCGATTGTTTGGTGTTTCCTTTGATCTTACAAAATTCAATAAAAACATTTTAGCTTGATTAGTTGAAATTTTAGTATATTTCATAAGAAATATAATTCCATTTTTCTTATAACAATTGAGGTTTAGTTAAGACACGATTCCAAGTGGCCAAGTCCTTGTTGGTTGGATAATTTTATAGCCTAATGCTTCTTCTCATATTGTTGATGTGTTTTTTTCCACAGTGAGAAGCGAGCAAATGGGCTAGAGGAAGTTCCATTGCAGGCCATCCTCAACCTAATGCTAATCCGAAGATTCAAAATAGTAGGCATACACAAAGGAAAACAGGAGGAAACACCACTGCAGGACCATCTCAACCTAATGCTATTTTGAAGAATCAAAAGGAAGGAATACTCATAAACAACAAACAAAAAGAAACCCCACAACAAGCCCTGTTCAACCCAATGCTAATCAAAAGATTCTAAATGGTGGGCATGCTCAATAAATAGAAAGAAATATTTGTAGAGTATGATACTAATCCTAAATTAGATGTAATGGAGAGGTAAAGTTGTCAACAAAATCTTACATAACCTCCAAAAATGGATTTTCTTGCATGACTATGCTTGGCTGTAGTTTATTGTCACTTTAAATATTATTACCTTTGATTTTTTTTAATGACTATTGAAATAATGGTCACATGCTTTCTCTATTACCCTATCAAATGCTTTCTGTGTAGTAATTCATAAACATTATATGACATGTAATCCATCCCATATAGATCTAGATTGAATCACGTACAGATCCATGCTCTATCCATTATGGAATTAGATTCATAAAGGATCCAATACATATATAAGGATCCACCATCCTTAAAGTGGATTAGATTCACAGTTCTACAAAATTGTTAGAGCAGAGAGAGTCTTGGACATTTTAATATGTGATTTTTTCAATGTGACATAGACACACCCTTTGTGTTTAGAAAATTTCTAAAGGTCTATTCATTTAGAGTGAAATCCATATATACTTATGGATTATGTGGAAATATATCAGGATTCTTTCTGTTATGTCCAGGCTATCCTTCTTTGTATATACACTGGACTTTTGGATTATAAGTCATTCCATTTAACTACTATGCATTTGCATATGAAATTGGAATTCCATTTTTAGAGACAAGTGCCAAGAATGCCACAAATTTGGAGGATGTATTCATGGCTATGGCTACTAAGATTAAAAAAATAGGTATGTTTTTCATCATTAATAACCCTTTTTCCATTTTGGTTATGATGCATTCTTGGTTTCTAAGATTTTCTAGGGGAAAGAAAAATAACATACTATTAATAAAAGGAAAAATAGTATAGTCTGAATACAATGACCCATGATACAACTAGCCCTTCCGATAAGGTGTGTAAACACAAAGATTCATGCCTCCATAATAAGGCCAATACATAAACCATGCTAAAAAAAGATCATTCATAATGACCTAGAATAACATAAAAAGTGAAAACAAGCCACCATAAGATTGGAAAGACCATAAACCAAAACATCCACGGCCAACAACATAGGCCACCAAAGTCCCACATGATGAAACAACGAAATATATCAAAATGAAAAAAACTGAGGAAGATCCTCTCAGCAATAACATAGTCACCATAAAAAATACCCAAAGGTGCCACCAAAAACCCAACAAGATGTTGGCCATCAAGAAGATCTAACAACCTGCAAAAAAGGATATACAGTCGCAACATATAAAAAACAATAGTAGAAGTAATAGAGATGACTAGAAACGAAGATGATCCACAGAACCATTAGAAACCAACTGATCATGACTCCAATCCTCCCAAAAGATGATTCCCTCAAGTGTTAATAAATCTCTTTTAGAAATATCGTCTCCCAGTTGATTTGATTCACGATACACATGATGGAATGTGATCCTATCAAAATGATCTATCAGCGAACGAGTCTCATACAACCAATGAGTGAGCAAAATCACATTAAAGAAAGCCGATCCCTTTTATTGATGTAATGGCCTCCTCAGAGAAATTACCATCATTAGTCTAGTCATGTCCTCCTCTATCTTTTTCAGACATCTATCACGGGTGATCCTTTTTTCCTGGCCCAATGTATAGCTTTCTCTTTTATTGATTTTAAAGTACCGAGAAATTGATGGCTTGCTGACTCAGGAATACTAGGGTCAAATTTCTTCCAGTTTTGAGTTACTAGATCCCTGATGTCCTCCCCATTTTCCCACGAGGAATTGTACTTAAATGGAGCCTTCGATTTCTCTACAACAATACCAATTTCAATTCATACTAGGAAGTGGTATGAAATTCTTTCTTTTTCTACCTAGGAGAAAAAAAAGGAATATAGTTGATTAGCCTTTGATGCATTAAGAAATGGTCAAGATGCTTGGAAATACCTGCCTCTCCTTTCCTGTTGTTAACCCATGTTAGCATGGCCTCAATTAGTTCAATGTCTACTAACCCCTCCTCTTTGAATTTATTTATAATAAATTCCGCTAACCTATCAACTCGGGCCACCAACCCCACAACACCAAATTGTTCACAATAAAATTGAGAGGACCACCAAGAATGAGCCTCTCTCATTCAATCATGTCATTTCTTAGCAAGGAAGTCCAAAAGAGATCCTAATTATTGTGGTGAATGTATCCGTTCACTAAGTTAATAGTCGAATCCGACTCTCATATTGAATAATAGATAATAATAATATATTTGATGATGTTGATAAATTACAATAAGATCACCTTTTATAGGGCTTGAGGAAGCATAGTGAAGGGTTACGCCCTTTCACTTAGTAACTTGATAAACTATTAATTTATAATTAATAATATTAATTAAATATTCATAGCATTGCCTTCCCCTTAGGAAAGCTTTGTCCTCAAAGCTTGAGTATTTTCCTAATGTCGTTCGTCATTCAGATTCAGTGTTGGTATTAGAATCAGACGTGATTTCTTGTGTAGAGACTTGCACTTCCTTTCCATTGATGATTTTGCACTGTATTGTCTGAGTGTTCCTACATTTATGGCCTGGGATCCAATCATCACCGCATCGACGACATATAGTTTTCTTCTTTTTTCTATTATCAGAGTAACTGTTAGATGACTTTGATCTATTTTCCATTTCATAGGCATATGATTGAGGTTTGTGGCATTGATGGCCAGGTGACCAAGTATCTGCATAGTACCTACATTGTGTCTCTTTTTCTTGTCGATAATGGTTATCACCTCTTGTTTTTATTCCTTCCAATTTGCGTTTTGCAGCTTTTGCTTTATGTCTTGCTACTTCTACGTTAGGTATGTCATGTAACTTTAACTCTTTTTGGAGGTACGGTTTAAGACCTCCTAAATAGGTTTCGAGTCTTTGTTTGTCAGACAACCCAAATACTCGTGTCGATAAGTTTTCCCACTAATGTGTGAATTCCTCAACGCTTCCAACCTATTGTAATTTGGTAAGTTTACTGAAAAATTCATCTTCTTTGATACCTTGAAACCTATTAAAAAAATCATTTTTGAACAAGTTCCAGGTGTAGGCAAAATTGTCTCTCTTCCACCATAAGTACCAATTATAGGCATACCCTTCCATATGCATTGATGCATATTTCACCTTCTCGTCATCAAATTGAATATTGTAAATGTCGAAGTATTCTTCTGCTTTGTTTAGCCAAGCAATGCATTGGTCTTCACTTCCATTGTATTTCGACAACTCTATTTTTGCCTTAGGTGGGTACACTATGTAAGGGTGATATTGATTCCCTTTTTCTTTATGGTTTGATGGTGGATCGGAACTACTGGATGACGTAAGTGACATATTTGAACTGCTTCGTTGTTGGCGGAGATTTTTATCTTTTTTATTCTCTACTATCTTACTGATAGCTTCTATTTGGCTGTTTAATCGTGCCTCCATCTCTGGCAGTACTTTTGTTTCTATCTCTTGCTTAAGCTTCGCATTGTTAATCTTTATTTCTTTTTGCAATTCTTCTTGATTCTTGGAGAGGCAGGTGGATCCATGGAATCAACTTCTTTATCTCCTTTAGTTGGTTTGATGTTACCTTGAGATGACTTCACACATGGGGAGGGATTGATTACATAGCCAGGAAAATCATGAGGCTCTTTTACTCTCCACACCTTTATGGTAAATGGTTTGTCACACTCGTGCATCAAATGGCCATACTGCTACCGGATGCACCTAAAAGGAATATTTTCATAGTCTAATAGTTGGGAGAATTTAGTCATGCCTACCTCTATCTCCATAGATTCATACAAACCTTGTATGACATCTATATCCTGGCATAGGTATTTTAGCAACAATGCTAAAATTTAAAGATTTATAAGACTCATCTGCAATGAAGAACTTACCCAACAGGTCTCCTATACCTTTCAAATATTTTTCACTCTAGATCTCCATGGGAACCCTCGACAACTTGACCCAAATTGGAGTTGATTTTTCAAATTCCTCTTGGGCATTAAACCTTGGATGTCAAGGCTTTAGGGAGAGGATCGCTTTGTCATAGAACCATTGACCCCTTAATATCCAATTAACATCTTCTTTTGATTGGAATATGAAGCTAATCCATCCATGATACAACAGATGGGAGGTTGGTTCATGAATCAAAACTAAGCCCTAGTGATCCTTAATCAATCTCTTAAGGATATCGACCCCCATTTTTTGTCCCATAATTTTTTCATCTAGAGTCTTTCCTAGCAGATTGGTGACTTAAACCACTTGCACATCTCTCCCAAATACCATAGAAATTCCTTTACCTTGATATTTAACAACCTTTCTAAATTTTTTCCGAGCTCATTCTTCCTCTTTCATAGGTGAGGATTCTAGGAGGCCTTGTTGCCTTAGGGTTTGACTTGTAAACTCTTGTTCTTTGATATCCTCACCTTTTGCGAATCTATATAAAAGTCCTTATTTTGATCATATTCTTGAATATTTTTTAGGGTTCCAAAGCCACACAGAATTACCACTATTGCATTCCTTAGGGGCATGGTACTCTCACTATCATCCTCAACCCGTGGCATGTGATCCCTCAACTTGGCCACATACTCAAAGATTTCTTCTTTAGACAAATTGTCCTCGATGTAATCCACCAAGGGTTTGTATTCAGTCATATTTGGGACTTGATAGGAGCAGATCTAACTCCAAGTTCTGACCCCACCAATTGATGCATCTTGCGACCACCGTAAAGGGGTCTTCCAACTATATTGCTTAGTTCACTTCTCTATTTAAACTTTTAAGGTCATGGAGTAACAAGTATCACGTCTCTCTTACTTCTAGGCTATGCACAAGTAACACATCATTACAAATTTTGTAATTACTTTAACTTTTATTTAAACTATATATAACTAATACATTAAAACATTTCTCAGAAACAAATATAAGCATCTTCGCTACTGGTTTTACTTGTTTAAAATATCAATGCATTATATAAGCATCTCAAATTTCTTAAAGGAATAGATTAAGACCAAACTTGCTTTTCATGCACTCTATGGTCTCGACAATTTAAATAATGACGTTTCAACATATTGATACAACTCTTTGCCATATACTACTTTATGCTATAAACCTTAGCTTGTCAACAAAATAGGCTATAAAGTCATAGAGTAAATTACGAAGATTCCCTAAAATAAAATATGAAAGAGCCTCTCACTACATAGATGGGAAGACTGATTCTCCTCCATGATAGAGACTCGAACTAAAAGACAACAAACATTTAATGGATTTTAAAAAATGTGTCACTAATTTCATAATATAAATTATAATAATTAAAAAAAACAAAATGCGTCATTGCATTGAGAATATATATTGCAATAATTATTAAAAGAAAACTTATAATATCAAGTTGCTAATAAATAAATAAAATGTGTCATTAAAATATAATATATACTCTAATAATTAAGAAAATTATAATTTATATTATAATAAGAGTCGCAAGCGATAATGTTCGTGATAGGGTAACAAATAACAAAGAGCATTTTCAGAAGCTATTTGAATGTTGCATGCATAACATTGGCACAATAAGAAACATGGTGAGTCTATATGGCATTGTATTTGATATATAGTCGAAGAAGCAGTTGATTCAGTAATTGTTTATTTTGATCTAGCACAAAAACAAGTAGAGGCAATAGGAGACGAAATAACAAAGTAAGTTGATTCTATTGATTTAGAAGTTGATCCAATAGTATAGACGATTGTTATCTATTTTCTCAATTCTTTCTACAATTGTCATGGACATTGCCACTTGTGGTTCTTATTTTATTTTGAAATTATTCTTTTATATTTTAACTAAGATGCTTAAAATTAATCAACAATATATTTCATATATATATATATGACAAAATAGATTATTAACAACCTTTCTCCTCTCTCGTTTCTTTCTTTGCTATTCGATCTTGTAATGGTAATTTTGGTTTTATAGGCATGAAGGGTAACAAGGGTAACATATGATTGATCCCCATGGTTTAAATGATGTGTAAAGAAGGCTCCTTTTGGACAAGAATATGAAGCATAGAGAGAACTTACTTGATACACAAAAAACCATATAACGAAACTAATATGTAAGGAGGTTGGGGGACTTGATCCCCATGGTTTAAATGATGTGTAAGGAAGGTTCTCTTTTGGACAAAAATACGAGACATTGTGTGTGGAATGAAGCAAATAAATATAAACATTATATATGTTAAATTAAAATATCATTATTATTATTATTTTTTTTTAATATTTTGAAATATTAATTCTGTGAATAATGTATTATTCTATTTTATTTTATTGACAAAAAAAAAATACATCTATGTCATATGACATCATGTACAACTTCACTTCTTTTTTTGTTTACTAGTTACCTCTTTATCACTATGTAATTATTTATCTTCCGAATTCATGTGTCGTCTACATTTCTAGTTGCAATTTGGTTATTTCAACAAACTCGTGACATTGAAGGCATACCTGGACATTGGCTAATCGAATATGGGAGACGAATCACAGATATATTATTATAGTGATCTTCTACAATTCTGGTCGTCAGGCGTTTGTGATATTTTATTTGGTTTGTTGCTCTTTTTGGACATGTGGGAGTCATATAGAAGATGCGTGCACTAGGTTCAAGGTGATGCTCTCATCCTCAGCATTCCTAGAATCCAATTGTTCAATGCGATCGATGATTTTCATATCACTTATGGTAGCAATGACCAAATAAAAGATCTAGTGGACATCTTTTCGGACAAAGATCATCTAGTTATTGATAATAGAATACTTATGGTATGTGTATACCTTGGTTATCTAGTTCTGGGAATGGCATGTTTTGGACATAAATGGAGCGATATAGTTGTATTGGCATCCAATGTAATAATCCCTATTTTCTCCGAGCTTTTCTTCATTTCGAAATATATTTGTTAGGTGCCCTATTGGGCAAATATGCATAAATGAACTAAAGACAAGAATATTGGTGTGAAAGTGCATTTTAATCTCATTAATAATATACATATTTATGCAAATGAGATGTCCCTTGTTTTCATATTCCAAGGTGACTCTTGGACTCCTGAGAGACTAATAGTCTTCTCCATGACTTGTCCTATTCACCTAGACTTTTGATTTACCTTGAACGTGAATAGTGAACATTAATCCAAACACCAAGGATTGTGTTCCCAACAATTCCCCCCTTAACATGAAGGGTGTATATGAGTCCAAGAAAGAGAGAGATGAATTATTAGAAGTGGACACCTACCACCTGCTGAACATTTCCATCTTGACAATATTTTGCCAATAAAGTTAGCTAGAAGCTTGCACTGGCTTCTACTAAATACAAGTTCTCTTTAGAGAGGTGGTTTTATCTTACCACCAAGCGAAATAGGCTAGCAGAAGCTGGAATATTCTACTATGTGTGTGGTTTAAGGCTGACCACAAACTATGGAACTTGGAGAAAACACTTTCTCATAGGTTCTCTGGAACTTGGCTCGAAGGATCAGAGGTTCTATTTGGAATGGTGGTTTTAGGATGACCATAAGCCAACTGGAGATTTGAAAACATGAAGTTGGCAACTATCACTTGTTGAACATTTCCATCTTGACAATATTTTTCCATGAAATTTAGCTAGAAACTTGCAATAGCTTCTGTTAATTGAAGGTCAATGAGGGGAAGTCATTGTTTACAAAAATTTTGAGGCAAGGTAGGGAAAAAAACTCATATGGGGAACAAATTTCTTTTTATGGTTTCGAGAGATATGTACCAACGATAAAGAAGAAAATACACAAAAAAAATATAGAGAGTGTGTGGAAGGAGTTCCCAATGAAATCTTCGCAAATAAATACATCAATGATTGTTTTGGAAGGTGATGATGTGAAAGCACATCCATGTGAAAACTGTATTTTGAGTAAGCCCTTTATTGCATCCTCTGCTTGGACAAATACTGAATTGGTACAACGAATTTGGAAGGGTCTTAGTAAAATGCATGAATCAACTAATATCAGACCCTTCGTTGCCTTCTTCTATTTGAGTGACATCCATCAAATGTAACCTATCATTTCCTCTTTCAAGAGCGGGAAACACTAGATGTAACCTATGGAGATTTTAAATCATTCAATGTGTTTTTTTTTTTTTCGCTGGCGTTGTTATTATCGTCTGAATCTAACATATTATCTGTTCAGTGTGGTAATTTTATTACATCATTTGAATCTATGAAATTTTGGGTGATTTTTGTATTAATATTTGGAAATCAAAATCTTCATTTATAGTTGGATGTTTGTGATCATTAAAATCATGAACGAAGTGTTGTTGTTGTGGTTATATATATAGTCATTGTTTTTGTATGCAAGCCGGATATCACCGCAAAGGAAATTATTGGTCCTAGGAGTAGAGGGATTTATCTTTGGAGTTCGGATGTTATCCAACATTGAAGTTTTTTCCAAACAAACTCATTTTATCCATAATTGCTATCGTTATTATGCACGGATGTTCATCCCTGATATTATCAGTGTTGCCAGAGAACATTTTGAGTTCGCTCTATGGTTTTCCACGCTCGACAACATGCAAATTATAAAATTGCTTGGTAAATTTGTATGGTTGAAGAATGAAGACTTTGTATTTATTTGGGGTCGAGAGCAATGTAAACATAGTAGTATTTATAATGTTGGTGAAGTACTGCACATATACAAAAATTTGTTCAAGGATGTACTTATCCAATATGGAGATATATAAAAAAAAACAGACATGTTGTTTATAGATGAAGGGCAATATCATTCAATAGTTAATAGCAAGGAAAACTGCTTGAAAATTCCAACTAGTTGGACATTTGATGGTTCACGATATAGAGAAATAACTATAAAAACAATGTTGTGTTCTCTGTTGAATTATCTCGGTCCTTGTTCAAAAGTGGTTCAAAAATGGGGCGTTGGTTAAAGACATTCAACTTCAAATTACCGTCATATTATACATACAACAATTCATTTAGTGATTTGTATATTTTTGACAACTTCTAAATTTAATTGATGTAAATTTTATTGGACAATTCTCATTTTTTATGGACATCGTATCATGTATCTGGTGATGTGTTTCAAAACTTATTTAAAAAATTGCAGAACATGAAAGCACTATACTTAGAAACATTGAAACATAATATTTTATTCACTGGGTTGTGTGTGTGTTTGTTTGTTTGCAGATACTAGAAGATTGGTTATAAGTAAACCATTGATTACTTTCGATTTCAACGGAGTTTTTTTACACCCAGTACATTAAAAGAAAGAAATTCAGATTTCCACGAAGACCAGATATCGCATCAACCATAAAGTATTATTTTATACGTCCAGGATTTATGGATTTTTTTAAAAATGCTTTCGTATATTTGAATTTGGGGTATGGACATCTGCACAACAAAAAAACATTGACGAGTTTTTTCCAACATTATTACAAAGAACATGATTGCAAAGGGAACAATTTAGAGTAATTTTAACACAAGAATATTGTTCTTGCATAGCCAGAGAGGGTTATCAGGGTGATGGAAATCCTTATGTATTTCTCAATCCTTTAAACAAAGTTTGGGACATTTTGATCCATGTTTGGGATGCTACAAATACAGTGATTGTAGATGACTCAAAAGAAAAACATGTTTGTAACGAGGAAGGGAACTGTATTATAACAAAAACGTATACTTTCAAAGAGGTCAATGACACATTCTTGTTAGATCGATTATGGCCTTGCTTGCTGCACCTGAATGATGTGAGTGATGTGAGGCCAATTGTGAATACAATGAAAATGAAAGTATTTTGTTAAATAATACACTTATGTTTGTTTGTACTATTATGTTCAATTTCAGTATGATTATAATACTTGTAAAGTGTCGAGTTTGGTTTTCGAAAATGCAAAATCAGAGATTGAAAGTGTCTCAATTGGTTTTCAAAATTGCAAATTTAAGTATTGGAAGTGTCAAAAGTAGCCTTCCAAAAGGGAAAAATCAGGTTCTAAAAGTGCCATTATCATATTTATCATATCGATAAAGCGCAAAAACCAATTTCAAAAGTGGGGATATCAAAAGAAAAAGTATGCTTTTGGAACTTGGATTTTGCACTTTGAAACCAGATTTGGCACCTTTGGAACTAGATTTGGCACTTTTGGAACCTGGATTTAGCACTTTTGGAACCGGATTTGGCACTTTTGGAACAGGATTTCGCACTTTTGGAACTAGATTTTGCACTTTAAAAACCTTGATTTTGGGATTTAGAAAGGTTGTTTTTGACCCGTCCTCAAAGTGACTTGAACTAGAATATGTCCAAGTTTAATGAAATAGGCGTTATCAATTCATTATATAAGTATCTCAAATTTATTAAAGGAATAGATTAAGACCAAACTTGATTTTCATGCACTCTATGGTCTCGACAATTTAAATAATAATGTGTCAACAGATTGATACAACTCTTTTTCATCTACTACTTTATGCTATAAATCGAAGCTTGTCAACAAAATAGGCCATAAAGTCATAGAGTAAATTATGAAGATTCCCTAAAATAAAATATGAAAGAGCCTCTCAATACATAGATGGTAAGACCAATTCTCCTCCATGAAAGAGACTCGAACTAAAAGACAACAAACATTCAATGGATTTTAAAAAATGTGTCACTAATTTTAGAATATAAATTATAATAATTAAAAAAAACTGTGTCATTACATTGAGAATATATATTACAATAATAATTACAAGTAAACTTATAATGATTAAGTTGCTAATAAATAAATAAAATGTGTCATTCAAATATAATGTATACTCTAATAACTAAGAAAATTAGAATTTATATTATAATAAGAGCCACAAGTGGTAATGTCCGTGATAGGGTAACAAATAGCAAAGAGCATTTTTAGAAGCTATTTGAATGTTGCATGCATAACATTGGCACAATAGAAACATGGTGAGTCTATATGGCATTGTATTTGATATATACTTGAAGAAGCAGTCGATCTAGTAATTGCTTATATTGATCCAGCACAAGAACAAGCAAAGGAAACAAGATAGGAAATAACAAAGTAAGTTGATTCTATTGGTTTAGAATTTGACCCAACATCATAGGCGATTGTTCTCTGTTTTCTCAATTCTTTCAACCGTTGTCTTGGACATTGCCGCTTGTGGATCTTGTTTTATTTTGAAATTATTCTTTTATATTTTAACTAGAATGCTTAAAATTAATCAACAATATATTTCATATATATATATGATTAAATAGATTATTAACAACCTTTCTCCTCTCTTGTTGCTTTCTTTGCTATTCGATCTTGTATTGGTAATTTTGGTTTTATAGGCATGAAGGGTAACAAGGGTAAGATATGATTGATCCTCGTGGTTTAAATGATGTGTAAAGAAGACCCCCTTTGGAAAAGAATATGAAGCATAGAGATAACTTACTTGATATGCAAAAAACCATATAACAAAACTAATATGTAAGGAGGGAGGTTGAGGGACTTGATCCCCATAGTTTAAATGATGTGCAAGGAAGGCTCTCTATTGGACAAAAATATGATACATTGTGTGTGGAATGATGCAAATAAGTATAAACATTATATATGCTAAATTAAATTATTATTATTATTATTATATTATTTTTTTAAAAATATTTTTAAATATTAAGTGTGTCGATGATGTATTATTCTATATTTATTTTATTGAGAAAAAAAACACATCTATGTCATATGTCATCATGTACAACTTCACTTTCTTTTTTTGTTTAGTAGTTACATCTTTATCACTGTGTAACTGTTTCACTTCCGAATTCATGTGTCGTCTACATTTCTAGTTGCAGTTTGGTCATTTCAACAAACTCATGACATTGAAGGCATACCTGTACGTTGGCTAATCGAATATGGGAGATGAATCACAAATTTATTATTATTGTGATCTTCTACAATTATGGTCGTCGGGCGTTTGCATAATTTTAATTGGTTTGTTGCTCTTTTTGGACATGTGGGAGTCGTATAAAAGGTGCGTGCACTGGGTTCAAGGTGATGCTCTCATCCTCAACATTCCTAGAATCCAATTGTTCAATGTGATCAATGATTTTCATATCACTTATGGTAGCAGTGACCAAATAAAAGATCAATTGGACGTTTTGCTGGACAAAGATCATCTAGTTATTGATACTAAAAGACTTATGGTATGTGTATACCTCGGTTATCTAGTTCCGGGAAAGGCATGTTTTGGACAGAAATGGAGCGATATAGTTGTATTGGCATCCAATGTAATACTCCATTATTCCTCTGATATTTTCTTCATTTCTAAATATATTTGTTAGGTGCCCTATTGGTCCAATAGGCATAAATGAACTAAAGACAAGAAGATAGGTATGAAAGCGCACTTTAATCTCATTAATAATATACATATTTATGCAAATGAGATGTCCCTTGGTTTCACCTAGACTTTTGATTTACCTTGAACGTGAATAGTGAACATTAATCCAAACACTAAGGATTATGTTCCCAACAATTCCCCCCTTAATTTGAAGGGTGTTTATGAGTCCAAGAAAGAGAGAGCTGAATAATTAGAAGTGGACAACTACCACCTGCTAAACATTTCCATCTTGACAATCCTTTGCCTAGAAAGTTAGCTAGAAGCTTGCACTAGCTTCTGCTAAATACAAGTGCTCTCTAAAGGGGTGGTTTTTTCTTACCACCAACTGAAAGAGGTTAGAAGAAGCTGGAATCTTCTACTATGTGTATGGTTTAAGGATGACCACAAACTCTGGAACTTGGCGACAACACTTGCTCATAGGTTCCCTGGAACTTGGATCAAAGGCTCAGAGGTTCTGTTTGGAATGGTGGTTTTAGGATGACCATAAACCAACTGGAGAGTTGAAAACATGAAGTGAGCAACTATCACTTGCTGAACATTTCCATCTTGACAATCTTTTGCCATGAAATTTAGCTAGAATCTTGCACTGGCTTCTACTAATTGAAGGTTCTCTCGGTACTGGTGTTTTTAGGATGACCACCAACTTTGGAGCTCATACTAACATATCTTTTCACAGGCTCGGGTGTTCTGGCTCGCTTGCACTCACTCGCTTGTTACTGATGGTCTTCATTCCCCCCTGCCGAGAGGTGAGTCTCATGGTTTCACAAACAGACACAAAAAACATGAATACTTTGTGTCATGGTTCTCTTATGTCTTCATAATACATGCATCTCATGCATCTCCGAATCTGGCGGCCTCCCAAACTCACTCTTGATGTGACTTACTTGAGGAAGGTTGTGGATGTTTGTTGTCAGAGGGATAAGGCTTCGAAACTTGAAGCCTAACATCTTGTTCTCTCTATTAGGAACAAAGTAAGGAGCAATAAAATATTCTATTGCAAGTTTCACTCTTGCAGATTTCTTCAGCTTCACACACCGATTGGAAGAATGGTTACACTTCTCGCAATCCTGACAAGGATGAAGATCAAAAATCTATCACAATGTTGGCATCTGTAACTCTGAACATCTTCTAACATGATTTATTTCTTTTCTGGCACCCGATAGGAATCATTTTCAAACAAGGGGTTATTCTGAACAAGAAATACTTCAGAATGTTGATTCCTGTGTTGTGCATCTTCCTATTTTTCTTTCAAATTATGCAGTTGATTAATGAAAATTTGGAGTGTGTCTTTGTTGATTGTGACTAATTCATCTACAATTGTATGTACTAGAGTATACAACAACTCTAATGTTTCTTCTGTATAATTATACATGGTGAGGATAGTTTGAGGCCTCCTTATGCAAGTAGTACCACGTACAATGACTTAATCAAACTAAGGGATTCTTGCAACTCTTCCCTTTACAAGAAATATTTCAGTAGATTCAAACTTGAAAAGTGAGGGGTGTTAGTCTCAACTGAAAATGCACTCACATACAATGTACAATTCAACTTAACTTCAGTTTGGTACTGTACAAAAACACATATTCAAGTACCAAAACAAACACTAGAACTTGCAAACAAATCACAGGTGCAAGTAACATTAATGATGTTGAATTGAGGAATATACATGAAAGATGTGGATCTAATTTTGCAACCTTTATTTTTTTTTGGAGCAATTGCAGCAACTGCTACAAGCTTGCTTGAATCCAAACATACTTCAAATCTTCTCCGGCTGTAATTTATCTCTCACAATGCCTATCACTTGTAGAATAACTGATGGCTAGAAAAAGAGTTTTCAATCTTGCATATACACAATGCATTTCAAGAAACTATGTGCACTATGCAGATCTGCATACACATTCTGCAGAACAAATTTGATTCTAAAATAGTATGCAAATTCAATTTGCAACACCATTAAAATCAGTTCTACAACGCTATTCTACAGTACGATACAAATTCAATTCTGCAACACTATTAAAAACAATTATGTAGTGCTATTACATTTAGATTTTGCAGCGTTATTAATTTTGAAGCAAACTATCAACTCCACTAACTACTACAATGTGCAACAATTTCAACACTGGAATGTTACTAGTCTTCAAATGGTTCAATGTTCTTCACTCGCAATCTTCAATAAGTTAGTTGCTCAAATACTGTGAGTAAAAATCTCTCTGCAATAAATTTTGAGGAACGATTGGACTAGATAAAATGATACAACCTTGGCAATGCTATGAAAATAGTAATGCATACCACATTCTGATAAGTTTCCTGGCCAGTAAGGAAAACACCAACTATTCATGCTAGTGATTGCATCTTATGCAACTTGAATCTTTGAACCTGCAACTTAGGATAGAATTTGCAAGATACAAAATGCCTCTTACAAGTTTTGCAACACTATCAACCTAGTTTTGTAGCACTATCTGTAGCATAGAGCTATTGCATAAAATTACAAATATACTACCACTCAAATATTTTACATGGACAACTACAAGAATATAGCATCAGTCACATCTTGTGACTGGTAGAACTATTGAGTGGACATAACTTCACAATGGAGGTCACTCTTCACAATGGTGGAGATCAAGCCTCCCCACACCAAATCACAACATAAGAATGCAACAAGCTCTAGGAAGCAAAACTATCACAATACATCAAATAATTTGTAGCTCAAATTCAATTCAAACAACTCCATGCAGGTCACACATGTTTTAGACAGCCTCATTCTCATTCAAACCCCCACGCAAAATTTTAGGTCATAATTAGGTTTTGCAATGGTCATATAAAACACAACACAAATCGTTTTACTTCTACACAACACAACTGGAACAATACTTTGCAACACACGCTCTCAGTATCAGTCTTTATATTTCATTCCAATAGGCTCCATGCTCATTGTTAGGCATAATGGTCACTACAACATTCGATGCTGCAGAAAGGGTGCAACACTTCATAGTTTGCATAACTGTTGAGGTTGTAGCTCCAAGAGCTTGAGTTGACAGCAACAACGCAATATTGCAACTCTTCATGTAGTCTCCACAAGACAAAGGTGCAAGTCACCATCACACAGTACCAATGTAGCCTCCAACTCATGATCTTGAAGCTAGTAAATAGCTCCACAGTGGCACAACATTCCAAGAGGTCTCAAAATACCTCCACCAATTTTCAGTACGTAGCTTCAGTTTATGAAGGTAGGAGAGCCCATGCAGCTCTCAGAATGCTTCATTTGAGAGATGTTATCATTATGGCATGAGTAGCCTTCAAAAGGAAGAGGCAACTCGTTAAGGAGAGAGGAAAGGGTGCATCTCTTCAAGGTATATTTCAAATTGTAGCTTCATTTTTTGTCGTCACTGGAGGTCGTAGTCCAACCTTTCATCCAACATCATTGATGTCCATGCAACAATAGAAGTAGCCCATGCACAAGTGACTTGCTCAAATTAGGGAAATATAGTGGGCCTACAGTGAGGGAATTTTACTTTCACCACACCACCAATATTCTCTAGCTCTTGTGTGGGGGCACTATTCGTTACTCACAACAGAGGAGGCATGGACAATATATGGACATCACCGGAGGTAGCCAACTCTCAAAAAACTTAAATGCAACAATGAGCAGTCCAACTGTGGAAGAGTGGGCTTCTATCTATCAATAGTATTCTAGAGTGTCCAACAAAAATTGCTCAGATGCTCTTTGGTTCTTCACATAAAGAGAGTTCCCTTCTCAATGCACAGATCCACGCATCAACAACAATTAGAGTTCCGCAGCAACAAAGTGGAAATCTCCAAGTTGCAGTATTAACATGAGACCTCAAGGTCACATCTACCAAGATGGCTCATGGAAAAGCCAGGTAGAACGGTCACAACATCAGAGTGGGAAGTCGCAGCCTTAATGGACGCTCACTACTACAATGTGCAGTCGCAGCCTTAATGGACGCTCACTACTCCAATGTGCAGCTCACATAATTGACCTCAAAGATTGCGCAATTTCTCAAAATGTGGATACAACTAGCAACAACCACATTTTAAAACGTGGTTGATATTCATCGATCAACAAATATCAACCATGACCACACATTTAAAAGTGGTTGACATTCACCGATAGAAAAATATCAACCACTTTTAAAAATGTGGTTGTTGCTAGTAGACAACTATCCTAGCGAAGAAATAGCTAAATTATAAAATTAATAAAAATGTTATTTGGAAATTAAAAAAAAAATAAACATATTAAGTTTAAAAAATTAAATAAAAATATTAAAAATTAAACTAAATAAATTAAATTAAATAAAAATCAAATCAAATAAATTAAATAAAAAAATTTAAAGAAATTAAATTAAATAAAAATATGAAAACATATTAAAAATTAAATAAAATAAAAATATTAAAATATATTAAAAATTAGATCTAAATTAAATTAAATTAAGTTAAATTAATTTAATTTAATTTAATTAATTAAATTAAATTAAAAATATTAAAAATTAAATTAAATAAATTCAATTCAATTCAATTCAATTAATTTAATTTAAATTAAATAAAAATATTAAAACATATTAAAAATTAAATTAAATTAAATATTAAAACAAATTAAAAATTAGATTAAATTTAAATTAAATTAAATTTTATTAATTAAAATAAATTAAATTAAATTAAGTAAATTAACTTTAATTAAATAATTATTTTAAATTAATTTAATTTAATTATTTAATTATTTAAATAATTTAATTAATTAATTTAAATTAATTTAATTTAACTATTTATTTATTTAAATAATTTAATTAATTAATTTAGTTGGCTAACCATGGTTACTCACGATTTACTATAGTTGTTCATGGCTTCCAATCATTCTTCATAGTTGACTATGATGGTCCATGGTTGGCTATGGTTAACTATGGTTATTCAGGGTTGAACATGGTTTATTATGGTTGACCATTGTTGATTATGGTTATTCATGGTTGACTATCCTGAATGATGGATGACCATGCTTTACTATGGTTGATCCTATGGCTGACAATGATAGACCCTTTGGTTGAATATTGTTGACTATTATTAACCAACTATGATTGACCTTAGTTGAATATGGTTGACTATGGTTGACCATAGTTAGTTAACCATGGTTGTTAATGCCAAGCTATGGTTGTTCATGGTTCACCATGGCTTTTCATGGTTGACCACAGTTGATTATAGTCAACCATGGTTATTCATGATTGACCATGGTTGACAATAGTTGCTCATGGTTTAGTATAGTCAATCATGGTTGACTATGGTTAACCATGGTTGTTAATGGGTTAGTATGGTTGATCGTGGTTGGAAATGGTTGACTATGGATGGGTAACTTCAATCCATGGATAACTTCAACACAAGGCTGACTTCAAGCTTGACTTCAATCCAACTTTGTCTAAAATGTTCACTTCAATCCAAGATTGAATTCAATCCTAGAGTGGCTTCAAGCCAAGGTAGACTTTAATCCATGGTTGACTTAAATACAAGGTTGACTTCAATCCATTATTGACTTCAATCCAAAGTTGATTTTGTACCATGGTTGAATTCATCCCGTTATTAATATTAACTTTAATCGCTTCAATCCATTGTTGACTTTAAACCGTGGTTGACTTCAATCCAAGGTCAACCATGGTTATTCAGGCTTGAACATGGTTTATTATGGTTGACCATTGTTGACTATGGTTATTCATGGTTGACTATGGTGAATGATGGATGACCATGCTTGAGTATGGTTGACCCTATGGATGACTATGGTAGACCCTTTGGCTGAATATTTTTTACTATTATTAGACAACTATGAATGACCTTAGTTGAATATGGTTGACTATGGTTAACCATGGTTATTCGGGGTTGAACATGGTTTATTATGGTTGACCATTGTTGACTATGGTTATTCACGGTTGACTATGGTGAATGATGGATGACCATGCTTGACTATGGTCAACCAATATAATAATAATAACCAATGGTCAATCAATAGTCAACTATTGGTTGACCATTGGTCAACTAATGTCAACCATTGGTCATCCACTTTGGTCAACCATGGTCGACCAATGGTTGACCATGGTTGTCCAATGGTCCACCAATTTCAACCAATGGTCTACCATGGTAAAGCATTAGTTGACTATGGTTAACATTAGTTCACCATGGTTAACTATGGTTAACATTAGTATACCATTGGTTGACTATTGGTTCACCATGATTGACTATTGCTTGACCAATGGTTGGAAATTGGTTGGCCATTGGTTATGGTTTACCATTGGTTGACTATTGCCTAACTATTTGTTGACTATTGGTTGACCATGGTTGAGTTTTAGTTGGCCATGGTTGAGTTTTAGTTGGCCATGGTTGACTATGATTGACCATGGTTGACTTTTGAAGACCATGGTTAACTTTGGCTAACCATGGTTGACTTTGGTAGACTTTTGGTTGACCGTGGTTGAATTTGGTTGTGGTCAGCCATGAAGAACCATAGTGAATAATGGTCAACCATAGTAAAGAATAGTCAACCATGGTCAACAAAATTCACCGATGGTCATCCAAAGTCAACCATAATCAACCAAAGTCAACAATGGTCAACTAATGTCAACCATAGTCAATCCTGGTCAACCATCATCAACTTAAGTAAACCATGGTCAACCATAGTCAACTAAATTCAACCAAAGTCAACCATGGTTAATAAAGTAAACTATAGTTATGGTTGACCATGGTTGAATAATGTTGAATTTGGTCGAATATCGTTGATTATGGTTGACTTTTTTTTACTATTGTTAACTTTGATTGACCATGGTTGACATTGTTTGACCATGGTTGACATTGGTTGACCATGGTTGACTATGCTTGGATTTTGTTGACTTTGGTTGATCGTGGTTTACTTTGGTTGATCATGGTTGACTTTGGTTGATGATGGTTGACTATGGTTGACTTTTTTTTACTATTGCCAATTTTTGTTAACCATGGTTGACTTTTCAACCATGGTCAACCAAAGGCAACCATGATCATCCAAGTTAAACCATGATCAGCTAAAGTAAACCATGATCAATCAAAGTCAACAAAAGTTGACCATGGTAAACCAAAGTTAACCATAGTCAACAATGGTAAACCAAAGCTAACCATAGTCAACAATGGTAAACCAAAGTCAACCATGGTCAACCAAAGTCACCGATTCCTAACCAAAGTCAACAATGGTCAACTTAAGTCAACCATGGTCAACTAAAGTCTACCAAAGTCAACCATGGTTAAATTCAACTATAGTTATGGTTGACCATGGTTGAATATTGTTGAATTTGGTCAAATATGGTTGATTATGGTTGACTTTGTTTCACTATGGTTAACTTTGATTGACCATGGTTGACATTGGTTGACCATGGTTGACTATGGTAGATAATGGTTAGATTTGGTTGACTTTAGTTGACCATGGTTTACTTTGGTTGACTTTTGGTTGAGCGTGGTTGACTTTGGTTGATGATGGTTGACTATGGTTAACTTTGTTTGATTATTGTTAACCTTTGTTAAACATGGTTGACTTTTGTTGACCATGGTTCACAATGGTTGACGTTCATTGACCATGGTTTAGTTTGGTTGACCATGGTTGACTCTGGATGACCATGGTTGACAATGATTGACTATGCTTGACCATGGTTGTTTATGGTTGACTTTGGTTGACAAATGGATGAATTTGGTTGAGTATGGTTGAACATGGTTAACTATGGTGGACCATCGTTGACCATTATTGACTTTGGTTGACCTCAGTTGAGTTTAGTTTACCATTGTTAACTTTGGTGGACCATGCTTGAATTTGGTTGAATTTTGGTTGGCCATAGATAACTTTGGAAGACTATGGTTGACTATCATTTACTTTGGCTAGTCATGGTTGACTTCGGATAACCATGGTTGACTTTGGTAGACTTTTGGTTGACATTGGTTGTGGTCAACCATGAAGAGCCATAGTGAACAATGGTCAACCATAGTCATCCATGGTCAACAAAAGTCAGCCATGGTCAACAAAAGTCAACCATAATAAACCAATGTCAACCTTATTCAACCATGGTCAGTCAAATTCAACCATGGTCAACCAAAGTCAACAATGGTCAACCAAAGTCAAATGGTCAACCATGGTCAACTAATGTCTACAAAATTTAACCATGGTTAAAGTCAACTATAGTTATGGTTGACCATGATTGGATTTGGTTGATTATGGTTGACTTTGGGTAGCCATGATTGACTATGCTTGACTTTGGTTTACCATGGTTGAGTTCGGTTGAACTTTGGTTGACTATGGTTGACTTTGGTTTACCATGGTTAAGTTTGGTTTACGATGGTTGAATTTCGTTTACCATGGCTAACTTTAGTAGACCACCGCTAACTATGGATGACTTTGGTTGACTTTGGTTAAGCATAGTTGACTTTGTTTAACCACGATTGACTATGGTTAACTTTGGTTTACCATGGTTGACTTTCGTTGATCATGGTTGACTTTGGTTGATTATGGTTGAATTTGAATGATCATGGTTGACTTTGGTTGACCATGGTTGGCTTTGGTTGACTTTGGATGACCATGGTTGATTCTGGTTGGATATGTTTGACTTTCAATGACCATGGTTGACTTTAGTTACCATGGTTAGCTATGGTTGACTTTTTTTTTTTTATCACGGTTAACTTTGGTTGACCATGGTTGACTTTTGGTTGAATTTGGTTGACTATTATTGACATTGGTTGTCCATGGTTGACTTTGGTTGGTCATGGTTGAGATTGATTGACTTTTGGTTGGCCATTGTTGTTCATGGTTCACTATTTTTACCATGGTTATTCATGGTTAACCGTGGTTGCATATGGTTGTTCCTTATTGACTATGGATGACTATAGTCGATGATGGCTGAGAATGGTCAGCCATGATCGACCATGGTTGTTCATGGTTAACCATGGTTTTCCATGGCCAATTATAGTTGATTATAGTTGTTGATGGATGAGTATGGTTGTTCATGGTTGACTACGATTGTTTATGGTTGTTCATGGTTTACTATGTTTGAGTATGGTTGAATTGCTATATATCTCAATGGTCATATCACATTTGCATGGTCATCGAGAGTTATGTTTAGGTTTCTTTAGATTGTTTAGTATTAAAATGAAATTAGATCAAAATATTGAATGTTTTCTATTTACTTGCGTTACTTAAGTATAATATAAATAATATACTTACGTTCAAAACTAAAATTAATAGGAAAGTGAAAACTCCTATGATTTAAAATAACAGACACATTTATAATGATGCTTACATAATTTTTTATATAAATATATATACTATATTTTTATATTTGTAGGATATTAGCTTTGAATTGAAAATTGAAATCTCTTTTAGTACCGTCAAATTAAATTATTCCTATTTCAAACACATTAGTGGATATAGGGGTATTGAAATGTTACAATATATTTTACTATGATTTAAATGTTATATTAGATGTTTCAATGTAAATTTGAATTACTCTTATTATAATTTAAATTGATATGACTTAAAAACACACACATACATACATTTTTTATTATGTTTACATTTTTGTTTGGGCAATTAACAAATTTTGGTTGTTTTTTAGCCACTAACAAATTTTCATTGTTTTTTGATACCATCTATATTGTTATTATTATTAATAGTATATAAAATTTTGATTAATGTGTAAAATTGTATTGTAATATTAGTTTAACATTAACATTAATATTAATATTAGTTTAACATTAACATTAATATTAATATTAATATTACAATTACATTAATATTAATATTAAATTAACATTAACATTTATATTAGATTAAAATTAACATTACATTAATATTGTTAATATTATGTTAATATTATATTAATATTAATACTAAATATTAAGATTACATTATATTAATATTAAATTTTAATAAATAAATAATTTAACATACATAGATCTTTGACTCTTATATCATTTGCTAGCAAATAATAAAACCTATAATACATATAATAAGAATCACAAGATTTATGTGTTTGCTAACTTTTAAGATTCATAGAAATGTCCTCAATGTTTTGTAGGTTCTCCTTATTTTTTAGATTATGCTTTATAGTGAATTTCTTTTGTTAACTATGCTCTCTAGTGGTCAATCTATTTTGTTAAATGGTTAGTCTCTTTTGTTAAATTAGAAGGTTCTTATTAGAGATTTTTGTAAATTGTATCTCTTTTATAACATAATAGACATAAATACTAGAACAATAGTTATGTTAGTTCTAGATCATTTAGAAATTATTAATATAAAACCTAAACTCTCCATAAACTACACAAAATACAAGCTAAAAAATATATCTTAAATGATTTAATTTGTTTATCCCATATTCATTTTTTATATAACTAAAAAATAAACTCTTTGTATATTAATAAAAAAATAAACTTCTTATTTACAAAAAAAAACAATAATACATATATCTAGTCGTATATATCCATAGTTAAAAGAATATTTAATCCACATATTTCTATTCAATTTTTTAACATTATATATAAATACACACCAACACACCAATTTTTAAAAATATATACATTCAGGATCTTACTTTATATATGCTAATCATTAATAAAAATTGTATATTCCTTATTATTTTTTATTCAAATATTTTATATAAACAATAATCATTAAAAGATTATATATTCCAATATCTTATATTATATATAAGAATAATTAAAAAATATATATTCCTTAATATCTCTTATTCAAATCTTGTAATCTTGTATTTTTTTAATTTAGAAGATTATATATCAAATTTTAATACAATAAGATGAAAACTACTCACGCTAAGATTTCTATAGTCCCCACTGTGGCACACCATATCTCTTCCTATGACCAAGAATGTGGCAATAAACATGGATTAAATTGAACACAATTAAAGTAAAAGGAATTGAATTGAACGGAAAATGACGAAATCGAACTTGTTTTTTAACTTGGCAAGCCGACGCTATGGCACATCAAAACATATTCATAACATTTTTCTCCAAAATTTTAATGTCATAACATATTCACAACATTTTTCTCCAAAATTTTAAATGATATTGTCATTCAATATCATTAGCATTGAATGGATGGATATTTTTGCTTTTTTACTCTTTAAGGTTTTCCATATTATTTAAATATATAATAAATTAAAATAAAAAATATTTTATTTTATAAAAATAATTAATATATTTCAAATAATATATTTAAAAATAAAACTAAAAATTGTAAAACTATTCATGTCACACCACATAATCACATATTCGTTTTACCAATAAAAAAAGTGAATACTTAAAAGATCATGAGAAATAACACTTGTTATTGAATTACTTCTTATTGAATTAATGGGAATGAATAGTAGGGAAGTTTCATAAGAACGTTATAAAATGCTTTATTTTAGTTATTAATATATATTTTTTATTAATTTTAATCATAGTGAGGTTCTATATATTTTGTTAATGGTCAAACTGACCATTTAAATATCTTTCAATGTCCTACTATATGGGATAGAACGACCACAAGTAAATCAAAATTCAAAGTAGAAATGTGTTGGAATCATACCCAATAATTGAGTTTTTTTTCTCTTCTTTATACTCATTATTTGGCTCAATTAATATTTAATTTAACTATACGTTATATTCCCTCTGAAGAAATTTGTCATTATTTGGCTCAATTAATATTTAATTTAACTATACGTTATATTCCCTCTGAAGAAATTTGAGAGCTTGAATGTAGGTTGAACAAACTCTTCAGAAATGATTTAGATTTGGTCGCATTTTATTTCATTTGAGGTTACAACAATAATCAGATTATCTAAAAGTAAGGGTTAGGGATTAATGACATATTATATATTTCAAGTTTATGATTCAAAATTATTTTTTCCATTTAATTTCACTGTCGTATATGGTCAATCACTTTATTATAATTTTTGTTTAATAATCAAAATGATTTGTGTTTCTCTCATTTTCACATCAAGACACAAGACAACAATAAGAAGGAAAAGTGCTTATAATTTTTGTTTAATAATCAAAATTATTTGTGTTTCTCTTATTTTTACTATAAGCAATCATCAAGACGCAAGGCAATGATAAAATACTTACAACCCTTGTGCAATTTTCCAAAAAGATGTGTGTAAAGCTATGTAATCCACTTGATACAGGGACTTATGATTACATTTGAGATGTGAGATTTACATTTAAGATGTGGGATTTGATCAAACTTGATTATTTGGAAGTTACAGTTTCTTTAGGTATGTACATTTTATAAAGTAAGAAGTCAAATCGATGTTAAATCTGTATGGGAAGAGATCCATTTGTCCCGAGTGTGGCACCCCATATCTCTTGCTATGATCCAATAATGTGGCAATAAACATGGATTAAATTGAACACAATTAAAGTAAAAGGAATTGAATTGAACGGAAAATGACGAAATCAAACGTGTATTTTAACTCAACAAGCTGACACTATGGCACATCATAACATATTCATAACACTTTTCTCCAAAATTTTAATGTCATAACATATTCATAACATATTTACATCATAACATTTTTCTCCAAAATTTTAATGTCATAACATATTCATAACATTTTTCTCCAAAATTTTAATGACATTGTCATTTAATATCATTAGCATTTAATGGATAGAAATTTTTGTTTTTTTTACTCTTTTAAGGTTTTCCACATTATTTAAATATGTAATAAATTAAAATAAAAAAATATTTTATTTTATAGAAATAATTAATATATTTCGGATAACATATTTCAAAAAAAAAAATTGTAAAACTATTCATGTCACTGCACATAATCACATAATCGTTTATACCAATAAAAAAAGTGAATACCTAAAAGATCAGGAGAAATAACACTTGTTATTGAATTACTTCTTATTGAATTAATGAGAATGAATAGTAGGGAAGCTTCATAAGAACATTATAAAATGCTTTGTTTTAGTTATTAATATATTTTCTATCAAGTTTAATCACACTGAGGTTCTATATATTTTGTTAATCGCCAAAATTAACTAGTTAAATATCTTTCAAAGTCCTACTATATGGGATAGAATGACCACAAGTAAATCAAAATTCAAAGTAGAAATGTGTTGGAATCATACCCAATAATTGAGTTTTTTTTCCTCCTCTTTATAGTGATTATTTGGCTCAATTAGTATTTAATTTAACTATACGTTCTATATCTAAGAGCTTGAATGCCATAGTTTTTGGGGTTTTGCAGGTTGAATAAACTCTTCAGAAATGCTTTAGATTTGGTGGCATTTTATTTCATTTGAGGTTACAATGATAATTAAATTATCTAAAAGAAAGGGTTAGGGATTAATGACATATTATATATTTCAAGTTTATGATTCATAAAAATTTTTTTCCTATTGATTTCACTTTCTTATATGGTTAACCACTTTATTATAATTTTTGTTTAATAATCAAAATGATTTGTGTTTCTCTCATTTTCACTATAAGCTATCATCAAGACGCAAGACAATGATAAAATACTTACAACCTTTGTGCAATTTTCCAAAAAGATGTGTGTAAAGCTATGTAATCCACTTGATATAAGGACTTATGATTACATTTGAGATGTGAGATTTACATTTAAGATGTTGGATTTGAACAAAATTGATTATTTGGAAGTTACAGTTTCTTTAGGTATGTACACTTTATAAAGTAAGAAGGCAAATTGATGTTAAACACTAGTACAAAATGAGAGATAAGTGACCCAAAAAAGGACCAAAATCCGCATATAAATGACCACTTTTGAGTTGGTGACCATTGGTAGCAAATTAGTGGCCATTTATCACGCGACCAAAAATGTGGTCATATTTAGCTTGGTCATTTATAGCTTATCTTGTGGTCATATTTAGCTTGGTCATTTATAGCTTATCTTGTGGTCATATATTTGGCTATTAATTTGGTAATATATTTGGTCATTAATTGTCACAATTAATGACTACATTTTTTGTCACGCGATAAATGACCGTTAATTTGCTACCAACGATCGCCAACTCAAAACTGGTCATTTATATGCATATTTTTGTCACTTATCTCTCATGTTGTATTGGTGGTCGTTTATATGCAAATTTTGGTCATTTTTTTAGTCATTTATCTCTTTTTAGTGGTTTCAGAATATAAATAGGGCACGGTGGAATCGAACCACCAACCTTCTGCCTATAAGACAGGTGCTCTACCATTGAGCTAGCACCCTTAAATAGATTTTCCTATGGATTGATATGAGAATAAAATTTTCAACAATTAACACCATCTTGTCAAATTATGGAAAATGGTCACATACCTAGGTAAGAAACAAATATTACCCAATAGTCACCAAAAAGGGTAATGTTAATGATAATCGTTTTTTGCCAAAATCTCTCAAAAATCAAGAATGCAGTTGTATTGTCAAATTTTTCTCCAAGTGGTACCAAATCAAGAATCACAATTGTCTTTTCGTGTCAAATTTTTCTCCAAGTGGTACCAAATCAAGAATCACAATTGTATTTTCGTGATCTTGGGCATCTACATTTGCTCATATTTATTAAGAAAGTATAAGCACCCCATCCTGCAATACTGTAGAGGTAAAAATTGAAGTGAGAAATTGCACAAAATACATCAAAACTTTCACATAATTCACACAAACTGAAACTTTCTCTTACATTGTTCATGTTGGTACAAAAAACTACCTTATAAAAAAATTTAGCTTCTGGGAGCAAAATATTCAAAAGTGTTTGTTGTGGAAAATTTCGGCAGCGAAAGCCCTTTTAGTTTGTAGTGGATTTATGCATTGCATGCCATTTTTGTAGTCCATCAATTTCTTCGCACGTCATGACGCAATATCTAACCTGTCACAATGCCTTTTAAATTGCATTTAGAAGGGGAAACTAACAACCAGACTCGCCAAACCAACAACCAGCCACAATATGGGGATCAAATAGATGCTAGCTAGGCCTAGGTTATACTTTAGTGAAGATTGATGCAGAGTATCAGAAAGCAACCTTAGACTTGGCCCATGTCCCTCCTGCCAACCAATCCCCTGCCCCGAGAATGGAGATGTGCACATGATGCAGGTTGGAACCAAACAATTTACCAATAGCGACACCAGTTAGACTTAGGAAGCATCTTACCATAAGTACTATAACATCCCAATAAACAGCCACATCAACCCAATAATAATGTGAAATTTGCAATGAAAAAGAGGCATTAGACCTATTTTGATTGAAGAGAAATAAAGCGTTCTTACAAGTGAAGGCTTGAAATTACATATCTAAATTGTAGCATTGCTCAGATTCAAACATGAAGAAATCTAGATGAATAATTGAATATATACTTCTAGTGGCTCAGTTAATATCAAGGTCTATTTGGCATTTTTTTGTTATTATACTTTTTCAAGTTTCACAACCAACAGTAATACCACGGCTTATCTATTTTAATAGTAAGTATAGTTCAGTTTTTGTAATTGTCTAAGAGTTAGTGGATTGGCCAATCTTTGGAGGCCCAAAGGAGATTATGGGGAAATAATGGTCAGAACCTTATCCATATTACCCCCAACATATTTTGTATATATGTACCTTCCCATCCAGTTTGGAACCATTTAATATAAGCAGTTCTCATTTCCTTAGCAAAAAAGTGTTTAGTATGGCCCACTTCCATTTAGTGTTAAAAGGATTTAAATAAATCAAATAGTCAACTTTTGGAGAGTAAACTTTTCCCTGAGGATTGATTTTTCATTCTATAGTTTTCCTTGAGCGTTAATAACAAATGGACAATCAACTTTGTGGAGACTCTATTGCAGATAATAATGGGAAACTAACAAGAATAGGAATAGAACTTTCAGAGTAAAAACGCATGTGTGCAACTCAAGTTCATAAAGACTATCACCCAACAATAAAGGTAAGATGCATATGTAAACATATCAATAGTTATCAGTAAGGAATCCACTTGCTAAAATGATTTAATAAATATTAAAAAGAAAAGAGGAACCTATTAAATCAGGGAACTGAACCATGAACCTCATGACATCATCATAAGAATTGGCTGAGAATCCAAGACAACCTTATAGATAGAAAAGAAATTTCAAGTTATTACTATCTTCATACCTGCTTAAAATTTGAGGCCAGACACAAATGATAGAGCAACACCATGGTATCAAACAATTCTTCTTCCCTTAAGGCACCAAATAACACTTAAGTTGAACTTGATCCAACATTTTTTTGGTGTTGAATAGGTTGATATCTAAGATCGGAATATGACTGCTCACTTGAACTAGGTTTATCTACTATCTCATTACTGTAGCAACTTGAAGTACATTCTGTGCTAACATTTGTTGGCCTTCTTAGAATAGCATTGCCATGACTACTAGAACACTTGTTGACAAATTTCACAAGATTCTTCCCACTGCTCAAAGAAGTTGCACCAACACCTGAATAACAACAAGGTTTTTGCCTTGTAGAATTTGTAACACTGCTCCTCAACATCCAATTCACCTTCATCCCATTGGATTTACTCAAAATATTCAATACCAATAGGATGAGTTTAAGAAGATGAGTAAAATCCCCACCCAATCTAGAAAAGTCAATAGGATGTGAATCTGCTTTTAGAAATAAGCCTACAGGAAAACTTTGCTTCCCCCCGATGAAGAAATCCTATCCCATTGTCTACTTTCTGTCTTGGCCCCTTCATTAATTCACATGTATCATCCATACTAAAACCCTCAAACAAAGAAAACAGTAGTATTGTGTATGCAGAAACAAGAATAGAGTTATTTGAAGGACCAGGTGGAGGCATGTTACAATTTTCTCCTCTATTCTTCCAAACAAGATGATGTAAAAAGTTCATGAACATTGAACTTGTTGATTGTGATGGTATGGATAAGGGGCTGAATTTTATCAAAAGCCGACATAGTGGCCATTTTCTTTTTGTGTTCTGCCTACAATACAAGATTGGTCAGCTCTACAACCTTGTTCTCAACAAAATCCCACAAATCATACTCCTCCAAAAAGATCTGTACTCTTCCATGGGATAAAGTTAGAGGGACCTTCCAATCTGTCTTTAGTATCTGACAGTGAATGTAGTCATGGTGCTGCTCCAAGAAGTTAGAACACCCTACAAGACAAAACAGATCAGCAACTTATTGCATGTCCACAATACTATTCTCAAGCACAGATCTTGGGCATCACCTCTTAAACCTCCCAAACTCTCCCTCTCACAGGTAGCATCCCTACTATCCATACATGGATTCCTCGAAGGTTTCAATGAATATGCTCACATACATTGTGAAAAATAAGACCATGGTGAGCAAATTATGTACTCTAAAACTAACCTAACAACTATATATCATTAAAGCTAAAAAACGCTGATCAAAATTTCTGCTAGGAGTACTTTAACCTACAAACACAAATTGCCGATAAAATTAAACACCAACAAGGATTTCTAAACACTCAAAACAACATTGTAACTTTTTATTAAATCTAAAAACAAAAATTGAAAGCTACAAGCTCCAAACTTGAATTCTTGAACCACAAAATGGTGCACCCTACTTCTCCTTTATAAACTAGGAAGAGAGGTACAATGAATATGGACACATTCACAACAACACCTAGTCTCACAATAGGAACTCCCAACCCTAGTGTGCTTGGCTGCATGGATAACCAAGACAAAAGGGAAGTGTGATCTCCCAGAGATCTACACCATTCACTAAGCTGGGAAACCTCAAACATAAGTGCCCCTTCTATCTTAGGGAACTGGTTATTGCACCCTTTTCTTGTGCATGCAAAACTAATTAAAGCAAAACAGTAATTTAGAACAGAATTGCTGAAAATAGAAAAGCATCTAAAATAGATAAGACTGAAGATGGTGCATGCATGCCAAAAGCATAAATGTTGTATGGCCGTTGAAGGAATGCACACTGCTACTGTATGGAACTCTGTTGTAAGGACTACTCAATCTGGGACATGTCCAAGCTACACAGGTAAACTAAAACAGTCTAGAAATATGGGACCTGATCAAGTTTTTGCAGTAAACCTAAATTTAAAGAATTGTACAATATCCCTTTCTTTTATTATATGCAATGAAAATGAGAGCCAAGAGATGTAATATTATTCATATTGACTGGAATATATGCTTCAGAAATTTAAATGCATGCTTCAAATTGGTTTCCACTAACTCTAATTTATGACACCATGTACAATGTGTAAAGGCAGAGACAAAACTTCCAGAAGCATTACACAATGTGAGCATGAATGAACATCATCGATACTCCAGCCAAGAAACATTTAGAAACATTAGACAATGTGAACATGGGCATCATGGATGCTCCATCCAGGTATCTTATTTCAAACTTGGAGTTTCCCATCCATATATATTATATTCTATATGCTTTGATCCAACTTCAGTCTATATAGTTCAAAGTCAAACATCAAAAGACATGGTTTTGTTGGATGCATGTTAGACTCTTAGAGAGAATCTGTCTTATTAAAAGAACATAGGGAATAAATAAGTGATATTAAACATGGAATGGGTTCAAGAAATAGGATTGCACCATCATTCATCATTTCAAACTAAAATAATTTCACACATGAAAACAGTCGAGAGAGATATTGCTACTCTAACTATTCATAACACATGTTCTCTTGTCACAAATACAAGCAACTTACAGGATTTGGAATTAGCAATGCCTTCAAAACTATGATCCTTTGAATTGTTGATAAGTATAGTTCTTATCCTTCATGGTAATAGCAAACAAAAAATAGACCTTAAACAGGAAAAATAGATCCCCTCCCTGAAATTCTTGGCATTGTTGAAATACAAAAGGTTGTGATTGTAACATTTGGAAAATCAGAAAAACCTACAAGGAAAAGACCTAAAAGAGAACCACAATTTAGACAATAATCGTTTCAGGTTTGCTTTTAATAATTCTAATATATAAACACCATTGCACAGTTACAATAAAAATCAATGTAGCAAAGAACTAGTTGCCTACTTCAAGCGTCAAATTTCAGATTCAAAATTCCCTCATCCAACTTATTATTAATATGGCCTACATATGTCTGAAGAGGCTAGATCCTTTTTACAGCATTAAACTGATTGCACAAAGGCAAATGATTAGGACTCCAAAACATTGCTATATAGTATAAGCACTTAAAGCATACCCTCATATGAACTATTTATTATTTTCATCTGTCTTCTCACACCTTGACATCGTTTATATCTATCGTGGTTTTGTTTCTGCACTTATTGTGTACTTCTTCTAGCTATGTAATTAGTTCTTTGTTTCTGATGTTGAAAGAGTAGCACTAGGAACCGCTTTTGCACTCCCAGAATGTATTTACACTGAATGTGCTTTTGAGTCACATGGACCTACATACAAGTTGGGCATGTGGAACATTGTGGGAACAATATCAAGAGCATCCCGCCCCTTTCGCCCAAAATCTCCCCTGCCAAACTCCCACAACCACTCCCAATGCTTTTGGAATATTTCCTACAAGTAATAAATCTCCTGGAACTTAGAAAACAAAGGGAACACTCCCAAGAGCAGTTCCTATGCAGCTAGAGGTAATGGCGATTTTAGTTCTGCATATTAAAAACAAACAAAAAATACATATGCTTAAACAATTCATGATTTTCTTACTTGGCCACATGCTAAGAGGAATTATTTATGTAACATTTTGCATGAGTTTCTTTTGCTACGATCAATTAATTAAGAACTATTTAAGTACAAAAGAAATATCATCAAGGATGGCACTATATTATATAACCTTTATAACATATATGCAAGCTGAAATACATGCATACCGTGATTTACAAAAGTAGTATTGTTTGTGCTGTCATTTTCCAACTGTGTTTCTTCATCTTGGCTCGTGATTCCAACCGATGGATTCCTTTGCATTGAATGGGAATTTCTCACGTTGTTCTCCATATCCTCTGGGCTAGAAGACCACCAGTCCTTTTTCAGCAGAAACATTCCTCTCACTCCCCTTCTCGATAGATGCCTTCTTGAAGATATTTCTATGTTGGTGGCTGGTGGGTGTTTAGCACATCCTCCAACACAACCACTGATCTATTTGAAAATAGTATCAATTTGTGCACCAAAAACTAAAATTTAACCATTATTATCTCATGGTATTGCAGTGGAGAAAAAATATTAAATCCAATATCCTGATATCATAATCTTATAGTCACTGTATAATACCGACCCCATGCAAGCACAGGAAACAGAGGACATAAATCTTAATTTCTTGCAGTGTTTTGTAACAATAACAAATGCAAGCACGTCCTTAAGAAGATAAGCTTAACAACCACTCCTATCAAAGAAGTCGTTGAAGAAGTTCACTATATTGGATACTTGTTGAATGCCATGCCTCCTGTTTACAAATGGAGAAGAATGCTGCACATGGGTATGCTCTACTAAAATTTCAGCAATATTAACATGTAACAAAACAAAAAACAAAGAACTGGCTTAAGCTTTGTGACCTCCCAAAACAAGATTAACTTATCAACTGATGTAGACAAAAGATAGATGGGACTGAACTCGACATAATCATAGATAAACACCAGTGCCAAATTATGACTGAATAGAATTTCAAAAACAGTGCAAGAACCCAATTATTTGGAATATTACAAGATCACATATAGAGATCGGGAAGTCAGTATAATTCTACTAAAAGCAAGGAATCCAATGAGCAAATTCGATACAAATTGTAACTAAAAAAAACCCAAACATATCAAACGATAAGCAAGACAAAAAAATGCTGAGAGATACAAGGCTTTGAGAGGATTTGATATAGGGGGGTTTCAGAGAGGCATTGGCCCAAGTGACGTTCCAGCATAGACTGAGGGAAGCAGTTTGCATTAGATAACCTGGTGTGTCCATATAAATAGAAGGAGTCCCGGTTCTGTAATTGTGGTATAGTTGTCGAATCTCTGATAGAGTATTTGCTAGAAGAAAAGAGGAATCAGAATCAGAAAAGGAAGAAAACAGAAAGGGAAAGAAAACAACATTTTAATATTTCTAAGAATCACGTTGTGAAGTTGCTTTACCAGAGTTAGACATGCAAGCTGCCACATCTCTTTTTCATACAGAGACAACTTGAGTATTAATCTTCCTCTTCATGGTTGTTTTAGTGGATTCCTCGACTGTGTGTACTGGATTAGGGTATTCAATTGTAGCAAAAAACATTCCAAAACAGTCCAATTGGGAAAAGAAGGCAGTGTAGCTAAAGTCAGGTTGAATAAATCGACCTCGTTTCCTTTGTCATGGCCGCAAGTTGGGAGAGTCATAGTCAGGTTTTAATGAGTTATTAACACTTGATTGTAGTTGAATAACCAATAGCAGATCCACCAGCAATGGAAAAGAAAGCAAAGGCATAATATGTAAAGCTGACCAATTACAACGTTACAGATTTACTGAGATTTGGAGTAATATTTTACGGAGATTTGGAGCAATAATATTTTACAAATTCAATCCTTTAATAACATTAAGAAATAGAAGTATATCTTATTGTAACAACAACAATACTGGATCTGACTGTAGCGACTGCAACACAGGATCGATCCTGGGGCATCCATCTGAAACAACCCTACATCAATGTAGCTGTCATAAAGTTTTGTCATTTGAATATGAAGTTTTTGTTTATTGAGCACATATGTCATTGCTTGTAATTAAAGTTCATCTTTGATATGATCTTCCTTACTGCTGTGAAATTTTCATTCATACTATTGGTCGCTTTAAGTCATTTTAGTCAAAAGAATTAAGGATGTCGAAATCTGCGGCCCATTTAATGTATGCTCTGGAGGTTGAGACTGTTCAAAGAGAGATTATGAGAAAGAACATCAAGAATTATCGATGTCTATGGAACATTTACCTCTTGCATTAACACAAGATGAATGGTTTGGGAAAGGTTGTTTAAGGATTTTTAGATATCTTTGAAGAATTTTGACATATAATAAGGAGAAAAAAACACTCCTCAAAACATGGTTTCCCTATTGTGATAAAGTAATGCTATTCAAGCAAGAGGATTTCTTTATATACTATGAGACTCTTACCTTTTGCTGTCGAAAATATTTCCTAGCAGGAGAAAAAAACAAGCAAAGAAACATTTAAATTGCAGAGACAATTATACACAAAATGGCTGCCTTTATCAATTTTCCTTGCAAATGCTAGAGCTTTGGGTGCCAAATATGCAATGTTCAAATTATGGCAGTAAATCATGTTATTCAAGAAGTCATCGGAAGCTTATTGTTTAAAACATTCTCATCATCATAATATTGCTGAACTAGATTTTATTTTTTATCATAAAAGAATGAAGACGGAGAGCACCCAATGGGCCAAACTACTGCTTGCAATGAAACTGATAACCCCTGATTGTATAGAGGTTGAGCAGTTACATAATATTTTCAAGCGCTGTGGTGTTCGTTAGAAACATAATATGGAGGAATCCATAGCTAAGCTCGAAGAGAGCTCAGATTACAAAAGAGCAATAATATTTTACAAATTCAATCCTTTAATAATATTAAGAAATAGAAGTATATCTTACTGTAACAATAACGACACTGGATCTAACTGTAGCGACCGCAATACAGATTGATCCTGGGACATCCATCTGAAACATGCAAAGAAACATTTAAATTGCAGAGACAATTATACACAAAATGGTTGCCTTTATCGATTTTCCTTGCAAATGCTAGAGCTTTGGGTGCCAAATATGCAATGTCCAAATTATGGCAGTAAATCATGTTATTCAAGAAGTAATCAGAAGCTTATTGTTTAAAACATTCTCATCATCATAATATTTATTGTTGAACTAGATTTTATTTTTTATCATAAAAGATTGAAGACGGAGAGCACCAAATGGGCCAAACTACTGCTTGCAAGGAAACTGATAACGCCTAATTGTACAGAGGTTGAGCAGTTACATAAGATTTTCAAGCGTTGTGGTGTTCGTTAGAAACATAAGATGGAGGAATCCATAGCGAAGCTGGAAGAAGAGAGCTCAAATTACAGAAGAGCAATAATATTTTACAAATTCAATCCTTTAATAATATTAAGAAATAGAAGTATATCTTACTATAACAACAACGACACTGGATCTAACTGTAGCGACCACAACATAGGATCGGTCCTGGGGCATCCATTTGAAACAACCCTGCATCAATGTAAAAATGTAAAAAAGTTTTGTTAGCTTTGAAGCGATGGTTTTGTAATAAAAATAATGACAGAGAATTAGCCTCAAATCCTAATGCAAAATGGAATTAAAGATAAAAGACTCCGAAGTCTTTAATAATGGCAAACAATTAGCCCAACGAATTTGCAATAGGATAAAAGACTCCGAAGTCTTAGTCACATTGGGATTTAAATGTTTTTTTGAATTTTCATGTTCATTTAACTTCTTTTCCCTCCTAATTTTTTTTGTCATTATTTTTTCCCTATTTTATGATTTATTTATTTATTTTCCTTCTCTTATATTTATTTCATTATTTATGTTCTCATTTTTTTATTTCTTAAATGATAAAATATTACATGTAATAATTATATTATATTAATATTACAAATTAACTATATATTATATTAACATATAATAACTATATATTATTAAATAGAGGTTTTACATTTTGAATAATCCATGAGAATGATTTATAGTCAAGTAAATGGAGCAAGCTAAATATCATGGAGCATTCATCACTTTTGGTAAGTTATTTGATTATCTATCCAAAATTTTAAAATTTCGTAAATTTTGGATTTTACGAAATTGTAAAAAAAAAAATCATTTTAGAGTCCCTCTTGAAAGGGGGTCTTTGAATCCATCTGTAACGCAAAAAATTATGAAATTGTAAGAAAAATTTAATTTCACTAATTTTAATGTTGCAGACAGATTCAGATGGCATGAAATGCTAGCTTGTGTGGAGTCCTCAGCTTCGAGCACATAATTATCATGCATTAAATGACTAATTATGGTCATGTGATGTTTGAAGGAAATCCCACCATCCAACCTTGTGTATAAGGGAGATAGAACCATGATAGGCTTGGACAACTCCAGTTCCATCAGGCTCATATCGAACCACAAGAGCCATGAGCAAATTGAAAAGCTTAACGTGAATGACACAAAGAAGGGTTTCAAGCCATAATAGATAGCATGCACAACTCAACGAGAAACAGAGCGCATCCAAGGGATAAGTCCAACGAATCAATATTTCTTACCTCATGAATTAGCAATTAATTGACCAAGAAGCTATGACATATTCATATATTTTGCATCAACTGATATCCTTGTTCGAAAACTCATTAATTTGAAAGGTAGTTAACCAGGTAAATTGACGGCAGGTGACGTTGTGGGGGTTGCTAGCTGGTCGGTATGACCCTAATTGATATACATGGTCATTACAAAATTATGCATATGAACACGTATGTTAATGATGGGTATAATAATGACGTTGCAAGTCAACATATCATGCAAATGATCAATTTGGTGTTTAATTCGTTGCTATATGTCGTTATATGATCATGTAAATTATGTCACAGCTCGAATTACAATTTCTTACATGCATTGTCTGCGTTAAGTGACACAATTTACATGATCACTCGTGTCTCTGAATCCATGATCTACAGTGTTACAATTTACTAAATTTTAACACTCTAGATGGATTCAGAGACCCCCTATAGTAAATTGTACAAATTCATTGTCAAAATTGTAATTTTGATTCATTGTCGGAGTGAGACAGCTAAAAATGACCAAATAAATGACCAATTGTTATGTGGTCATTTTTAGCTTAGTTCTTATCCCATAACCAAATTGGTCATTTATCTTGGTCATTTTTAGTTTAGTGCTTATCCAGTAACTAGATTGGTCATTTATCTTGGTCATTTCTATTTAGCTCACTTACAATTTCTCAATTTTGGTCATTTATCCATTGAAAAAATTGTGATGACCAAATTTTTTGGTCGCGTGGTCATTTATCTCTCATTTTGTACTAGTGTTTATATTCCAAGGTGACTCTTGGACTGGGAGACTAATAGTCTTTTCCAATGAATTTTCCTATTCACCTAGATTTTTGATAATAGTCTTTTTCAATGAATTTTCCTATTCACCTAGATTTTTTATTTACCTTGAATGTGAATAATAAACATTAATCCAAACACCAAGGTTTATGTTCCCAACAATATTAAACTGAAGGAATAAAACGAATAAAATGAATCACAATGGTTCATAGTGTACTACATTTCTCTATCCACAACCATTACATTGTTGGTTGTTACCTTGTGGTGCTCGGTCTTAGCTGGTAAAACCATTTGTATTATCAACTGTCAAAAGATTCCATTATAATCACTGTCATGTTGCTCTAGTAATTTCTTTGAAAATAATGTGTGTTAGAATATTGAGGATCACATCCTCAAATTTTGGATCATGGCTCGTGTCTCCCATCCTGATTATCATCATAGCTAGGTCAGGTTTCAACTCATTAGCCGACCTGGTGGTTACGCTGTGCGTTGTGATGTTTGTAGTTAAATAAAGCCACACTCATCTTATAACAAGTTATAATAAAAATCTAATTAAATATGATAAATTGAATATTGCTTTGCACAAAACAACGCTTCTTCTTGTTTTTTGTTCATGGCAGTTGGATGGATCATCATTTGCGTCCGATGTTCAGTGGGGGGAGATGGAAAAACCATTGCTACTTCGAGGATTTATGGACAAGTCATGTTGTTGTGGAGAATGACAATATCCACTCATGCTTAAAAGGCGGATTGATTCGACAAAAACAAATCCGTGAAATAATGTTAGCAAGAAATGTTCTTGTGAATTGGACGAGACCATAGTCTCACTCAACAAGGTATCCCGGTGTATGCATCGGGAAGGTTACATTGTTTCATAATGGACCATGAAGACAATATGCTGTTGTTGGGGTTCGAAGAGACATCTAATGACTTTTACAAGTACAACGGGAAGGTTACATTGTTTCATAATGGACCATGAAGACATTATGCTGTTGTTGGGGTTCGAAGAGACATCTAATGACTTTTCCAAGTACAAAGAAAGTCTGCAGATGATCCAAATGCAGGGGAGATCGCAACTAGCATGTGGATACATTTGACTCATCATTTGAAGCACCAAGGGCAAGTGTTCGCCACAACAAAAGGACAAACCCTGTCATCCCCACAAGCCAGAACCCGCTCAAACTGCGAAAACCTTTTATGTAATAGCTGCAAAACAGTAGTTAGTTCTTGCCTTGAAACTATGTTTTTTTTGTTTTATTAACCTATGAATAAAAACAATTAATATACAATATAATCAAATGTTTATAAAATAATAAAATAGAAATTAACAATTTTTTATAAATATTTTCATTTATAATTTTTTTCAATAATAACTTAAAAATTTCAATCAAAATCATTACTATTAGTATTAATAAAAGAAATTAAAATATAATACAAAACCTGAAGATCAACAATAAAAATAAATATTCTATAATATTTTATGAAAAGTATTTATAAATTAAAATAAATATGGTTGTTAGAATGTAATCTCGAACATAGGCTAGGTGTATACACATAGTGCTCGTCAAGAATCATAAAATTATTTTAAAAAATAGTCAAAGATACCTGTATGTTATTACTAGTAATTGTGGCACGTAGAAAAAAGTGGGGTGTGGACGTATGGTGGAGCATGCCCGGAAAAAATAAATAAAATAAATAACATAGCATTAAATGGGACTTATCCCTTTTAAATATAATTATATGGGAGTTTATATATAATTATTTTATTTAAATTATTTTTTAATATATAAATAAATTTAACTCTCTCAAATATCTATATTTTATTCAAATTATATAATCTCAAAATTTTATAGTTATAATTCCTAAATTTTCTTCCAAAATTTTGACCAATAAAAAATCATAATATGTTTAAATTAATATGTATATATTTTTTTCTCCCAAATAAAATAAAGTCAAACTAATTTATTTATAAGGAAAAATAAATTATTAATTAACATTGTGAAAAAATGTTGTTTTCAGCTGTCTTTATATAACGTAATTTCATAACCTCAGTTTTATATAAATAATAAAAAGGCAAAAGCCTATTGGTGTAAAAGTGGGGAATATGATAGCGGGACCCAATTGATGTAAGCTTTTATTTAAATATTAAACAGTGCCCTTTTTTTTGGTGTGAAAAAAATGATAACGAGGTCTGATGATCGAACGAGTGAGGACAAAGATTGAGGTTGAGTTTTGGTTTTTGGTTGGTTCATCACAACCAAGGCCATCGGATCCAATCTGTTAGTTAGATTTACTCTGCAAGTAAATTTGTGTGTAAGATGTAAGTACAAATGTGTCAATTTTTAAGTTTTTTGTTTTTTTTAATTTAATTTAATTTGTATTATTTTTTAAACAAATGTCACCTTCCAGCAAGGCTATTTAATCTAATGAAGTTGTTCTACCAATCAAAAATAAAAATATTGAATTTTAAAAATTAAAATAATATTTTTTATTTTTAAAAAATAAAATTAATAATTATTTTTCCAAAACATTGAAAAATAACTTTAGATAACAGAAAATATTTAAAAAGTTTATTTAGTTTTGACAATAGACCCATTGCTATAATCCCTGCCTTCGCATAGACTAATAAATAAAATATAACGTAAACTATAAATAATAATTAAGAAAATTAGAATTTATATTATAATAATAATTAAAAAAAATAACAATTAAGTTATTAAATATATACACCTTTAACTGGAAAATAAAATTAAAAACTTTATAATAATTAAAATGAAGGTTCAATGAAACCATGAATACACTCTTAATGAAAGATTATGTTTGCATATATTATATAATAAAATTTATGTTAAAGTCTTTTTTATGAATACCGCATAGGAAGGTGCTCAAACATACATTTAAGAACATTGCAGGAAAGTCTCTATTTGGAAAGGTATATTATTTAAGATAAATTTCCAATATTTCTATTCGGAAAGGTATATCGTTGATATTAAATTAAATTAAATATTTAAAATATTTTGTTTATTAAAAATAAGTTATATATTATTTAGGATAGAGATTAAATATTTTATCTTTCCATGTCATGTTCTTCAGGTATTAAAAAGGACTTTAACTTAAAAATTACTTTTAAACTTCTTAGATATAAATGAAATGATGTAATTTTTTTTTTTAATTTTATAATATTAAAATAATACATGAAATATTTTTATAAAATTATTTTATCAATTTTAAGCTAATTATATTATAATATCAAGTTTTCAACTTTATGAAACACATTGTTACAAAAAATAATACCTACTAAGAATAATTACACTATAACATTTTTATATTAAAAAATCACTAATATATACTAAGATCAATTGTTTTAAGGCGTTTATGTGATACTTAAATTGTTAAAGAAAAATAACCCTCGACTTAGCTTCATTCTCCTATCAAATGACTTACAGTATGATTTTATGATTTTAGTGGGCCAAATCTTATTCAATTTGACAACGTGAGTCACTATATAGCTTACTTCTAAACTCTAAGGGTCGTAAACTACCTTATCTGCTTTTTTAGACATTTGAAATCTGTTTTGGCATATGAGGGCGAATTCATTCAATTAGAGCTTATTTTCTTTGATTTTAGGGTCCCGCCTTGCAAGTTTGAGTTATGGAGTAAATATGAGGAGTTTACTCCACTTTTCGAGGACTCCATGCACCTCCCTTTTAGCCATTATGAGACACTAGTTCCTTCCTTGAGTGCTTTTGGAGATGTGCACCTCGTGTATGTGCCTTTAGTCAATTACATGTACCTTTTGTCAGTTGCATTCAGTTGCTCCTAACAAGTAGGAAACCCCTGGGATAGAGTCTCACCCCGGTGGGCTTTGGGACGTCTCAGCCCCTACTAAGTCATAAGTTATTGGTATATTTTGCTTGCATTGTATTGGTTATACTCTTGGGGTTATAGTAGTATTCGTTGGATGTGAACCCTAGGCCTAGCCTAGGTAATCCTGACGAGTTACTAATTCCCCATGGTTAAAAAAATCATGTAGGGAGATAAGTCCACTTAGGGAATTCATGAGTGAGTTAAACTCATCTTGGAGAATGTGAATGGCTAACTAAGGGTATCTAGCTCTAGTTAATCCTAACTAGCATCTCATGCATTGCATGTGCAATTTGATTTACCTACTAATCTATTCAAATTTTCTCGCCTAAGTAATATAACATTCTGGGTTGATCCATGAAGCTGGTTCACGATTTTTGGCAAGCAAAGTGACTAAAATTTGTGTTGCGGACCTTCGATCGAGGTATTTTAAAGCCCTCAATCGAGGTAGTAAAAACTCGATCGGGGTTTTTAAAAGACCTCGATTGAGGGATTTAAAAGACCTCGATCGAGTGTTGAAACAAGACCTCGATCTAGCTTTTGAAAAAAATAAAAAAAGGCCCGCGACATGTTTTTAGGCCCGCGCTCGAGCAATTTGCTCGATCGAGGGTTTGAACATACCTCTATCGAGATCTATGTAAAAACCTCGATCGAGGTCATATTTAACCCTCGATCGAAGTATTTTAAATATCTCTATCGAGCAAATATCTCGATCAAGGGCCTAAAAAATAGGCCGAGAGCCCTTTTCACTACAGAAATAAAGTTTTGTCTGCCTTTCAGAGGCTAAACTATGTCATTAAATGCACATTAATGGGCGAACTTGATACCGTTGGATTCGTCAATGAATCCTCTATCCATATACATATAATTTATGAATTTTTATCTTCGTATGTCTGTTGTTTTTAAATTTCTACTAAAACTTTTCATAAAAAACCCTGCTCACAACTTCGATTGAGCTCAAAGATAAATCAACAACATTCAAAATACACATCCAATTTATCTTTTAAAATACACAAGCACTAGATAAGTGCGTCCTCTTCAAAATGGTATTTTTAGTTTTGCAAATTACGTAAACAATCAAAAGATTTGGTGCACACACACAAAGATTGCTTCAAATTGGTTCAAGTGTTATAGACTGATGACAAATGGAACGCTTGGTCATAAAATTAAGAGTTCCATTTGTCATCAGTTTATAATAGTGATGACCTTAATTTTATGAATAAATCTTAATAAATATACTTGTATGTTAATTCTTTTTTAGGAGATGTCTAAAAATTTGATATTGGACGACTATTTTTAGTCAGAATTAAGCATTTTTTTATTTTGTAAAATCGAAATTTAGCTATGTTTTATTGGGATTTTGATGGCACCCAAAATTCTAAAATTTGACCAATGTAACATGGATTTCTTCTATTCCGGCTCAAATCATAGATTTTCTTAGACTAGTTTCTTTAGATCTCATCCTTTTTATGGAGACAAATAATATTCTAGTTTTGTTTAATCCAACTCGATATGTTCCATATGATTATGGCCGCATCAATGTTCTCTCTTATGAAGCTACATGACATATCTAAGAATACCTCTCGTTCCACTTCAGTGAGGGCATCATAACTAATTTTAAGACATTACTTTATCTCCCTAGGAAATGTTCCTAGTTGGTCTTTCCAATGAGATATGTCTCTTTCATAAAGATGCATTGCCCCTAATACTTTCAAACATAGGGGAAATCCCTCACAAGCTTCTAAGAATTTAGATACCAGATTTTCAGATTGTGGGGGTGGATCGATTTGGTTGAAGGAATGGCAGCAGAAGAACTCTCGGGTGTGTTTCTCACAAAGACTAGTTAGCTTGTAAATTTATGAATTTTTGACTAATTTTAAGGCTATGAGAACATGCTTCTCTCTAGATGTAATCGATATTAATCTCCCTGAACAGAGATCCTAAGTCTTAACAGGTATAAGTGCATGCCAATGATTCACATCATCCAAGATGACTAACGCCTTATAAGAAGATTGGAGAGTCCTTTTGAGCTTCATTTTACCTTGATTGACACTGTTAAAGTGTTCATCTGATCGAGTCAACCTATTAAGAACTAGACTTTGCAACGACTATAAAGAGATTTTAGCTACATTATCTTTGACTTCAAATAAATGATAGGATATATGATAATCTGATTTCTTCTTATTGAAGAAATATTTTTCTAATGTTGTCTTTCCTAGGCCACCTAAAACCCCAATCACCAAGATATGAGGTTTCCCCCAATCACCAAGATATGAGGTTTCCCGCTTTACTGTTATGGAAGCATGATTTTCTCTTCCAAATATTCCAGCTTCTAATTTAAAGTTGTTGTATAGTCTGGAATGGGCAAGTCTGACTTTTCCAACATTCGGGACAGACACATAACCACATTATCTACTCGTTGCTATTTTTTCAGAAGAAAATAAAAAGAACTAGTGAGAAACAAACATGTATGTCCATATATCAAAGATGAAATACTACCATATTGAGAGGGAAGGTTGAGTTCTCATATAATATTGCATATCGGGGATATAATATCGTCACATGAAGTTCCGATAGCGTGTATTATTTGAGGAGTAAATATGTAACCTAGTTGCAACTTGTCCTTTTGATAAAAGGAAAATGTAGAGACCTCGCGAAGGAGGTTTGTTTCACATCAACTCTGTGATGGTTTGTGAACAGCATAAATCTATATTAAACTCAGATTTATTGAAAACAAAGGGATTTAAATTTTTTTATATTTTAAGTTTCTTATCTTAAATTTTTTACACATTAGGAAAAATTTACATCTCATGAAATTGGATCCCTTTCTATTTGGGTTTAAGATGGATTTATACGAGTTTTTTTTTTTTGAGGCTACATGATTTTTCTTAATTACTTTCTATTTTTCCTAATGTTACATTACATTACATTACCTTACTTTGGGTACAAACACCCAATGCCACTAATCGTTGTTGGAATGAGTAACATGGAGAACAAGGTAATGGTGGAAGAGGATGAAGCTATGGATGATTGTTATGAACAAAAAAGAAAATTGATGTGATGGTCGATGATATGGACAATTGCCACGATGGTTGATGCTATGGATACAATTTACAAATGAGGAGATGAGTTAGGGTTTCAAATGCTCCGAGAAATTGTGGGGGAATATTGGTGTGCAACGACAAGATTGGTGTGTAAGAATATATATATATATATATATATATATATATATATATAACCCTTTACCTATGGTAATTTTATTATTTTTTAAAACCATAGTATCCCACATACCATTAAGTTTTCAACACATTTTTTAGAAATAGGCTAATCATATCTTAGTGTTTGTAGCATCGAGAGGTCTCATCCTCAACTCGGCACAAAGAAATAATAATATATTATTATTATTTTATATTAAATGTGCAAGTTGGACCCAAGAAATATGGAAGGGTTAACCATCAAACAAGTATAAATATAAGTTACTTCTCACTTATTTGGGAATCCAATTCTTGGAAAAGTCAACAGATCTTATGGGCAAGTGTAGGGCAGAACGGGCGAGGATAATTGTTATACTCCAAAGTTCCACTTTGAGTATCATTTCACTCCATCATGGTTTACCCTCATGTGAAACCTAACAACACTTTTTCCTAATGAACGTTAGAACATGCTATCATCTAGTTGGTCCCATCGGTGACCCTTCTTGGACACCTTAAAGCCAAATCCAACTAGATTAAGCCAAGTGCCACATCATCAAACCACTTGGAAACCTTGTTTGCCCCACTTTATTAGGATTTACGCATCTTGCTAGTAGTGCAAAATGTGAAAAATCCCCTTTTTCGCGCTCTGCGTACCTATAGGGGCGCGAAAATGGAAACTTCATCATGCTATGCTCAGTGTTGGGGGCGCGAAAATCCCCTCAACCACCTCACTCCTTGAAGTTCTGGTCTTGGATTCGATGGAGATATTTTAGGGATGATGATTCCTCTTGAATATCATCTCTTCCTACTTCTTTGTTATGAGTCATCTCCTTGATCCACTTTCCACTCCTTGATATCCACCATTATCTCCTAGTAGTTGGCCTCTCAAATCCTATAAGAAGGAGGCCATCCATAAGCTAGGAGGAGGACATTTTGAGGCATCAAACCTATGGTCGTAGGAGTTTTGAAGAGGTAGAAAGGAAGGAGCCTTTGGAGGTGAAGGTTTGCTTGGACATGAAGGGATCACTTTGTAAGTTTCTCCTAGTTTCCATAAATAATGAACTTGTCTTATTTTCCCATTTCATGTGTCATGTTTCAATCATTAGCATGGAATGTTTCTAATCTGATTTGGATATTTGCTTTGCTTGATTCCAACAGGTTTTGCTTGTGAGATTCAAATCAGGAGCAGGAGACAAGACGAACATCTCGTTCAAGGTGAGTTACATTGATTTCTTCTCCTCAAATACAATCAAGATTTGTATGCATTAGATCTAGGATCTTAAGGTAGCATTTGTTTGTTAATTGTCTTAGATTAGGCTTAGTTAATCTCAATATAGTCTAAGGGTAAATCTAACTATCCATAGGACGGATTTACTACTACAATAATATAATACTTTTCTATGGTTTTATCTTTTATTGTATCTGATGTAATTTAGATCTTGAACTATTTATTTGACTAAGGTTTTTGGGTTTTCTTCCTTTGAGAATGGTTTCCAAGGATAAATTTTATGTGTCTTCTTTGTTTCTATGCTTTGTTTATTCTTTCAATGATCCTATTTATTTTCTATTGCAAAATAATGTTGGAAGTTATTCTGATTTATTATCTTAAAAACTAACATGGCATCAAAGCCATGCTGAAAGTTGTCATTGTCAGAAATTAGGGCTTCCAATTTTAGGGATTTCTAACCGCCATTTGATCCATAAAAAGTATTTAAGAAGTTTCCCCATGCAATTGTCTGTGGAAGCAAATCAACTTCCATGATTTCGGGGCTTGGAATTTAGTGTTACTCGTTTTAGTTTAAAATCAGTTCATGTATTTGTCATTCTCAAGTAAATCGCAGAGTTGAGAGTTATAATTGGGCATGGCTAATTCTGCTTTGGCTATTGATATGAAGAAGAGGAGTTGTGAAGAGAATAGTAGGTGAACATAGGAAGCATTAGTAATGAAATTTTTTTGTGCATGCATGATCATGAGCATCATATCGATGGCCACCCACATGTTCGTATGATTTACAATCATTTGCTGAGATAAAGCAAGACCAAGATTTAACGGATCTCTTGGTATATTTCCATGGAAATTATGATGGGATGGGAGATAATATTCTCGATCATGGCTTCCCTTCTCACCCCATAAATGTGCTTGTTGGGATCCTTTCCCATTCCATACATTCCCACATCTCTTGTTATTCAGCCTCTCTACAAATGAGAAGAATGTCAGGGTTTACATAGACTAATTTAAGTTTTAGACTCGATGTGTCGAATTCTTCTGCTTATTGTGGTTTTCTCCATAATCCATTTGCAACCCCGACATTAGGCTATGTTTCGTAAGAAAAGGGAGTTATATTCGTAGTTATGAGTACACTTCATGTTAGAGCTATGTAGATCCCAAATGCATGTGCAGGAGGAGAAATGCATTGAGGCGAATCCATAAAAGGAAAATGCTAAAAATAAATCAATGGTGTGAAGAATCGAGTGTGAGGAATAATGAATTCCTTGAAGAAGAAATAAGCTGATCATTAGCTCATAAAAGGGCGTACAAAATACACCCACACCAAATAAAGGATGGAATCTGATTATGAAAGCCTCTATTCTTGGATGTTGAAAGAAATGGGAGTTTTGCATTGAACAACTTAAAGAGAGTAAGGGTTACATCGACATCGTGCTATATGTAAATAAGAAACCAACTATTGATGGATATAATGTTGAGTACAGTAACTCTTTGAATTTTTGGCATGGGTGTTCATGTCACTATTATATAGGCTGGAATCCTAGTAACCAACAGACACAGCCAAAGGCGCCTACTTGTAGCAATAGAGAGAGTAGCTTGTATGAATATGAAAACAAATAATCTTGAACAATTAGTCCTATTTATGATGAAAATATGGTTTGGAGTATAAAAAAGGTTTGTTGAAGTATTGACAAATTACAAAGTGACCAACAATATAAATTGGAAAATAAGGCCATTGAGCAGACATGAATGACTGTGGGATTCCAAGTTCAGATCGGGTATCAAGAGGGATATTTCTTTATCATTTCCTCTCTTACCACGATTAATTATATTTTCATAGAATAATGAAGTTTGTCATGATTATTATATTGTAGCATGTTATGGAAGTTTTTTATGCATGTATATGACTAGGATTAACCAGCAGTAGGCCCTTGCAGTACATGTTATGAAAGTTTCTTTTATGCATGTATATGACTAGGATTGACAAGTAGTAGGCTCTTGTAGTACATGTTATGTAAGTATCCTATAGTGTTGCACAACATCCCCTCAGCCCTTTATGGGGCTCTTCTAGCATGAAACCTTTTTGTTGACATGCTGAGAGTAATGCACGCTCTTGATAGTGTGTTTTGGTTGAGATGGAAGGAATCCATATAACTAGCATGTGTGTTTGGGATATGGATGTGTCATGTCCCCAAATTTTGCATTGGGTCACAATGGCCTAATCCACTTGGCCATACTCATGAGAGTTTGTCAAATTGGTGCTAAGGGTCGAATAATTGCCAAGAATGATGTCCAAGTTAGTAATAATGTAAAATTAGATCCAAATGGACAAGGTGGATCACATTAAGAGAGATTCCCAATTCAAAGTTGTAATATACCCATCCACATTAACTATCATGGAGGAAAATTAATAGTTCCCTAGGTTGGGGGTGGAAGCATTAAAAGTTGGAATAAGGGAGCTACAACACCCAAAATGACCTTAGAATTACAAATTCACATTATGGGTCAAAACGTTAATAATAAAAAGAAAATAAGGTGGCATTGGATCATGAGGGATGTAGCTAGGGTTTTCACCCTAGCTTGTGCAAATGAGCACCTACTAAGGAGAAGGGACTCCTTAGTAGCAGTTCAATAAACAGTAAATAAAAGCAGTAAAACAGTATGAAATTTAACCTAACATGAGCATTAACATAAATAATAAAACATGAAAATATGGCAAAAGATTTATCTTTTTGTATTAAAGATTACCTCAGGTGTAGAGGTTGGTGTAGCTCTTGCAGCAGTCCAGGAGAGTTTCTTCCAAGCTTCCAACTTTGCTCCTTTCTCTTTTTCCAAAGGGTGGAAATGGGCTAAAGGGGCACTCAAATGTGAAAGTAGCTCAAGGGTGAGCTAGGGTTTCAAGAGTAATTTTGGCAGAGTAAGGGTGTGTTTGACTGTGGATATGAAATGAGGGGCCTCCATCACCTATTTATAGGTTTTTAGTGGTGGAGTGCTGGCCCATGGTTTTGGGAACCATATGGTTTAGGTATGATGTATAGGGTTTTTTGCCTCCTTTTTCCCTCTTTTTCCTCTTTTTTTTGTATTTTTATTCCCTTTTTAGAGGGTTTTTGCTATTTTGGAGGAATTTTGGATTATTTTGGGGGGAAAAGGAGTTTTTTTTTCCTTTTGGAGGCTTTTTTAATGGTTTGGTGGCCTTTTGGAGGATTTTTAATAAGATTTTAAGGTTCTGGAGGTAAATATGGTAGGAAATATGGACAAATAAGTCATGTAAAAGGGTAGATGAGGTAGTGAGCACTTTTTGGGTGTTAACAGATTGCCCCTTGATGTGTGAGGATAGGAGCGCATCGTATGGCCGATAGACATCATAAGTCTTTTATGGTTTTCCTATGGTGTGGAGAAGAGAAGAAACGAACTAGAGCCCGGAACAACGGTCCCGAACAAACTGCAAAAACTGAAAGTACATGACCTCAATAATGAATGAGGAATAATCTAAACATATGGACGAGGTGGGCAGTCCCATGCTCGTATCAAGATATAGAACAATAATAACAATGGGGTCCAAAAATATGGGGACCTGAAATATACATGGCCTCAAATAATGAATGAGGAAGAATCTCAATATATGGATGAGGCAGGCATACCCATGCTCATATCAAGATACATAAAAAATAACTATGAGGCCCGAAAAAAAAAGGGGGACCTATAAGATACATAGAAAACCACTGTGTACATCATAAGGGTCCAAAGGGGACACGAATTTGTGACATACTACTGGGATGACCATGTTTGAGCTGAAGAACTGGTGCACTGGAATAACTATAGTGCTGCTGAGTGGGATACCAGAGGAACTGATGAGCTGCTGGATCATAGTGACGGGGAGTCATATCCTCACTGGTACACTGAATTGGAACGAAACTAGGTACTCAAGGAAGCATATAACTGGATGGCTTCCGAATATAATCGCCAACGCAACCCGAACATCCACGGGAACATAGAACTGGGTGTTTCGAAGTGACTCACCAATGTGCTAGAGTCGAGGGAAATCTGGGGTCTTCGACCAATAACTGAAGGGATATAAACCCTGCGCGATTCTCAACGATGCGATCAAGGTGTTGAAGTCGAGCATGTGAGAAACAACCACTCGGAGAGGCTATGATGACTCTTCTCAAAATGGTCCGTAGGCACTCACCACCGATGGTGATGGGTCCAAGGCACAGGGACCTCTGAGTCTATCTTCTGGAATAGAGGGGCTGTCGTCGACAGAGGGAGACCTGCAACTAGCAAGGTAATGATGTTTCCTTGATAGGAGCGCGAGGTGGAGAACCAAAGTGTGAGAGTACTGATTGTAGGACTGGCATATTGTGGGGGATAACTGGGCAAGTAGAGTGGGTGGACTCAAACTTCCTTTTTTCAGAGTATGATGGCGGGGACGATCGGGCAGCATATGAAACTGACTGGTGGGAAAGGGATCATAGCTGTACTGGATCAAGGATAGTGACGGGGATGAGTGATACTCAAGCTGGTGTAAACTGGCAGGAGACTGCAGACTACTCTAAACAAAGGCGACCTAATTCGGGGTGCTGCCGAGATGATCGATCATAGTGCCAAGAGGCACGGGGGGACTTCTTCACGGGTTAAGGAACTAGAAGAAGTGTGTGTAAAATGGTACTGTCGTGTGGATTTATACGAGCCCAGGACAGTTCATGCTCATGATTGCTTTCAATTTTAAGGAGTCTGAAAGCGATAAGAAGACTCTGAAATAATGGAATGGTACCATCGTGTGGATTTGTACGAGCCGAGGACGGTGCATGCTCGTGGTATCCTTCAATTTTAGAGAGTCTGAAAGCAATAAGAAGACTCCAGGGGGTTGCTTTTTCGTGTGTTAGTCTTCAAGGCCCGAAGAAGCATAAAAGGATGCAATGAAGAAATCTTCTAGTCGGTGTGACTAGAGTATTCCTTTTTCGTAATTAGTCTACCAAGTCCGGAAAAGGGTTAAACTTATACCAGATAGACGCCCTTTCAGGTACTTTAACAAGCATGAAAGGAAGCAAGATTGCTCGGCGATCTTTTCATTGTTTTAGGAGTCAGAAAAGAGCTTAACAGAAACTCCCTAAGTGCCTTTTTCATAAAGGACTTGTACGGCCCCAAAAAGGGATAAAATTATACCGAACAAAAGGAATGGCCAGGAAAGGAGGAAGTGCTCAATCAAGGAACATTGATGATGACCAAGAACGAGGGTAGGGGGGAACACTGGTGGGACTCCTTGTGGGATAATGAATGGTGGAAAAAAAACGAAATAATTGCAGTATGACAGGAGTGAATGGCTGATGTAAAAAGGTGGAAGAATCCGATGGCGGCCGATGTGGCGTGCAAATCGAGGCAGCAAGGTGTCGGGACATAATGTTGAAACTGTACCAGGTGAGAGTGAGAAATGATCTCAAACATCATCACGAGATCGGAAAAATGAATCTAGCGATATAAAAAGTGTCAAAAATGGGTAACGGTCGATGTGGCACGCAAACCGAGGCGACAGGGGGCGTTTTGAAAAAAATACCCAAAAAAATATGGGGGTGAGAGTGAGAAATGATCTCAAGCATCATCGCGAGCTTGGAAAAATGAATTCGATGATATAAGGTATATCAAAAATGGGCTACGGTCGATGTGGCATGCAAACCGAGGTGACAAGGTATCGTGACACAATGTTGATATTGGTCTTGGTGAGAGCGAGAACTGATCTCAAGCATCATTACGAGCACGGAAATATGAATCCGACAGTGCAAATGGTGTGAAAAATGGAGGTCATAATGACTCCGGAATGGTCAAAGAAAATAACTAGGTTAAAAATGGTTGCAAATAAAGGTGAGCCCACCAAGCCAAGGATGCAGTGGTGGGGAAAAATGATGACCCGTGGGAGCAAAATACTAGGTGTATTGAATCAAATCATATATACAAGTGACATGTGACCTCAAAAATGGTTGAGATCATGCATGTGAAAAAGTGAGCAGGGTTAATGACTTGCCCCCATGCTATGTGCATGGGGTTTGTGATTGTGGATCACATATGTGTTGGTTTGAACGATGGGTTCATTGATGTGCTGAGATAGATGTTATGGGGTAGGGTCAAAATGATTGATCATGCCCCTTATCCCATGGTCGAGGTAATCTATTATGCCCCCTGAATCAGAGGTATTACTGTGGTGCTCTATGATAGCGGGGTCAAGACCAGGCATTTCGGTATAGGACCAGGCAAAGACATCATGGAACTCTTGGAAAAAAAATTTGTACTCTCCAATTTCATACTCACTGTAGGAGGCTCCTAATGTAATGATTTCAAGAGCACCAGGTGGGTTAGAGATATCGATGTGGATGACAGGTGACATGTTGGCCATGTTACCCTCCTCAAAGGCATTAGGAGCAGGAATGGGATCCTTAAACCAGTCAACTTTGGTGGGAAGGAAATCTTTGGACTCAACCGCAAATTGGGTAGCTATGGTGGAGGAGGACTCTTCTGGGAGGAAATAGGAACGATGGTGCATGTTGTCCCAGGGATAATCCGGGGAAGTGAGAGCCTCTAGAATCTCCTCATCATTGCGGAAACTTTGAGTTGTCAAATCGGTTGACGAGGGAGTGGTGGTCGAAGAGATCATGTAAATGGTGTTAATCTCTCCGGATGAGGGTGATACTGGGGGGTGGATCTCCTCAATTATGGGAGGTGCCATATCAAGGTCCAAATTATTCATCTTGTAGAGAGCTGCTCTGTAATCTAGGAGATCAGGATAGTGATGTGAGTAATGGTCGTAAATACCACATATTGCACAAGGGTGGTTGTTATGTAGTGATTTATCACGAGGCTTAGGGGTTGGATCTAGTTCGACAACCAGGATGTTGGGGTCATCGTCAAGCATTTGCATGTGTTCCTGTAATGCAGGTAATTGTGGACATTGATGATTTGGATGGCCTAACTCATCACACAATGAGCATTTGGGAGGAGCACGAAACATGGGGGGGGATTTAACTGCTTTGGGCAAGGGTACAACAGTGTATGGTTGTGGGCCTCTGCCCCGAGTGTGCTTGATATGAGGGGGGAGATTCGTAGATGTCGAAAGGGTAGTGACATCGGAAGGTGGTTGACTAGTAGTGGCAATGGGTTGCACCAGTTGTAGGACGACATTTGGTGTCGGTGGGGGAACGGGAGGCGAATATACCACATGGGTAATCCCAAGGTTAACCCGGGGAGGCTAAGAGTAGCCGTAACTGGTGTGCTTACTACGCCCGAGGGAGGGAATAGGAAGGGGATTGTGTGGATGGGTGTAACACCAATGTGACTAGGTACCAATGGTGGTTTGGGTAATAAGGGCAGTTGATTGTTGAGTGTTTGTGTATTGTGGGAAAGGGTACATAGGTCAGATACTTCAGTCGTGGGTGACGGGGGTGGAATGGATTGGAATGTTGAGGTCATCGGCATATCTGAGTAAAGTCTGGGTCTCACAGAGGAAACAAATGAGGTAGTTGCACCACAAACAGGTTGTTCAACCATGGGGAGAACATTTTCGGGTGCAGCGGGGGCATTGGGATCGTAATAGGTGAGTTGGTCGACCTTGACCACGCATCCATCATGGGGGAACATCATGGTACGAAAAACGGATGAGGCAACCACCCGCATGGCATACATGTAGCTGCGGCCAAGTAAGAGGTTATAATCAAGTTGGGCATTGATGACCTCTATGTCAATGAGCATGATTTTACCAGCCAACTAGACGGTGACATTAGCTAAGAGACCTTGGGGTTGAGCTGAATGGCCGTCGTAGGCTCGCAACGCAGTGGTGGACTGCTGGAGAGTAGGGGATCCCAACTTCTGCCAAATGAATGTGGACATAACGCATGTAGAGGCACCTTCATCGATAATGCACCGATGGATGACAAGATTCTGAACGGAAATAGAAACTTGGAATGCTAAAGTGGAAGGCAGGCGTGGTTCGGATTGGTCCAAATCGAAGGCCATCAGTCGTGAATCATTTGGGTCAATAGCACCAATGGCGGAGAGAAAAGTCTTGCGCTGTGAAGGACAATTTTTTAAGACTTCTAACGCAGACATGGCTGCGGGAGACTGGGCTAAGTCATCTACAATGTTGTAATTTGACGCAGCGCGAGCATTGGGGTTATTATTGATGCGACGAAGTGGGAAGCGAGGTACTTTGGAGGCGCCATCTAGTGGAGCCAGAGGTATACGTAACATATGATCAGTGGGATGAGCATTAGTGTTTTTGTCGGTGGGAGAGGCTTCAGGGGTGGAGCCATATTGGTTCTGACGAGTTTGGAGGTTGACATCGGCGGATGACATCATTAACAAGTGGTGGGTACCTGAGTCTAACATGGGTTGATTAGGAGTGGCATAAGTGATCTGCTATTGTGGTGGCGCGTTTCCTGGAGGGGGAGCCAACCGCTGAGTGTTCACTACGCCTTGGGTTGGTAAGGGGTTTTGCAGCACCAAAGTTTGATGCTGAGGTGGTGGGGGGTTGGGTGGTGCTTGAGGAGCCGCGTTCCCTTGGCGATGGGCATCATCAGTCCAGAGTTGCCAAGCTTGATCCAAATGTGGGAAAGCATGTGTGCAGTGGCCATAGACCCCACAAATAGAACAGGGATGGTTTGTTCGCAAATTAGTATTTTTGGCCCGCTTGGGCGGCCGATCAGGGTTCTGGTTGGCAGGTGCCACGTTATTGTTGTTTGGCGGATTGGGAGGTTGATCGCCTTGGTCTAGAGGGGGGTTGTTCCCACGGTTATGGCCTTTGCCACGGTTTTGCTGGCCTTGTTGGCGCTGGTCGTTTTGGTTCTGCTGCGGATTCTATTGGGCGTACACTTGCCCTTGGGTAGCAGGTGGGTTCTGGGGTTGTGCAGGTGCAGGAGCAGGCTGCGGTGGATAATAAGTAGGTGGAGGCTGCGTAGGTGCTGAACCTTGTGGGGGTTGTTGATACGTATGCGGAACGGGTTGTGGGTTTTCCGCAGGGGCTGCCTGTGGCAGGTAATAAGCGGGTTGGGCTTGAGAGGACAGAGGAGCTGGTGTATCCTGTGGGTGGTAATATGGCTGAGGTGTGATGTAAGCGAGGGATGCATGACCAAAGCACTGAGGTGGACATGAGGGTTCGTGGGAATGTTGGTGATGTGCCATGGGAGCATACGAATTGGTTGCTCCAGATTGAGATGTAGCCCGTGAAAGGTCGGGGCCATGGCTAGGACGTGTTATGGAAAAGGGTTGAGGATGCAAGGCAACATGGCCAATGATGCCATCTGTGGCATGGGATGCCCCCGGTGCATCGTGTTGGGAGGAATCGTCGTGAGGGAAGTTAGGTATGATGGTATATAGATAACCCGACTAGGTGTAAATAAGGTCAAATTGCTGGGCTTTGAGGATGGCCTCTTCTTCGGACTGGGGTTGTTCAGATGCCACATCCTTGGCAATGATAGGAAGGAGGGATTTTAGAAACCAATCTAAGAAGATACAGTCATCTAACTTGATTTTGCAGAGGCTGCGGCTTCGACACCACTCATGAATGTGGTCAGTGATGTGGATAGCCGTGTTCTGTCTGCAGGACAGTAGGATCTCAACTCCCGCATCATAGTGGATAGGTAACTGAAAGAACTGCAAGAAAGTCGAGGCAAGGGAAGTAAAGGTGGCATGGGTCCCATGGGGCTGCTCGATGTACCACTTAGCTGTAGAGCCAGTGAGGGTGTGTTGTAATAGACGGAGGCGGACAGAGTCGTCCACTATGGAGTTGGAGGAACACCATAGATGGAAGGAGATAATATGGTTCTGGGGGTCCTCACCTACCTTGCCCTCAAACTTAGGGATGTCGGAGGGAAGCTTGGTGGGCATGTGAGGCCATGCAGGGTTGTCTCTGATGGGATCGTTAGTCAGTCTAGCTAGGTCAGGAAGGTTGAAGCTAGCCATGAATGGAAAATGAGTAGAAGGATGTGACATACTAGTCGGTGTGACCATGTTGGGGCCAATGCCCCCAAGTGGAGGGGCTGGGTTTGGGATGTTTCCCCCAAGTGGAGGAATGAAAGTGGTATGGGACGGTCCTGCACTACCAAGGGTAGTGTGAGTCACAGATGGAGTGGGAATAGGTATGCCATCTATTGGAATGGGTGCTTTGATCGGAATGGTAGATGTGGGCCCCATCAAGGGAATACCCAAAGCAGGTGTGGTAGTTGGTGTGGTGGTGGATGCTCCACCAATGGTCCCTACAAAGAAAGGAGTGGAAGTCACGCCAGCCATGGGGCTGGTTGGTGCAGTGTAAATGGGGTTCTCGGACTTTGCCTCAGAATCAGAGGTAAAATAAGGGGCGTCTAGGTCGGGTGACGGAGTTCGATGCCATTGACGAGTGGAGTCAAGTGACAAGGCTCAAGATCTATGATGAGTGGTATCAAGTGATGAAGATCTATGTCTATGACGAGTGATGTCAAGTGAATCGTGCTGTGGGGGCTCACCCCGAAGGCCTCGAGAATGTCTCGGGGACTCAATGGTGACAGATGGTGTCAAGTATCTGGGGGTTGTGTTGAGTGAAAACCAGCTCAAAAACCCTAATACAACTGAGTGTGCAGAAGGAAAGGTCAAAAAATATGACACTCAGGCCAACAACCAACTCAAAACACTTACTGTAACAGCTGTGCTACAATAAGTGGAGTATCAACAGAAATTGTCAGAATACCAACAAGCAGCAGGTTTCCTAAAAAATAAAAATAGTGGACTCACTACACCAAAAGGAGGTAAGGGAGCATGCAAACACCTAGCTAAATAGTATTCTGACTCAACTAGACATATCCTCTACAAGGTGATGAAATCCAAGTCAGACAATATGGATAGTAGAGCCAAGTGGCTAAAGATATCCCCTTACTGGGAGGGACACCGGGTAGTCAATCCTAGAAGAAAAGCAACTAAGATACCCCATTCATGACACGTTCAATTGGGTGAATCTTCCGTTTGGTTCTATCGCCATTGTATCCCCATACGAGTGATACACCGAGAACTGTGAAAGGTATCATTCGGTTACTGAATGGATTGCGGTATTCCACTCAGGCTTCCGGAACCAGTCTGGCGACTTCAACCCTCCTAGGGGAGAGGCCTTCCCGATAAAATGGTTTTAAACCGTGTCAAAAAATACTAGGGGATTTTAGTTCTCTAATGGACAACAGCTATGTCTAAAGTGTAAGCAACCGAGGGGTGTTATTTGGATGCCTATCCCCCCGATCCTACCTAACTACAAAAATTCTTATGTGTTCCCCAAGTGGGGTTAGAATGTTGGTTGTGTTAAGTAGTATTTTAGGGCTCACTTGAATTAGGTGACAGAGTGTATGCGTGTGAGATGATGAACCCAAGTAAAAGTGCCACGGGGTGGGTAACTTTCTAAATAAAAATAACAATATAGAATTTAAACTTTGAAATGCAAAATTTTATTTTCAATTAAAATGCTGAAATTTAAATAATATTCTGTAAAGGGAACAGAGATAGTACTGCAGAAAAGGCTGTAGGGAAGTATGGTTGCAGGTAGGAAAAATGGCTGTGCAGGTGCAGAAAATATTGCAGCAAAGTGTTAGTTTCAAAACAGGGAAAAAAATGCAGAAAACAGACTGCGGGTCTATGGCAAATCCAAGCGGTCAGACCGCGGGAAAAAGCTCAACAGTCGCAGACAGGTTGCGGTATTTTGGCTGAAAGACGCAGTCGGACCACGGGAAACAGGTCGAAAGTTGCAGGCGGGTTGCAAAAAATTGGCTGAAAGCCGCAAGCGGCGCACGAAAAAATTGGTTAACAGCTGCTGTCGGATCGCACGAAACAAGCTAATAGCCGTGGTTGGATCGCAGGTAACAGACTAAAAACCACCGGTAGGTCACCGAAAACAGTCTGAGAGTCGCGGTCGGATCGCAGCTAAATGCCTGAAAATGCGGTCGGAATGCAACTGCGGGGGGCAAAAGACGCGGTTGACGGCTGCCGAAAGGTACAACCGAAAGGAAAAAAATAGAAAAATATTGCACAAAATTAAAAATGTTTAAAACTTCAAAATTATAACCAGGAATTCAAAGGAATAGAAGGGGAGTCGCCAAAACTGTAGCTAGGGTTTTCACCCTAGCTTGTGCAAATAAGCACCTACTAAGGAGAAGGGACTCCTTAGTAGCAGTTCAATAAACAGTAAATAAAAACAGTAAAACAGTATGAAATTTAACCTAGCATGAGCATTAACATAAATAATAAAACATGAAAATATGGCAAAAGATTTCTCTTTTTGTATTAAAGATTACCTTAGGTGTAGAGGTTGGTGTAGCTCTTGCAGCAGTCCAGGAGGGTTGCTTCCAAGCTTCCATCTTTGCTCCTTTCTCTTTCTCCAAAGGGTGGAAATGGGCCAAAGGGGCACTCAAATGTGAAAGTAGCTCAAGGGTGAGCTAGGGTTTCAAGAGTGATTTTGGTAGAGTAAGGGTGTGTTTGACTATGGATATGAAATGAGGGGCCTCCATCACCTATTTATAGGTTTTTAGTGGTGGAGTGCTGACCCATGGTTTTGGGAACCATATGGTTTAGGTCAGCTGTATAGGGTTTTTTGACTTCTTGTTCCCTCTTTTTCCTCTTTTTTTTGTATTTTTATTCCCTTTTTAGAGGGTTTTTGCTATTTTGGAGGAATTTTGGATTATTTTAGGGGAAAAAGGGGTTTTTTGGCCTTTTGGAGGCTTTTTTAATGGTTTGGTGGCCTTTTGGAGGCTTTTTAATGGGATTTTAAGGTTCCGGAGGTAAATATGGTAGGAAATATGGACAAATGAGTCATGTAAAGGGGTAGATGAGGTAGTGAGCACTTTTTGGGTGTTAACAAGGGCACATAAGAGGTTGTGGGACCCACATGTGGCAAGATTCTCCACTACACTTGGCAATATTCTCTCACCATTTCGAGTTCAAGATGAAGGGTAACATACTTGGGGGATTTGAAGAGGTATTATTCATGGCATGAATCATGCAATTTTGAATTGGAGTGGAAGAGAAAATCCCATGGAAGAGGAAGAGGCATCTTTGAAGAATTGTGACACTTGGAGCTAGATTCCCTAACTCCTATGACAACAATGATGAAGATTCTATGACACTTATGACAAATTTAAGACCTGATTGCTGACATATGACATATATGACATGCCAGGGATAAAAATAGCATCCAAGAGGGTGCACAAGGGAGTTATGGCATCCAAGAAGCTTCCCCATTCGAATTGAGGGAAGATGGAGACTAGGAATTGTTGGACAAGTGGCACACATTGGAATCTCTTCCCGGTTCGCATGATGGAGGACTTGGGAAGTTTATAAAAGACAAGAACAAAGAAGGAAATGGGATTTTGATCATTTCTCATTTTGCAAATTGGAGAGCATAGCTTTTCCATGCTAGTGGAGTGTTTACTCTACTTGCCTTAGTACCAATTTTGAAGGTGCAAGATTCCCATCCTAATTGGAAATTGGAGAGGCCATTCGGACCTTTCATTTGGAGATAAAATGGATTCATTTGTTGTAGGTTGAATCTACAGGGATTCTCGTGACCATTTCTCCTTCAACTTGTTCCCACATCTCTCTCATGTTTCTCTCTATATTTTTGCTCTTGGAGGAAGGGCACACATGGTGAGATGTTGATCTCTTTGTGGAAGTCCAAGGGGCCCAATTTATTTGTAATATTATGTCTGAAACATGTATTTGATTCTCATATGAACCTCAAGTAGAATATCCATGTAAAACCATGTAAAAATGCCAAACTATGTATGAATGGTGCAATTTTCCCCCATAGCTTTTGCATAGCGTACTTGTTGTTGCACATAGTTAGTGAAGGAATGATATTTCAACTTCATGGAAATGTTATCTGCTAAATATATGTATAATAATAATATAATGAGAGCCACATCTCGAAACATTATGTATTTCAAGTGATATTTACATTCAAGGAAGAGATTCGAACCATTTTCCCATATATCTTGTTGAGAGAGCTTGAATTTGTTTGGTATTGACTTGTATCAGTAAATATATGTGTTTTTATTGTTGTTTGGAGATCCATTAATATACTGAAGAAGTTTCATACACCTTATGAAATTCCTTGTAACATTTCTCACAAATTTCATAGCAATTTATAGAGTTTTTCTCTCATTTCCCCCTATGTTAAGACATGTTTACCAATATCTAATTTATGGGAGTTGAATCAGCATTTAAGAACTGATTAATGATGCATTTGGGTGCCCATTGAATTCATATAACTAATCCATGTCTCGGTTTTGAAAATTGGGAGATTCATACTGCATTTGGGAAGCCATTAGTGACCTGTACCCATGGGGGATTTGAACATCGAATTTACTAGCAAATTTTCCTATTTTATCTCGAAATTAAATGAATGTTGAAGAAGTATTTTCATAGTGTATAAGAACCCATTAGGTTCATTTTTATGTCCTAATACCCTTCAAACACTCTCAGTCGCAATTCAAAATCCTTAGGATTCTTTGGAGCCATCTACCCTTGGGGGTTTCAACATCGATTTTCCTAGTAATCTTTCCTTTCATTCTCTAATTGTAAATGCAAGTTTCTGAAGTATGTAGAAGGTTTCCAATAATATAATAGATGCATTAGGGTGTCATAATAGACCTCAATCCACTATGTACATAATTCGAAAACATTTGGTATCATTTGGGACAGTTTGGAGCTTCACTAGTCCAAGGTTCAAAAATTGGCCAAATTGGGGACATTACAGTGGTATCCAAGCATAGTCCTTGCACCTATGAATTAATATCATACATTGAAGAATAAATTGCATCCATGTCTTACTATTATGATGAATCCTATGAGTACAATGCTTATGAGCAATATGAAGAAGAATGTGAATGGTATGAGGAAGAGGTGCCATCATGCAACACTTCTTACAATTTCATAAGGAATGAGGGTTATTCTTATGACTTTGAAAATGATAAATATGAATGTATCACACTACCAAAGGATAATTCTATTAATTAATTACAAATATTGAGAGAAACATGTAAAACCTTGCCCCAACAATATCAAGCATATTTAGCTTTGAAGGGAGATATACAAAAGTCCATTACTTTTGAAGACTATGCTGATTGGGTGTTTGAAAATAGGCCCAAAAATGAAGATGTGGATTTAGTGAAGAAATTTCTATGCCATTCTTGCAAAAGACCTTGGATATAAAATCATATATGTGTGAGTGAAAAGGAGGAGACCCATGAGCCACCTAGTTCTGAAATAGGTGAAGTAGAAGAAGCAGTACATGAAGAGGATCGAAAGTCACTCCCAAGTGACTCTGAAAAATATGAAGAGACATCACATGAGCATGAATAATAATCTATTGAAAATATTGAATATCATTTCGAGACACATTCTACCTTAGACATGAATAAAAGAGCATCTACTGATGGATGCTTGAACTATGAAGGAGTACGTACTGATGGGTGCTCACACCTCTATGTTGGTGACATAGAGATCACTTTTGAAATTGTTGCTGCAAGCCAAACTTCCATTAAGAATGAAAATGAATACCTTGTAGCAGTAAACAGAAGAACCAAGATCAACTTCCCCATCACCACATGAGTTTAATGAAGTTGGTCCAAGTAGAAAGGACAAAGAAGAAGAGGTCCCTCTACAAGAGCCTCTATTTCTTGAAGGGTCATTAAAGATAAATGAAAATAAGATCCAAGAGACCCTTAGAATACTCCATGACACTCAATCATTTGTGTCAAATTCTTGTTGGAGAGATTCTTCATTGAAGGATCCATTAGGTGAGTTGATTCATTCTCTTACACCCACACTTCCATATTTTGCAGCATTCATCCTAATGAAGTATGGGTGAAAAGTTTTTTTTTGATGGTGCCACATGAGGAGTATGAAACTCCTATATCTCTTTTAGATGATGATATGATTAGAGCACTTTATTATTATTTACATTTTTAGCAGCACCCTTTGTTATCTTATGATGATACATATATACATGGATGCACTTATGATGTTCACTTGAGTCACTTGAAGGCTCATGATATTCCTTTATCCTTGCTTAACTCAATTGATGTTGGAGGAAATTCATCCAATACTTGGGTGAAGAGATATATGATTGGAGAAAATTATTATTGGAAGCAACATCCTTTGTTATTTCTTGATGATGCACATATACATGGATGCACTTATGATGTTCACTTGAGTCACTTGAAGACTCATGATTTTCCTTGCTCCTTGCTTAGTTCAATTGATGTTGGATGAACTTCATCCAATACTTGGGTGAAGAGATATATAATCGGAGAAAATTCTTATTGGAAGAAACATCCTTTGTTATTTCTTGATGATACAAATATTCATGGATGCACAAATGGTACTTCTGTGAGCCCCTTGAAGGCTCATTGTTTTCTTTGCTCCCTACTTGGTTCAGATTTTAGCAGAAATTCTTCATTCACTTCTTGGATGAAAAAATACATGGTTGATTATTTTGATGAATCTTACATCCTTTTGGATCAGCATTATAGGACACGGGATCCCCACCTATGTCATTGGATAAGATTTGATTGGTCACTTTATGCTTGTATTCACATGGCAAATGGTGGTCTACTTACTTGGAGGTACAAGCACTTACATGGTTCTTTGATGAGGCACCTCATTGATGTAAATTTTTATTATGTTGTTATGTACTTCAATGATCTATCTTTTGCACTTATGATGTTTGGAATAATGCATATAAGGAAATGGGATCCAGGAGTTCTCTTTCCTGATGGTATGTGTTGGAGAGAAATCCTAATTGTTGGAGTGCAATACAAGCAATGGGACCCTGGAATAATTTTTAGTCTCATTGGTTTCAATTTTTTTGGGGGAAAAAAGTAGTATGAGAGATTGATTTCCCACTTAATAAGGTGATTTTAATCAGAGTAGTGCATCGGAAATCATGGTGGTTTTTGGATCATATACTCTTCTTTAACTTTTCAAGATAGACCCAGGTTCTGTGCAGTTGTGGTCCAACAAAACCCTTCTTCACCAACTCTTTTGGCAACAGTCTGTGAGCAGACTAGGGTCTTACCTAAGGCGAATTTATGGGGAGGTTGAGGAATCAAGTTTCCACAACCGGGTGATCCTCGGTCCAAAAGAACGGGAGATTGCGCGAAGTTCACCTACTTCACAGTTGTTACTTATACGGTAGCGCGCACACAGGGGCTGTGCGCTTATGAACGGCTACTTAACAATAGGACAGTGCAACTGAAGATTGTGCTTACCTCTTTAATAATCACACATCTTTGAAAGAATTTTACTTAGTGTAAATTACACATTCAACAAGCATATTAGATTGTGCTCTTCACGAAATTATGCAATACAACGAGTTACAATGCAACTGCGCACTTTCAGTGCTATGCTTCGAGGGAATCGCACTTTTATAGACTTCGTTGACTTAGTGTTACCCAAATAACTCATGCATTCATCATATTCGACATTATTTGCATCTTAATATTCAACACATATGTTCAACACTTAACATATTATTCTCGTCATTCATTCTTATGGAGAATACACATGAAAGGAAAGATACATATACTCATAAGCAAGAACTTAACCATGTACCAAAACAAACACATATTCAATCACACAACACACGGATTTAATGTGGTTCACCCCCAGGATGGGAGATATGTCCATAGGAACTGGTTTTTATTATAAATGGGAAGGGTTCAACAGTTCCAGTCTGCGCACTAAGCTGCAGACTCTCTTCTCTATTTAGTAGGTCTCTGCGCATGCAGCTGCAGAGCCTCTTTACAATGTCCAGTCTATCAAAAGAGATCAATATTCAACAATAATCAATCTAAATTCAATCCAAATCAACCCTTTCCCTTACAAATATGTCCCTTATATAGTTCGTACCCTTAGGTCATGTCTGTTAAAATGCATATGGGCCAAAACCCTAAGGTCACCCAAAACTGATGTGGTTACTTAGTCGACCCTGCCTGTCGTAGTTGACAGTTGCTCCACTCGCTTCTGGCCACTTTGCTGGGCCACTCGTGGCTCACATGCCCCTCTGACAGCTGCAGTCTTCATGAAATGGTTATAACTGCATCATGGCCTGTTGCTTTCCACCCCTCTGGCCTGCCTGTTGCTATTCACCCGTGGCTTAGATTCTAATGTTTTTACGCCACTCTAACTAATAGGTCACTTTCATCTACCTCCACGTCGCTCCTTACCCAACTATCAAGAATCATGGAGTCGCTTACCCAAAACTGGTCGATTTCATCTGCTCGACCTTTCCTTATACTCTTTGCCCAAAATAGTTGTTTCTCTAGCACTGGGCATCAACATAATTGCACAGTGCCTCAACTTCGCATCGCTTGCTGTGCATATCTGACTTTGCACTCGAATTGCGCCATCAACAAGACTATGCCATTTGAGATTCGCAGTCCGAACTGTGCAAATGCCAAAACTGTACTTCTTAAAAAATGTGTCAACTTGGGCCATGCCCAACAGGATCCTAACACTTACTCGTGGATCGTCCCTGATCCACTTCCACTGGTCGACATCTGCTGCATAGCTCCAGTAGTACTCAACTTCACAGTGAAGCCGTGAAAAGTAACGGTGAGCTCCGCAACCATTTCCTTTGCCTTATGCTCAAATTCTTAGGTCTCTAGCATTTCCTACAAGACTGAATCCTGGGCTTGTTCTTTCACTGTGCCCTCTGTAGTCTGAAGTTCTACAAACCTCTCATCAATATGCTCCATTAGTAAGAGTGCTTCTTCCTCTATGGGATGCAACTTCGCAAAAGCGAAAACCACTTTCTCCCTTAATAAATTCAACTCTTTCTGCAGCTCCTTTACTTCTGTGACCTTTTACACCTTTTTCCTTGCCAGCAAAGTATTCATTTATGCATTCACTGCGTCAAGTTCCTGCTTCCTTTGCTCCATATCGCTTTGCAACTTTTGGATGTCTGGATCCTCATTTACTCCGTCCAACACTGTGTTGGCTTCCTCTAGCAGGTTTTGGCATCTCGCTACTTCTGCCAAGATGCTATCTATTGTGGCCTTTACTTCCTCGCTTCGAGCTGCGCGTTTATTGATGAGTCCAATTTTCGGGTATTTGATAAACCTTTTTCCCGCAGTCAAGCTCAAGCAATGGCGAAGAAACACACTCATTTGTGGGAAAATGTTTTACTTTAATTATTTAATGAAGTTGTTTTTGACGATTATTCTTGTATGATTAAAATGCGTATTCAATAAACTAATTCTGTAGAAATCAAGCGTGATTGAGTATGTTCGGGGGCATTAAAGGACGAACACATGGAAGATTGAGGGATCATGCAGCTCGGCGCCATGTTTCCTGATTTATAGAGAACACACTCCTGTTCAAGGAGAATCGGCATTTAGACATTTAGTTAAGTTCACCATTAAGAATTATATAAATATGGACCTCTCGGGTAGCGAGAGGCCTTTGTTGACATTTTTGGAGAAACATTGTTTTATGTTTTTGCACTCTTGAGATACTTATGAGTTCCAGACTTTTGTGAAGACATGGAGTTTATATTTTAATGGAAGATTGATGTTAAATCCCAGTCAGCGTCTATAAGTTTCTTTTCCTCCTGAGTACGGGTTGGAGAGGGGCCCCTCCAACATGTAAGTTAGGGGATTTCCATTTTCAGGTATTTTCGATATGTGTTTTACAATGATGAAAATTTATATCGCATATGGAGCATTTGAATGATGTCTTGATTCTGTAGTAATTTATAATATGTTCTGTAGTTCAACAATACGGTTTCAGTAGTCCTGTAGCTCCTTTCTTCCAACGCACATTTTAAATAATGATTCCATATATATTAGCATTGCCTTCAAAAATTATGGTTTAGATCTAAGGTTTATGAATGTTCCCATCATGATTAATTTCTTCTCGAGAGTGATTGCTTTGATTTCTTAATATTAGATGTGTAGCATGAGATGTTAGATTAGAATTCTAGTTTTATGCATAAGTAATTATAGACTTCGCTTTCCTTAATTCAGAATAGATCTGTTATGGTATTTCACTTTCATAGTCTAGATTCACCATTCTGCACTAGGTAGATTCATAGGAATATCTCTTTCACTTTCAACATTTTTAATTCTTTAAAATAGATTTACTGCTTTCAGTATTTTAAACTCTTTAAAAGTAGATTTACAACTTTTAGTATTTTAATTCTTTAAAATAGATTTATTGTTTCCCAGTATTTAATTCTCTAGTATAAATAGTTTTATGTATTGAGTAGGCAACCTTTAAAACATTGATACTGATACCCAACCATGACAAAGATTATCCTATAAGAGAACAGATAGTGCCTGCACCTCTAAAGTTTGTACGTCCCCCGGGTTGATAATTAAATTAGGCTCTCAGTACAGCTGCCCTCATTAGGCATCCATATTGGGAGCTCACCACTTGTTGGCGCCGTTGCTGGGGAGGTGCTAAATCTTTTAGGAGACATCACCTAAAAAAAAAAGTGACACAAAAAGAAAACAAAATCACATAAACAAAAACATAAATACTTCTTTACCAATGAATGCCTCGTCAGCAAAGGGATAGGTTTGGCTGCTTTCTGCCCAAGCATTCCATGAGCAACAATGGTAATAACAGTTATGACCATTCCCAGTTTGAATTTCTACACTCTGAAAATGAAATTGACTCCACATACGATCCAAACAGAAGCAACTTCACCACTAGTTCTAGCTCAAACACCACAATGGCAAACAAAGAGGAGGAACCTAGGGAGCTTTTCACCTTTCCCATTAGCATACCTTTTGGAGATGCCAGGATGAAGAACATCAATCCTAATAATTTACCAAACTTCCATGGTTTGACTTCAGAAGATCCTGACACATTCCTGTTTGAATTTGAGGTAGTTTGCAGATCATTTGATTACACTACTGATGCACAAAAGCTAAGGATTTTTCCTTCCACACTGAAAGACCTATCACTCCAGTGGTTCATGAGCCTTGAAGGGAATAGTATCTTTAGATGGGATCAAATTAAACAGGCATTCTTAGAAAAATATAAGGACTACTGTAAGGCCAAAGATACTAGGGATGAAATCTTTAGGATGCAACAAGGAGAAAGAGAGTCATTAGAAGATTATGCCCAAAGATTTCAACTCAGCTACAAACGAGACAGTCATTGCACCTTGTATCCTAAATCACTAAAACTTGTCCTTCTAAGAGGTGTAAAAGAAGAGAATTTTGAAGTCTTAAATCTTCTAGGAGATGGAGATATATTCCAAAAATATTTTGACCAGATCCTGCAAATCTTCAAAAACTACTCTAGATCTAGGAAAACTAAGAATGGAACAAGGGATACACACACATCTACTGGTGGATCAACATCTTCAAGACCAACACATACAAAATATGATTTAGGAAACCTGATAGATGACATGAAGACTGACATCCTGCAATCTCTGGCCATGCAACTTGATGCTCTTCAAATAAAAAAGAAGCAGGATGAAATTAACCAAGCCTTGGCAGTCTTCTGTCCTCGTTGTAGAAAAAAACATGAGAAGGGGCATTGCACCTTGAACACAATAGAAGTATGTGGTATCTGAAATGACAACCATTCCACTGATAAATGTCCCCTCTTATCCTCATGTAAGGCGGTTATTCAAGACCCAACAACTGAAGGAGCAATAGAACAGCTCTGTTTTATAAATCAGAGGAGGAATAATTTTGTTAGACCATATCAACAGAGCAATCAAGCCTACTATAATCAAGGACAACCAAATTGGAACACTGCACCAACTCCATGGCAAGCACAACCAAATAAAAACCAATGGAAACATAATCAACAAACATATCAACCATCCTATCAACAACCGTATTATCCACCGTCTTATCCTCAATATCCCCCACCTTTTCCAACCACCACAAATTATGCAAATCAATACCCCCATCCATCAAATTGGAGGGCACCATGACAATAACCACTTATTATGCCACCCCCACAACCTCATCCGCCCCCAATACCTCCACCCATTCCAGCCCAACCAATCCCAAATCCTAATAATAACAGACCTACACAACAGTGACAGACATATAATGCTGATATCACACAATTCCCTACCTATGTTGTAGACACCATAAAAATAAACGAAATAAACCTACGATCTGGAAAAACGTTGTAGAATAAATATCCACACAACATCCAACAACCTGACACTCAAGAACAAATAGTAGAACCCTATGTTCAGCATCCAGACAAATCAGACCCTCCTGAGGACGAAACCCAACCACTCCCATGCAACCAAAACCCTCCATTTCCAGAAAAAACTAGTCCAAAGTACAAAAGAAGAGGAAGAGAATACAATTTTAAATGAATTCAAGCACTTAAACATCCAAATCCCGATTTTACAAGCCATAAGGGATGTGCCCATCTGCAACAAATTTATTAGAGAGAATTGCCTAAAGAAACTAGGAAGGAGGAAGCGTGACCCACCAACTATAAATGTAGTGGGACAACTGGCCAATTTAATGTTGGGTATCATAATAAACCCTAAATATCTCGATCCTGGTAGTCCTGTAGTAAACATCACCATAAATAACAAGCAAATAAATAAAATCTTAATAGATTTGGGAGCTACGATCAATGTCATGACTAAGGAAACCATGTTATACCTAGGACTCCAATCAATGGTCAGACCAACCACAACAGTACTCCAACTAGCAGACACCTCCACTGTGAAACCCGAAGGAATGGTAGAAGACATTTTGATCAATATTGAATCCTGGGAATACCCAGCTGATTTTATAATAATTGAAATCAAAAGCTATCCAATTATACTAGGTAGACCTTGGTTAGGAACTGTAGACGCTTACATAGGTTGCCGATCAAGAAATATGACAATCACCAGTGGACATACCAGGGAGAAAATCACAATCTACCCACCAGCAATGAAATCTTCAGAGTTAGAATATCAAAATTGGACTGATGATTACTAGAACACACCAAATCACAACCTCCGGCCTATCCTAACAATTGATGTTGCAATATCACTAAAAGCAATAGATGAAGATGGCCATATAGATAGATTTATACAAAATGTATCTTCTAACAATCATGTTATTCAAAAAAAAAATTACACAGAAACAGGTGACAGTTCAAAACAAAACATGGATGACTTATGGACAGAAGTACTGGAAGAATAGATTGAAAAGGTAAAAGTCGTGGAAATTCACCCTGGCAAAACAGTCAACATAAATTCCAATTTGGAACCAGAGCAAGAAAGGAAATTAATGAAGATACTAGAAGAACAAAGTAAAGCATTTGCATGGACATATGCAGACATGAAAGGAATACATCCTGATATGTGCAAACACTACATTTACATCAAAGAAGGTTCTACTCCTATCAGGCAACCACAAAGAAGGTTGAACCCTACATTAAAAGACATAGTCAAAGTGGAATTACAAAAGTTATTAGATGCAGGGTTCATCTATCCAATATCTGATAGTGAGTGGGTCTCACCACTAGTTATAGTACCCAAAATAGGAGGCAAATGGAGAATTTGTGTGGACTACAAAGAGCTGAATAAAGCAACAAAGAAAGATCACTTTCCACTTCCATTTATAGATCAAGTGCTAGATACATTATCTGGAAATAAGTATTTTTCATTCTTAGACGGTTTGAGTGGGTACAACCAAATTTTAATACAGCCAGTCGATCAAGATAAGACGACCTTTACATGCCCATGGGGAACTTATGCCTATAGGGTCCTACCCTTTGGTTTATGTAATGCCCCAACAACATTTAAAAGAGCCATATTGAGTATTTTCTCCAATTTTATAAATGACAAAATCGAAGTCTTCATGGATGATTTCACACCCTATGGACAGAAATTTGACCAGGCATTGAAAAATCTTGAATTAGTATTAAAAAAATGTATTGAAATGATCTTGTTCCTAAGCAATGACAAATGCAAGATGTTAATGGAAGAAGGCATCGTTCTAGGACATCATATATCACAAAGAGGGATAGAGGTTGATCAAGCCAAAGTCTCAGTAATCAGAATGCTGCCCCCACCTGTCAAACAAAGGGATGTGAGAAGTTTCCTTGGACAGACAAGGTACTACAGAAGGTTTATTGAAAATTATAGCATAATTGCTACCCCAATGTTTGCACTTCTCACAAAAGACAATGAGTTCATATGGACAAGCAATTGCATGACCGCATTTGAAAGTCTTAAGCAGAATACAATCACAGCACCAGTAATCCAAGGACCAAAATGGGAAGTTCCATTTCACATCCACAAAGATGCATCAGATAAAGCCATCAGATCTGTGCTTGGACAAGAACGAGACAAGAAACCCTATGCCATATACTATATAAGCAAAAATTTTGGCTGGGGTAGAACTCAACTACACAGTCATAGAGAAGGAATTTCTGGTAGTCATACATGCAATCAATAAATTCAGGCATTACATCACAGGATACCAAATTTTTATCCACACTGACCACTCAGCAATCAGATATCTTATGAACAAGCCTAATACTAGTGCAGGAATTATTAGATGGATGCTACTTCTACAAGAATTTGACATTACTATAATAGATAAACCAAGCAATCATAATGTGGTAGCCGACTTTTTGTCAAGAGTCACACATGGAAAAGATAACGAATTGGTTCAAGATAACTTCTCTGATGAGCACCTTTTTGCCATATCAACAAGAAGCCCATGGTTTGCTGACATAGCAAACTATTTAGTATCCGGTAAATTTCTAGAACATTACAGTTATAAACAAAAGACAAAAGTAATAAGACAAAGTGCAACATACACATGGATAGAAGGCGTGCTTTTTAAACAGGGACCAGATCAAATACTTAGAAGGTGCATTATGGAAGATGAAGTACATGACATAATGCATGCCACCCACAATGAACCCTGTGGAGGACACTATGCTGCCAAAAGGACAACCTACAAGATCTTGCAAACAGGGTATTATTGGCCAACACTCCACAAAGATGCTTATGAGTATGTGTCCCACTGTAATGATTTCCAGAGAATGGGAAAACCAACACAAAAACAAGAGATGCCACTCCATCCACAAATATCCTTGGAGGCATTTGAAAAGTGGGGATTCAATTTTGATGGCCCATTCAACCCATAGTCAAATAAAAAAGTCTACATCCTCATATGCACTGATTACCTTACAAAATGGACAGAAGTAGGAGCACTGGCTGCTGCAAATGAAACCAATGTGGCCAAATTCTTTACTGAGCAGATCTTTCACAGGTTCGAGGTGCCAAGAGAAGTAGTTTCTGATCAGGGCCCACAATTTACATCAAATTTAATTGAAGACTTGATGAAAAGAAACAATGTAAAGCACAGACAAACATCCTCCTACCACCCTCAAGCAAATGGTCAAGCCGAGGTAACCAACAGGGAATTAGAAAGAATCTTGACAAAAGTTGTCCAACTTCACAAAAGGGATTGGGATGACAGACTTAGTGAAGCAGTTTGGGCTTACACTACATGGAAAACAACTGTAGGATTCACACCTTATGAACTAGTCTATGGAAAGAAGGTCATGCTGCCAATCAAATTTGAAATAAAGACATTAAGAATTGTGCAGATTTACATATGGACCTATCAGAAATTCAAAAAGAACGCATGCTACAGCTAAATCAACTGGATGAACACCGCCAACAAGCACCTACACATACTGAAATCATCCAACAACAAAGAAAGAAATGGCATGACCAACATTTGAAGGATAAAAAGTTCAATGAAGGTGATTGGGCACTACTTTACGACTCCAAATTTCACACATTCAAAGGGAAGATAACCACTAGATGGCTTGGACCTTACATTATACAGAAGATTTATGAAAATGGAGCTATGAGAATTATTACAATTGATGAAGAGGAGTTCCCCATGATAGTGAATGGGCATCGCCTAAAACTTTACAAGAAACCGCAGTCAAAAGAAAAATTTACACAACAACTCTACCAACAACAATTGATGCTGATAGAGGACGCGGCAAATCAATGAAATTCAACTCATTAAAAACAAAAAAAACATCCAGTATGAAGCATCCACGAACATATCAGCACTTAAGAAAGCCTGCAATTCAATTCAAGCGAGCCAGATACATTACATATCAGCACTCAAACGAGCCAACCACGTCTACATTCAGCAATCAGTAATCAACTACTACGCAAATCTTCAAACGTGCCATTCCATTCTTTTCAACATACTCACGTGAGCCTGTAAATTATTCAAGAGAGCCAGTCACATACTTCCATTCAATCATCCAATATGAAGCATCATCACAGGAGTCGTATCAACAACTGGCACAACTTTCAAAAGAAGCCAGTTCAGCAAATTCAAACAATCAAAAAGGAAAAAGCAACCCACACACATAATTACTGACATGCAGAAATCTACTACAGAGTCCACCATCCATGAAAAAGCACCAGATCATCAATGCAAGTACGCATACATAGCAAGGTAATCTCTAAAACGATTTTATTTTATTCTTAAAGTAAAACATTATCCCACACTACATTCGTTTCTAGTCAGCTGAGGACAGCTTCTATTTTAAAATTGATGGCACGGTAGAATGACCTTAATAAGTCATGATTGCTACCTAAGTCCTATCACCTTAATAAGTCATGATCGCAACCCTCATCATATGAATTATAGATATTGATCATGGGAATGAGATCGATCATGGGAAAAAAGGGATTAAAAATGACAAGTACAAGAATGATGGAAAGGATAGGTGCGGAAAGACAGCAAGGCTGCATAATCTTCCACGATTTTGCATATAAGGAACTGCTCGGAATTCCCGAGAAGCAACAGACCAAAGCTAGTGCACTCACTTAGCCAGCATTTCAATCCTCGAGCCTGTAGGCAGAGCCCGACCAGTTGAGGTTATAAACCATGTTCCAAAGTTCTGGTTTTGTCTGATCATAAAGGAGATTCTAAAATGATAAAGGGTTTCAAGAAAAGTGAACCAGAGGATCACAACACCATTTATGAGAGTCTGAGAATCCTGCAGATCATTCGCAATGCAGGCTGGATGCCTTTCATCCTTAGACTGAAAGGATACAATACAGGGGTAGCTCAGGAGTTTGCAGAAACTTCAAACATATTAAGGATGAATAGTACGTCACCCGAGTGAAGGGGTTACGTATTAAGATTGATGAGGATGTAATTGCCAAATACACTGGACTATAGAGAGGTTTGCATTGGAGCAGGGATGACAAGGAGGTGAATCAGGAAGCAAAAACAACATTTTTCAAGCAAGGAGAGGTCTATGACGAAGACAAAAACGGAGTCAAAAGACTCTCCATGCCAGCACCATGGAAGGACATGGCTGAAATTTTTTTGAGGTACATCACGTGCTCTAGTAGGTTAAGCTATGGTTCCATCTTTCATTTTCAGATCCTAGAGTTGTTAAGGCACAGAAGTCACATTTCATCAAACAACAACATTAGTATTCCATTTTACCTGCTCCAATCCCTAGCAGAAATGAGCAAAAAGGTGGCTAAAGATAAGGAGGATGCCTTGGCCCATCATGGGCTAATCAAGTTAATCATTTGCGAAGAATTAAAGGTGTAGATACCAGAGCTTTCGTGGGAAGAATTCGTGCTAGTATCCACAGAAGATGTTCAAAGGATGAAAAGTACACCCACAACTAGCATACCACCAGGAGAAATGAATAGAGTTGTCTCTGCATCAGTGGTTAAATAGAAGATTGACCTAGACCATGTGGCAGAGACCCTTGTAAAAATCAAACATTCAAGAGAGGACTCCCCCAAGGCAAACCCAGATATTCCTGCCAAAGATCAGGAGCCGAAGAGAAGGAGTAAGAGATTCACCCAAGCATCCCAAATCCAAATAGATAAGGAAAAGAGTTAGGGAACCTAGTCCCATCATTCAAAATGTGTCGAATGGGGACAATGATCAGTGGGTAGATCAGAGAGACCCCACTATAGAAGAGGAGCAGAATGAGCAAGAAATGCAGGATGAAGAAGAAGAAATGGATAAAGAAGAAGAGCAAAGCTTACAAAAGCAAGGCAACTTCTAGGTGAACCCTCCAGAACATAATGAAAACCCCGAGGTCGCTACCCAACTCTCCAAGGTACGGGTAGAATTGGAAAAGCTCAGAAATGATTTGGCAACGTTAACAATTGGGCTAGGAAGCTAGCCCACACCTCCCCCATTCTCAGCTGAGAAGACACAAATCCTGAAGATGCATCATGCAAAGGAACTACGGCTGGTTGAGCAGAAGAATTCAGTGCTTTAAGAAAAATTGGTAAAGGCACAAAATGAATTAACCAAAAAGGACCAGGAGATTACCAAATTAAAGGACGTTTTGGCCACCACTACTGACATATATGATAGACTATGGGACCTCAGACCACCGTCGACAATATATGCAGTTTATATACAGGAGAAATGGGGCAAATTCCAGCTCCAGAGGTTGAAGCAAGGACTCCCTATAGAGATAAGCACTCCCAAAGATTTTATGGATGCATCTTTGAACTCCACAGAGCTGGAGAAGGACCTATTGAGTGAATTCTTCTTGCATAATTTCATAGTTTCTGGCTTGCCCAACTAATCGCCAAACCCATATGTGGGTGATTTCCAGTTGAGGGAATTATGTTCATGGATGAACCATGAAATTGAGCAAGCCCAGGACTACCATCTCTATGTCGCATCCAAATGGGAAACCCCATTGATGGTCAGAGCAGAGCCAACTCACCTTGAAGGGGTAATCTACAACCATAGGATCCTCACCCAGGATGAGGAACTGATCCCCATTCTCCTTGCAAAACAGCAGGAGGATCTAACTCATTTTGACATTACACTCTAAAGCACACAGAAGGAAGTTCATGAGTCCGTTAAGGAAAGGTGGAGCAGAGTGGCAAATGATCTGAAAGGAAAAGAACTCCACTCCCCCCTCAGGCTTAATGATGCTCTTTTCAAAGCCACACTCTACAAGGAATCTTTGGAAAGAAATCAACTCAGATGGATAGGGATGAGGCTAAATCCCCCATTCTTTCTTTCCCCAGTCATCAAGGGACAGATTAATGAAGAGGAAGAGAGGAGGGAATGGGCCAAGGAGGATCAGAATTTTGGATATCACAGGCAGGCAGGGATCCCTAGGGTGGTAGCATGGGACATCAGGAAGGTCATTGACGAATTGAATAAGTCAACCAAGGATGGGTGAATCCTTCAAGTATGGGAGAGAATGATGAGTCCAATTTTCAGGTATTTGATAAACCTTTTTCCCGCAGTCAAGCTCAAGCAATGGCGAAGAAACACACTCATTTGTGGGAAAATGTTTTACTTTAATTATTTAATGAAGTTGATTTTGACGATTATTCTTGTATGTTTAAAATGTGTATTCAATAAACTAATTCTATGGAAATCAAGCATGATTGAGTAGGTTCAGGGGAATTAAAGGACGAACGTGTGGAAGACTGAGGGATCATGCAGCTCGGCGCCCTGTTTCCTGATTTATAGAGAACGCACTCCTGTTCAAGGAGAATTGGAATTTAGACATTTAGTTAAGTTCAACATTAAGAATTATATAAATATGGACCTCTCGGGTAGCGAGAGGTCTCTGTTGACATTTTTGGAGAAACATTTTTTTATGTTTTTGCACTCTTGAGATACTTCTGAGTTCTAGACTTTTGTGAAGACATGGAGTTTATATTTTAATGGAAGATTGATGTTAAATCCCAGTCATCGTCTATAAGTTTCTTTTCCTCCTGAGTACGGGTTGGAGAGGGGCCCCTCCAACACGTAAGTCAGGGGATTTCCATTTTCAGGTATTTCTGATTATGTGTTTTACAGTGATGAAAATTTATATCGCATATGGAGCATTTGAATGATGTCTTGGTTCTGTAGTAATTTATAATACGTTCTATAGTTCACCAATATGGTTTCAGTAGTCCTATAGCTGCTTTCTTCCAACGTACATTTTAAATAACGATTCCATATATATTAGCATTGCCTTTAAAAATCATGGTTTAGATCCAAGGTTTATGAATGTTCCCATCGTGATTAATTGCTTCTCGAGAGTGATTGATTTGATTTCTTAATAATAGATGTGTAGCATGAGATGTTAGATTATAATTCTAGTTTTATGCATAAGTAATTACAGACTTTGCTTTCCTTAATTTAGAATAGATCTGTTATGGTATTTCACTTTCATATTCTAGATTCACCATTCTACACTAGGTAGATTCATAGGAATATCTCTTTCACTTTCAACATTTTTAATTCTTTAAAATAGATTTACTACTTTCAATATTTTAAACTCTTTAAAAGTAGATTTACCGCTCTTAGTATTTTAATTCTTTAAAATAGATTTACTGTTTCCCAGTATTTAATTCTCTAGTATAAACAGTTTTATGTATTGAGTAGGCAACCTTTAAAACATTGATACCGATACCCAACCGTGACAAAGATTATCCTATAAGAGCAGAGATAGTGCCTGCACCTCTAAAGTTTGTACGTCCCCCAGGTTGATAATTAAAGTAGGCTCTCAGTACAGCTGCCCTCATTAAGCATTCATATTGGGAGCTCACCATTTATCTGGGGGGGTGCTAGGTCGCTGAGCTTCCAAGTATGTGATTCTTCCCTTGTAGGAAATCTCCATGTCCATCATTTTCGCCGTAAGGGTTTCCACTATGGCCCCAATCTTAATGATGGTGTCCTCGACATTTGTATCCTCTTCGCACTTGTCGATTTTGGCGCAGACTGTCGATATTGTTTCTTTCATCTTGTGCTTCCTCTCTTGAATGTCAGACAATTCCCTACTACTATGGGCTGATTCAAGTTTTAGCTCGTCGAAGCTCTTTTGTAACTTGACATTCTGATCATACGAGGAAATGCCTCACTCTTGAATTTCCTCCACCACCTGCATGTAAAGATTGTGCAAGTACCCTATTAGAAACATTCCAATATTGAGGTCGAAGTGTTCCAAGTTCCTAGCCATTTCGGCTACCTGTTCATTGGAGAAAATAAGGTGCACTGGCTCAAATGTGCCACTCGAGGGTGCAAGTTCAAAGCAGGGGATTTCCTCTTTAGTCTGGTTGACCCACCTGAATTTCCCTCTGAGTCTGACTCTCGAACCAAGTCCTACTGGGCATGTCTGATCTTCGCAACCATCATTTTTATTGCTTCGACGTTCTGCAGGAGGCTTACTTGTGCCTCTTCTTGTTTTCCCTCCTTCGCAGCGCTCGTTTCTTCCCAAATTTCCTGTACCTTTGACGTGATGGTCTCGCAGTCATCTACATGAAACATCGGCCTCATTTTTTGCTTATTAGCCTTTTGCATCTTTCGTGGGCCTTGTGTTGATGAAGGGCTTGCAGCTTCTTTCCTCTTCTCTCCCACTTGACCTTCAGCCTTGTCCTGCGAATTCCATTCTTCCTACTCAATTTTTGTACTCTTGTCTTCATCCAGCTTCTCATATTTGGCTTCCTCGGAGGTGGACTTAACATCTTCTGGGATGTCCACCTTCCATTCTGCTGGCCAGTCCTCCATCATCTGGTCTATTTTTTCAGCATCCAGCTGATAGAATCCTGGATACCAGAGTGTGATAATATGTAGTAGGATCTGACAGTTGTAACAATCCGCACACAAAATCTCAAGAAGTTGCAAAGAAGAAGAGAAGAATGCACTCAATAATCACTCATGAACACAGAAAATGGAGAATAGTAGTATCATACATCACCTGTGAGCTAGCACTATGAAAAATGAATACAATAATACAATAAATGTGTAGAGAATTCAAATTAACCAAGGAGGTCATTCGAATCATGCTCAAAGTCTAGCTTGGATAACATTGGAGACATCATCCAGTCAGTAGTATCAGTCATAAATGGTAATACTTAGTCAAGTGAGTCTAACTGAGTCTAACAGAACCATCTAGGCATGAATCATGGGATGGAGACTCCAAGGAGGGTGCATGAGGATTTCAGAAGATCAAGTGGCACTCTAGAAATAGCTAACTAGGAGCTATAGGCAGTTAGCATGATCAATTAGTAGAAGAGCTGCTCATTCAATGCTCTAACTAACTATCAGACACCTGGTAGGTGAGATGAGGTGCTCTAACTGAATGTTAACTGGTGTTAGGTGAAAAAAGGTGCACATGTCATGCAAAAGATTCAAATAGGTAACATTAGGTAGGTAGGAGGGGTAATGGGGGCTGAAGAAAGGCTCTAGGGAGATGAAAATAGTCTCTGGGTGCTGGGAGGACCACCAAGATGATGACTGGATGCATGCAGACATGTAAATCTGAAAAATGATTGTGAGAATATTCCAACACCCCCCCTCAAGCTATACTATGAGGTGATAACTGAAAACTGAAAAATAGGGCCTTGGTGACTGAGACCAAAGGTCACCCCGTACAATCAATCTAAATAAACTAAGTGAGGAAAGAGGAAAAAACCAGTGGGAATAAAGCCCTGCCTCAAAATAGACTGAAGGATGCTAATGTAGCATGTCATCACTCACCCCAGAAGGAGGCAAGTGTCCTTCTTTTCCGAAGAAGGATCGATTGATCTGAAATGGATCAGTAATGTGAGAATGATGAAACTTTCGATTCTAAAAATCTGATATGGTTCTTCTCTGATCATGTGGATCACCAACCAAATCACTGGCAAATCGGAGTGTAATGGTTGCTCATCGAGGAAGAGGAGGATCATCAGGTGAGAGATCATTAGGTTCTTATGTAACTGGATCTCACATTCTCTCACCTTCATCATCAGTTGTTAGACCTTTAGGTTCTTGTCGATATGTGTCTATCATTCGCTCATCATCATCTCCATATTCATATTCTGAATCTGAAATCTCATGTGATGAAGATTTACTCTCTTGCTCATCATCACTTCCAAACTCTGAATCTGAAATCTCATGTGAAGAAGCAAGTAAAACTGGCTCATCATCACATCCAAACTCTGAATCTGAAATATCATGTGAAGAAGATGTGATCTCTTGCTCATCATCACTCAAAGGAGGAAGAAATCCAAAAATGTGAATATCATGAAACTGTTTTAGAATGTGCATGTAGTTCTTTGGTGTCTCCTTTGAACCAACATAGGTGAGATCATTATCAATAGAACTAGGACATGATGATGATGGATCTCCAACAAGATCACTAGTGGATGCAGTAGTGGTGGCCCACTTTTCCATACGAGTTGAACCAATAGGTGCTAGATCTTCAGCTTCTTGTGGATTTGGATCTATCATTAGCACTTCTTCAAGAGTCCTCTTTCTCTCAATCTTCTTTGGTGAATCTTTGCCTTTCAAGCAACCCTTGAAGATGCCATGAGCAAACTTTCTATTTGGATTACCTTAGACAACATTTTGAGCTTGCAAGTTTTGCAAATGATTGTAGTTGAGATGAGATAGCCTACTCTCTTCATTTGCATGAGAGTCAAGAGAAGACTGCTTTGAGAGAGGTAAGAAGTGTGAAAACTCATAGAGTTTTGTCTTATGATTTACAACACCTTTTGCAAGGATTTTCCCTGAGACCATGTGTTGTATCTCGACTTCATTTGGAGAAAATATCACTCTTTTGGGATCTCCAATATGAGTCATTTGATACATTGATAGTAAACTTGTTGTAAGATAAGGAACATAAAGCACATTAGAAAAGTAGCCATGGTAAAGATTGATTCTTCCAATCCCCTGTGAGGAGAATTTTGAACCATTACCCAACTTGATGGAAGGGCCAACTAAGCATTCGAAGTTGGAGAAGAGATGTTTGGAGGAAGACATATGTCTTGAAGCTCCTGAATCTATGATGAATGAATATTCTGTTGATGCAATTGCCATGAGGGCATGGCATCTCTCTTTGTCCTTAGATCTAGAAGGTTCATTATTAGTATCTTTCTTCCTTACACATGTAGGTACAGGGAGATTGTTCTTCTTAAGTAACTGAGCCATCAATTCTATAGTCTTCTTCATATAATAACTCTCAGGATGAAATCCCCGATGACAATATGTGCACTTGGATCTCTCTTTCTGAGATTGCTCGTTCTTCTTTGAGTTTGAAGCCCCATGTGACTGATATGGAACAACTTTTGGCTTTGTATCATTCACTTAGAAAAAAATTTCTTGCCTTTTGCATTCGCTCTCTTAGCCTTAGCAGCTGTAAGGGCCAAATCAAAATTTGGTTTGATCATTCCCATGGAGATTAACTTCTCCTCCTTTTGTGTAAGATATTGGATGAAGTCATCAAGTGAGGGAAACTTCCATTTTGGAATGGACATCTTAGCTAACTAAAATGTGGAGACAAAAAATGAGAAGTTTGGCCCCAATTTGGAGAGAATGGAAAGAATGAGTTGTTTGTATTCTTTCACTATCTAATATCTCTTCAACTAAGAAATCAATCTTTTGAACTTGGTTAATAATGCATTGATGGATTCAAAGCTTTCAGGACTCAAGGAGATGAGTTCATTCTCCAATTTATGACCTTTCAGATCATCTTTCTGTCCAAATAGGGATTCGAGCATGTCCCAAACCTCTTTTGGAGATGCTAGATCGATGAAATGGAAGTGAAGATATTCAAAAATTGAGAGAAGAAGTAATCCTCCTGCTTCATCAAGCCTATCCAAGTACTTGGATTTCTCTACTGCACTAAGTGGTTTGACCATAATTCCATTTAATATCCTAGCGAAGCTCTTGGAACTCATGAAGAGATCCATCTTAGCTTTCCATTCGACATCGATGGAAAAAGTGAGTTTTAGATCCATCTGAGTAGTGAAGGTCAAATTGAAGAAGAATTCAAATGGGTGAATAAAACTGCAAAAAAGAAGAGTTTTGTTGATGGAGATTTTCTACACTTCGAATGAACACTACCTTAGGACACCTGAGCACATATGACTAAGTCCTTTACACCTGGATAGACCTCACTGGATTGCTCCAGTGAATTCAAGGTAATAGCACCAGGATTTGATGTGGAAACTGAGAGGCTTCTGGTGCTCAGTGAAAGATAGCTGCTCAAATAAATGTTGCAACTGCTATAATGGTGACAATTCAAATAGCTGTTGAAAGCTTTGATACCATGTGATAATCTACAGTAGAATCTAACAACTATAACAATCCTAAAAAAAAATCTCAAGAAGTTGCAAAGAAGAAGAGAAGAATGCACTTAATAATCACTCATGAACAGAGAAAATGGAGAATATCAGTATCATACATCAGTTGTGAGCTGGCACTGTGAAAACTGAATACAATAATACAATGTGTAGAGAATTTGAATTAACCAAGGAGGTCATTTGAATCATGCTCAAATTTTAGCTTGGATAACATTGGAGACATCATCCAGCCAGTAGTATCAGTCATAAATGGTAATAGTCAGTCAAGTGAGTCTAGTTGAGTCTAACAGAACCATCTAGGCATGAATCAGGGGATGGAAACACCAAGGAGGGCGCATGAGGCTGTCAGAAGATCAAGTGGAACTCCAGAACTAGCTAGCTATGAGATACAGGCAGTTAGCATGAGAAATCAGTGGAAGAATTGCTTAATCAATGCTCTAATTGACTGTCAGACACCTGGTAGGTGAGATGAGGCTTTCTAACTGAATGATAATTGGTAGTAGGTGAGAAAAGGCACACATGTCATGCATAAGAGTCAAATGGGTTTCATCAAGTAGGTAGGAGGGCTACTGGGGGATGAAGACGGGCTCTAGGGAGCTGAAAATAGGCTCTAGGTGCTGGGAGGACCACTAAGATGATGATTGGATGCATGCATTTGCATGCAGATGACTGAATGCATGCAGACATGCAAATCTGAAAAATGATGGTGAGAATATTCCAACACAGAGTTTTGTATCTGCATCATCCCTTGGATGAATGTACGTGAAATGCATATCGGCCCTGAAACTGAGCCTTCCTGTGTACTGAGTTATCACCTGCTGCGATGTTCGGCGAATAACATCGCAGAGCTATTCATAATAGATGAAAAATATTTCATTATTTTTTTGATGTCTCTCAGACTTCCCATTGTTGGAATATTTAGGCCTTCCTACAATTTATTTCATTACATAAGATGCATCAATTAATCACTTGTTGGTTAATTCTATGTAATAATTGAGGAAATTGCCATTGTGTGGCCCACAAGGCAACATGGGAGGATAAGATTCCATCTGAGGTGTGTTCTACAAGTCTCCTAGGCCACTTGGGCGCATTCCTAAACATTTCTAGATAAGATTTAAGAAGGAGGGCGCATTTGTGAAGAAAGCTGCTGCTTTTACTGCTTTTTCCCCCAAAGGAAAGAGCTACTCAACCTAGGAAAGTGTTTTTTACACCAAAAACTTTCCTTAACACCATTTCCACTCAAATTTTGTATTTGGAATTGATTTTACGTATATTTCACCTTCAACTCACTAATTTAGCAATTCGTGAGCTTTTGAGCAGATTTGGAAAGCCAACTTGCCACCTAGGGGGGATGGGCAGTTTTAGAAATTCTGATGGATAGAAGATTCTTTTGGCATCTTTATCCATTCGAATTATTGCTTTAATGTTATTTAATAACAGCCTACAACATTCATATGTTGGCTAGTGTAATTATTGTTCATGAGAAGTAATACAAAAATCCATTCTTGTGCATTATTTTTGTGCCTTTGACTAGTTGTGTGAGATTTTTCATATGAGAGAGTGTAATTTCTTGGAGATTTCTTGGATGTGATATGATTTTCACATGCATTTTCCCATAATTTGGAATAACGTGTTCCTTTGCATTCTCCTTGGTAGACTGTATGGCCTTGGAAGAAAAGTGGTTCTTTCCAGCCGATGAATGCAATCAGTACTAGGAGCCAACTATAATGAAATGGTGTTCCCTTATATTGAGTGTCTTGGACATTGTCCAAGAACTCATTGAGCAAGTACTTTTCCCAGTTGTAGGCAGTTCCATTCTTCGCCTGCGAAGTGAGGAGGATTGTCGCGGTCGACACCTCTGCTGGTCAACATTTTCGCAGTATCTTCCCTGCTAGGAGTTGAACCGTGAAGCATGTAGCGTCGTCATTAAGAGTGGATGTAATGAAGCCACGTTTTCCCTTTATCAAGGAAAATTATTCCTTCATTCTTACGGCTAGGTATTTATCCTGCGTCTTATCGACGAACTCAAGTGCGGGATTTGTGCCTCTCTTGTTTACCAGTGTGATCTCGTGTATCAAATCGATGTTTATATCGATTTTCTGGTCTAGCCATAAATATCCATAGTGCATGCATGAAAGAAAGGTGCGCACTACTGTATTCAGCTCCATACTTCTGTCAAAATGAGGGATGCGCAGTAGGTTGAGAAATCCCAACGGTTCAAGTGCTTGAAGCCAATCTTGGACATGTAACGTTTCAGTTCCTGTTTTCTCATCCCGCCGGTGAGACATGTACCGGTCAAGATCAAACTGTGGGTACTTCTTGTCCTTCAGCTCTTTTGCTTCCAGCAAGTCGCAGTCGTCAAACTTGTGTTAAATTTTGAGCATTAATTCATGAATACTCTTGGATCTTTACTGAGAGAATAACATATACAGTATATCAGTGCATAACGATCACAATAAGCATGACAAGCATCATAAGAATCAAAAGCATGAGAGACAAGAGACACAGAGTTTTCGTGGGGAAAACCCTAAGGTTAAAAACCCCACAACTTCCTCAGAGATACATATCTACTTGATACATATCATCATACATGATCCACCTGATCATACAGTGTATCCACTTGATACAAATACAAATACATGATACATATCACCATACATGATCCACCTGATCATACAATGTATCCAGCTAATACATATACAAATACATGGTCCAAGCATCCAACATGATGCATATACAAAATAGATACAAATGATCCAACTGATCATATCCAGCATCCAACATGATGTGTACATACATATCCATATAAATGAACCAACTGATCATATCCAACATCCAACATGATGAGTACATACATATATAAATGTTCCAACTGATCATACAAAGCAGAAACTAGAACATCATCCTGATGCTCATCATCCAGCGCTTACATCCACAGCCATGTGAAGGATCCTCCTTCCAACATGCTTGGAATGGCTTCAGCAAATGTGTCCATCACTTCTTCCTCGAAGTGTCCTCGATCTGAAGAACACCAAGCCTCTCCCTGAAGTACTCGAACTTCACCCTGGCTAGTGGCTTCGTCAGCACATCAGCAATCTCCTTGTCCGTCGCAACATATAGGAGCTTCACAGCTCCTCTCTGCACCATATACCTGATATAGTGATATTTGATCTCTATGTGTTTCGACCTATCCTGAAACACTGGGTTCTCGGACAGCTTCACACAACTCTAGTTATCACAGAAGATACCAGTAGCATCCAATGGAAGATCAAATAACTCAGACAGTAGCTTCTGTAGCCATACTGCCTCACAACTAGCTGAACAGGCTACATCATACTCTGCCTCAGCTATACTCAGTACTGCGCAGGACTGCTTCCTGCTAAACCAAGAGATCACACCTGATCCCATACTGAAGCAGCACCCAGGTGTGCTCTTCCTATCTGTAGCACTACCTGCCCAATCTGAATCAACATAACCCTGCAGGTTAAACTTTTGATTTGCTTCATACTTGAGCCCATAATCCACTGTACCCTTCAGGTACCTCAGAACATGCTTTACAGCAACTAGGTAAACACTCCTCGGATCTATCAGGAACTAACTCAATGTGTTCACAGCAAAGCAAATATCTGGTCTTGTGTTCGTGAGGTATATCAAGGACCTAATCATCTGACGATACATAGAGATATCAACTGGCTCAGATGAAGCATCACATAGAAGCTTAAGGTTTGATGCCATGGGTGTGGCCATGGCCTTGCAATCCATCATCCTGAATCTCTTCAGGATATCTAATGTGTACTTCCCTTGACCTAGGAAGATCCCACCTTCATTCTGCCACACCTCCATACCTAGGAAATAATGCATCATTCCCAAATCTTTCATATGAAACTCAGCAACAAGCTTCCTCTTAGTATCTGCAATCAATCTGTCATCTCCTGTTACAAATAAGTCATCCACGTACATAAGTAGAATCACAGGATTTCCTTCCTCAACCTTGTAGTAAAGGTTGAAATCCGCTTTACTCTTGGTAAATCCCAAGCTAGATAGGAAACTTTCCATCCAACCATACCAAGTTCTGGGAGCTTGCTTCAAGCCATACAAGGCTTTCTACAATCTGCACACATATGACTCCCTGTCATGTATTTCAAAACCGAGTGGCTGCTCCACATATACTTCCTCTTCAACTACACCATTCAAGAAAGTAGTCTTGACATCCATCTGGTGTATTTTCCATTTCATTGCTGCAGCCAGGGAAAGTACTGTTATGATGGAAGTATACCTGGCTACAAGTGCAAAAGTTTCTTCATAATCTATTCCCTCTTTCTGAGAAAAGCCACGAGCTACGAATCTTGCCTTGCATTTCTCTACACTGCCATCTGCAGCATGCTTGATTTTGTAGATCCATTTGGAATTCAAAACAGACTTCTCTTTAGGTCTTAGGACAACATCCCAAACATCATTCCTCATTATTGATTGGTATTCCTCAACCATGGCATCCTTCCATTTTTTCTTTTCCATTGCGTCTTCATAACTGGAAGGTTCTTTGTTCATAATGTCACAGAGTAAAGCAACATAGATGGTATGTGACCTGGTTCTCTTCTTTGCTTTGTGTTCTTCTTCTGGAATGCCAAATCTTTCTGCATCTTGAATGAGCTCTCTAGCCGATGCAGGTTTCCTCTTGTGAGAGTTATCCTCATGGGGTGGATCTACAGGTTCTTGCGGATATTCAAACTCATGAACAACTTCTGGAATTGCTTCAGTCATGGTAGTGTCTTGAAATCTAGTTTCCTTAGGTTCTTCATAAACTTCGATAGGTGCTTTCCTTGATTTGATGAATGTTGAGTTTTCATCAAATGTTACATCCCTGCTGACATCAATCTTCTTGAACCATGGAAAGTATATTCTGTAAGCCTTCGAGCTTTCACTGTAACCCACAAAGATACCCTTCTTTCCTGAAGGATCTAGCTTGGTCCTCTTTTTCTTTGGGACATGTGTGTATACTGGACAACCAAATATTCTGAGATGGCTGAATTTAGGCTTATTACCAGAAAAGACCTCTTCTGGTGTCTTGTTGTCCAATATCTTATTGGGTGTTCTGTTTTGCACATATACAACTGTTCTAGCTGCTTCTGCCCATAGATGCATAGGTAGATCCTGGTCATGCAGCATTGCCCTTGCTGCTTCCATGATTGTTCTGTTCTTCCTTTTCGCAAATCCATTTTGTTGAGGATTATAAGAAGCAGACAACTCCCTCTTAATCCTTGAATCACTGCAAAGCTTCTTGAAGTCACCTGAGGTGAATTCTCCACCATTGTTGGATCTGAAAGTTTTGATCTTCTTGTCATTTTGATTCTCCATCAAGGTTTTGAATTCCTTGACCTTATCAAACACCTCATCTTTGTTCTTCAAGAAGTATACCCAAGTCTTCCTGGAGAAGTCATCAATAAACGAGACAAAGTAAACATACCCACTTAGAGAACTGGATGACATAGGACCACATACATCTGAGTGGATGATTTCTAGGATATCCTTCGCCTTGCTTTCACTACTTGGAAAAGCCTTCTTAATGTTCTTACCTTTTGCACATCCTTTGCAAACACCTTCATGTTTGGTCTTGATTTCAGGAAGACCCTCTATAGCCTTGCTTGCAATTGGAAGTGCCCTATAGTGCATATGAGCAAGACTTCTATGCCAAAGTTCATTGGGCTCCATGGATTCATGCACCATGGCATGTTCAAGTTGTCCCTTCAATTTATACAAACCTCCCTCTTGCTCTCCAATCACTACTGCATCATCTATGGTCTTTCCCTTTGGTCACATTAGGACTTGGCCATCCACAAATTCAACCCTCATACTTTTTGCATCCAATCCAGAGATGGAGAGTAAGTTCTTCTTGAGCCCAGGTACATAAAGGACTTCTTTCATCTTCAAAGATTTTCCAGAATCTAGGTTGTAGGAGGCTTCACCACTTCCTTTGATTGGATATTGATAATCATCCCCAAGTTTCACCTTATGGGGTGATTCATGTTCAGATAGGTTCACAAAAGATTCCTTAAACCCAGTCATGTGTTTGGAAGCTCCACTATCAATTAACCAATCATTACAACCATGGGAGATAGTACCTATGAGAGCAGAGATTAGAATATACTCTTCTTCACTTGATGAGTCATCATCACTATCATCACTTTCTGCCCTAGCCTTCTTCTTGGGTGGTTCATCATCTTCAGCAGCATGAGCATGGTATCTTTTCCTACAAACCTTCTTCTTCTTGATGTTGTTGTTCTTTTTGTTCTTGGGACATTCTGAAGCAAAATGACCTTTCTCATTACATGAGAAGCATCTGAGATCTTTCTTATCTTTATGTTGATGATAGTGTGAAGATTTCTTGGCATGAGAGTGCTCTCTCTTTGAGCTTCCTTTCTTGGTGTGTACTGTGAGACTTTGATCTTCACTTCCCATCTTTTCTTCTCGGGCCACAAGCCTTGCTTCTTATTAAGAACATTCTTCCCGCAATCTATTGAAGGAGATCAACTTCTTCCTTGCACAAATTCCTTGAATAAAGGAATCCCATGACCTGGGTAGGCCATTTAAAGTGGTCATGACAACTTCACCATTATCCACCATTTCATCTACCGCTTCCATTTGTTCCTTAATCTGGGAGACCCTAGAAAAATAAGATTGAATGGTTTCTCCATTCTGAAACTTTACTCCTTTCAATTGGTTCCGCAGGGTCATCTTCCGATTTATGTTCTTCCCTTCAAATAGCTTCGTCAAAGAGTCAAACATCTCCTTGGGTGTCTTTAGAGAAGACACATGGGGTATGAGATGGTCTTTGATAGAATCAACAATGATTCTCTTTGCCTTGACCAAGTTCTTCTTATGCAATACTTTAGCCTCTTCATCCTCTGGGATAGGGATGTCTTCTTTTATATATGAGTCCAACTCATTCTCTTCCAGGATTAACCCAATCCTATACTTCCAAGCTCGGAAGTTATCAGCCCCTTCAAGCTTATCCTCAAGCTTGGTGTGGTGAGACATCTTAAAGAGTACTTCAAATGGAAATAGAAAAGATTTAGGTCTTACCACTTGAAATGCTGAAAACTGGATCTGGTCCTAGATTAGGGTTTGTCGAAAAAGCCTAAAAATTCAAAATGTGAATTTCAACTTTCTGAAAGGATAGAAAGATGTGCCTTGATGAGATGATCAGCCTGGTGTATTCAGAATTTGTGATCAACAAAGCTTTACCCTTCAGATTTGCCTTTTTGTCCTCCTGGGTTCACTAGGGAGAGCCCTGAATTAGGGTTTGAGTTTCCCGGAGATCTACCCAGCCAAAAATCTCGATCCAAAGCTCTAAACTTCGATTTTTGCAAGGAGCTTCCAGCTATGTCTTCAAATTTCAGAAATTCCTATTTTTGTGGAAACCCTAATTTTTAGGGCCAAATCTGAAAATGCTCATAATTGAATTCTGATTGGACAGATAGATTCTCCTTGATAAGTAGATTCAATCTACTATACTTCTTTTCCAAACACTGTGGAGAGAAACCCAATAAACAAGAAACTCAAGTTTTTGTCACTGCAAAATGTCTTCTTCTCAGGTTAGCTCTGATACCATGTTAAATTTTGAGCATTAATTCACAAATACTCTTGGATCTTTACTGAGAGAATAACATATACATCATATCAATGCATAACAATCACAATAAGCATGACAAGCATCACAAGAATCAAAAGCATGAGAGACAAGAGAGACAGAGTTTCCGTGGGGAAAACCCTAAGGTGAAAAACCCCACAACTTCCTCAGAGATAGAGAGAGCAATGGCTCAACCAAAGTACAACCAAAATACACTGATATAGTCTCCCAGTAGCAGATGATCCTCCTCCTCACTAGTGCGCCACCTTCTGAGTGAGAGAAGTATGAGTTTTCAAGTGATCGAATAGAGATCTCCCAATCTCTATTCATACTTAACCTGTTTGCCCAGTTACACTATGGGGCCAACTTGTCTAGCTAGGTACATCCACAATATAATATATATTTTAGGGCCGACCCCACACATGGTGGTCTATTAACCCATCGGCAAGTACACACACTTGTGACACTTGTCAATACACATGATGACACTTCCTTATAGAGGAATAACACATCTCTTATAAGGGTACAATAAATATATATGAAATACATTCCGAAGTTACATATACATCAACAACTTGTTGTTTTATGCTTTCCCCAAGAGGTTCTTTGTAACCTTTACATGGCTTGATATTGGTGGTAATGGAATCTCATAGTTGGAATTTCTTTCGAAGGAAACCAGTGGTGCATCATCTCGTTTTGGTGTCATGTACTCATGTACCAGACGAATGGGTCGAGCTCGAGGTATCTCTGATGGTGGTGGCTTCTGCACACCCGCTGGCTTCGGCTTCTCTGGTTCCTTAGCCGGATGCTTGTCCTTCTGCATTTCGGATGAATGCCTTGATGAACTTCGTGATGACCCCCCTTTCTCTGCTACCGGCGTCCTACCAGGCATCGAAATTACTCCTTTAATACCTGACTGTTTGAATATTCTCACAAGTTCATCAACTGTGAACAACTCGGTCATTCACTTACAGAGCTTTCGGCATGCTTACTGTCAAACCTGGGATTTACAGAGATGAAAGATAGCAAGTAACTGGTAAAAGCCCGTAAGTGCTGAGTTGATGACTATTTATAGATGTTGTTAACCTGAAATGTGCCAATTAACCGCTAATGGGTCATTCAATGTCGTGTCCCTCTGCCAGATCTCCCCTGAGATCTCGGTCTTATCCGCCAATCATTGTCTTTGATCGGGTAATATTTCTTTAAATGATGAACGCTGTTGGTGTCGCTAGTCTATTTAATCAGTTAAGTGAGGCATTAACTGCCAAGTCTGTTGGTCAGATCTCGGTGAGATCTCGGTCATTTCATTATTTATTATGCTCGAATGGGAAAGATATTCTTTTAATGCGCGATTTTTTCGGTGTCGACATTTTGGATAATAGCTTAGTAATGGGCCGATAATTGTGAAGGTTATCTTTTTCTGTCATGATGCGCTGGCGGTTCTGACAAAAGATTACTATGCAGTTCTTTTGCACACGTGTGCTTCTTCATTTTTAACTTCGCAGCTGCACTTTCGGCCAAGGATAATTTTAGGGGCGAAATTTATCCCATGGGCTATTTTTCCATGTTTTTTTCCAAAAAAAGATTCGCCAATTTGCATTTTTTGAAGCCCCATTTCGCCCAATTTTAATGGGGTAAACTTTTTTCACTCTAAAAATTGCCAAATTATTATATAAACTATATAAAATCTGTAGAAATTGAAATAATTTTAGAAAAATATCGCCAAATATTTTATAGTTGACATTTTAAGAATTGGTAAGATTTGCCAAGGTTTATACAATTTTAAATAAGTATGGGTCCTTAAAATTATCCCTGCTTTCGACTCATGCTTCGTATCGCATCTTCTGATGTACACTTCGCATCTGCGCTTCCAGCATATACTTTGCTTCCGCGCTTCCAGGGTTCACTTTGCATATAACTTCCTTTGTGCACCGCGTAGTTCATATTTCATGGAACTTCATATTTCCCCAAAACTGTTTGTGGACTCGTTATTCTGTTATTCTTGGTGTCCAATTTCAACTGCACTTGACACTTAGAATGTCTTCTCTTCTAATCACTGAGGGCTCGGTGAAGTAGGACTATCCCTGTAGGGTTTTAGTCTACATCCATTTATCAGACCTGGTAATTTTTCTCTGGCTAATGTGGCTAGCTGAATTGTGCCACCATTAGTGACATGCATAACAATATAAGGCCCAAGCCAATGCATTTTAAATTTTCCAGGGAATTTCATGAATTTACTATCATACAGGAGGACAACGTCGCCTACCTGGAAGGATTTGTGCTTGATATGGTGACATGCCATGCTTTTTCTCTGTTCTTCTGTAGTTGCTGGTGAAATCCTACAATGAAGCGATCTTCCTCTAGTCCAACCAAGTGTAGAAGCCTTTCTTCCATTGTATCTTCATCTTCCATGCCAGTGAATGCTGCAATCCTTAAGCTTGCTACAATATACTCCATTGGCATCACAGCTTCCTGTCCATATGTCAACCTGAAAGGTGTATGTCCAATCAACTTCTTACAAGTTGTTATGTAGGCCCATAAGACAACTGGTATTCTCAAGTCCCAATCATCCCTGTTTATGTTGCATACTTTGGTCAACGGATTTTCTAACACCTTGTTAAATGCTTCAACACTGCCATTGGCCTGTGGATGATATGGCGTGCTCTTCTGATGATAGATTTGAAATTCTTTAGTCAGGGATGCAATGGTCTTATTCAAAAAGTGAGTCCTCTGATCAGTCATTAAGATCTTCAGACATCCAAACCTTGATATGATATTTTCAAACATGAACTGCGTGGCAGTAACTGTGCTACAGTCCTTCACTGGTTTTGCTTCTGCCCATCTGGTGAGATAATATATACTTGTAATGATATATATCGAACCAGTCCTCTTTCTTGGTGGGTTAATAGGTCCCATGAAATCAATAGCCCACTTATCAAATGCTTGCAGTGTCAACTGTGGTCTCAGTGGCATCTCATCTCTGCAAGATGGTTTTCCTGTTCACTGAAAAACATCGCAACTTTGGAAATGTTCCTTTGAATCTTTATCGAGTGTAGGCCACCATGGTCCTACTCTTAAGATTTTCTGCGCAGTAGCTCTTCCTGCGTAGTGACCTCTTGAGACTCCTAAGTGTGCTTCAGCTAATATCAATGCTTTCTCATGTTCTAGCACACATCTCCACAGTACTTCATCTGGTCCTAACTTGTATAGATGCCCTACAATGATGGTGAATTCTACTGCTTTAACTACCAGCCGCTTCTTCTGTTGCATAGTAAATTCTGTAGGTGCCAATCCTGTAGTCAAAAACTCTAGGATGTCCTTGTAATAATCATCTGCGATCTGGATGGCAAATAACTACACAATAGGTAGATTATCTTCCAAGCTTGTGGGTTCTTCGTCTGATTCAATTCTAGAAAGATGGCCAGGTCCTGAGTTTAACCTTCCTAGCTTAACAACAATTTCAAAATCATACTCTTGAAAGAGTAGCAACCACCTGCATATTCTTCCCCCTAACACTGTATTATTGACTAGGTACTTTAAAGTGTAATTGTCAATAAACATATAGAAGTGTGCACCCAACAAATAGTGACTGAACTTCTGTAGTGCCTACACCATAGCTAGACCTTCTCTTTTTGTGGTTGTGTAATTATTTTCGGCTGAAGACAGCTTCCTGCTTGAAAATGCAATGCTATGGTCAATGCCTCCCTCACCTGGTTGTGCTAGCACAACACCAAGTGCAATGAATGAAGCATCAACATGTACATGAAATGGTTTATTCCAATCTGGAAAAATAGGAATCGGCGCTGTGAGCATTTTTTCTTTTAGCGTGTCCAATCCCTTCTGACAGTCATTGGTCCATAAGAACTTCACTTCTTTCTTCAGAAGTTCCTCCATCGGTGTGGTTATCTACGCATAACTCTTAATGAACTTTATGTAGTATCATGTATGTCCCAGTGTCGTGTGAAGTTGCTTTACTGAATTTGGTGCCGGTAGGTTCACAATAACTGCAATCTTTGCAGGATCAACCTTTAGACCCTGTTTATAGACAATGTGTCCCAACGAGATTCCATAGGGAACAAAGAAAACACTTTTCTTCAAATTCAATGAGATTTGATGCTGTCTACACTTTGCTAACATCATTCTGAGGTTTTCATAATGGTTCTTTAGTAAACCAAATACAGTCCAATCATCAAAGTATACTTCTATAAACTTATGAATAAAATCCTTGAATGCAGCAACAACAAGTCTTGAAAATATGGCAGGTGCATTCTTCAAACCAAATGGAATAACTGTGTATTGGAATGATCCCCATTCAATAGAAAACATTGTTTTATGTCTGTCTGTTGAGTCTATTCTAATATGATGGTATCCAGAGAATCCATCAGTGAATGAGTAGGCCTCATTTCCTCCAACATTGTCTAGTACTTCATCTGTAAATGGAGTAGGAAATGGGTCGTGTAGCGAAGCATCATTGAGCTTCATGAGGTCTACGCAGATTCTGATTTCCCCTTTCATTTTCTTGTCCTGGATAACCATACGGCTTATCCATTCTAATTCTTCCACTGGCTCAATGATCCCTGCATCAAGCATTGTATCGTTCTCTTCCTTCACTCTTTCCTTGTATCTGGGATTCAGTCGGTAAGGTCTCTGCTTGATAGGCTTCACACCTGGCTTGAGAGGTATCTTCAAGACTCCCAAGTTGCCCAAAATACCTTTCATTTCGAAGAACTTTGTTGGAAACAAATATTCATACTTGCGCAAAAGATCTGTGATCTGCGCAACTGTTTCTTCATCCTAGTAATCCCCGATAGATGCGAACTTTGGTTCTTCAGTTGTGTCAATGTTCACTTTCCTTGTTTTGATAGGGTTGCTCAGATCTAGAATTTCTAATGTAGGCCCTTCTACCTCGCGCACTCCCTCTTATTCAGGTATGTGGATATTGCATGGGTCTTCGTCATCACTCTCCTCTTCATCTTCCTCATCTGCAGTGAGGTTATAACATTCAACGACATGTTCTATCTGCCTTTCCCATTCTGGTTGCTGATAAACAGGTATCTGTATGGCTTCAAATATATTCTCTTTGATAATCTTCAAAGCCTCATCGATGCTTGGACAGTCATCTTCGAAGCTAAAGGTTCTTTGGAAGTTCATAGTCAAAATAGACCAGTCTGTTGTTCCTCTATGAAACTCTGCATCTGTATACCAGTTCTTTGGGATCTGCTCTAATGTGTGCACAAACAGATGGACCCACTCTGCTTGAGGTCTATGTTCCCATGTTTTTGAACAAATATCTATGTGATCTCTTGGATTCATTTGTTCATTATCCTTTACTATTGTCAGCGCAACTTTTTCTGTGAATCTGATTTCCATCATGTGCTTGCACTGTTCCCATGTTTTTAGATTGTCCCTATGCGTGACCCACCATCTAGAAGGTATACCGCGCAATGATGAATCTAATGTTGACAGTTTATATTCATCTGGAATCACAATATATTCTTGAAAAAATGCATGAATGCTACTTAAGCCATCATGGGTAGGGATTGGAATTACATCTGCTCCAACCCAGCATAGTGATTTTTTGATCTACGCACATCTCCCGGCAGATACTTCGTGCATTCTGCTTTGCCAGTTTTCCAGTCCTGCATCTGAGTCTGATCTGCAAGAGCTATCACATCGCCAACTCAACATTCCATCAACCATAGGATTGATATAATTTGCTTGATATGTTGTCATCGTGTGAATGTGATCTAGATCATGAGCTCTGCATTCTTCTCTGATTGGCTCAGTGTATCTAGGCCCTTGTGATGGGTCCAAGGGTGCGATGACCCTAATATCTGCCCCTTCAAATATCATTTGTTTCTCCTTCAAATTTATGATTGCGAGGTTATCCATGGCCCAATATATCCCCAATAGTGCAAGATAAGGTTGGATATCATCAACAATCTCAATAACCTCGAAGTCTGCATGACTTCGTACTCCATCTATGTCAACAAGAACATTGGGTAGTCTTCCAAAGGGTATGACCTTCTGTTGATTTTCTAAATTCAACTGTATGGGTGACCATGACAACTTTGGTTTCCCCATATGTTCCCATGTCTGCTTAGTCAGTACATTCACTTCTGAACCTAGGTCAAGGATAATCTCATCCATTTCAAAATCTCCAATCTGCGCATTCAATCGCATTTCCCTTCCAGTTCTTTTATGGCCATTGATATGATGAACCACTCTGTGTGCTTCCTCTACTATATTGTGTTGCTCATAATTGCTTAGCGGGCTCTGTAATTTTGCTAGGGCATTCTCATGCTTGAACGGCATTATGAATCTCTGTAACAACTACGCAACAAGTCTCATCGTGTCTATTGCAGTACGTGTATGATCATATGAATCTGGCATATCTTTTATTGGAGAGGTCTCACTTCGCAACTTGATTCTTGGAGTAACAGGTGCTGGTTCTTTGAATGTTTCTCTTGCTTCAATGAAGGTTTCTTTCTGTTTGTTTAGATCAAAAGTAGTTGTCTTTCCCGTTGCTTTTCTTATCCAAGCCCCTTTAGTAGGCTTTTGCTTAGCATGGTAATTCTCAGAAGTCGAAGCTTCTGCTCTTTGATCTTCACCTGTGGTAGCTCCACTTCATGTCACATCATTAATGTTACAATTTGTATTCCTTCTCTCAGTTGCGATCATCTGTATATTTGGGTTCTGTGCTTCTTGTCTCCTCTCCTGTATTTTTTCTTGTAGAACTGGGCATGCCTCAATGACATGATCAAAAGACTTACAGTATCTTTAGGTAGTACAGGCATTGGTACAGTCTCTGGATAAATGACCAGGCTGACCACAGTTATAGCATACTATATGACCTATTCCTCTTCCTTGGCCAGTGTTTCTTCCTCTTCCTCTGTATCCACCACGTCCTTTATAAGTGCCTTGATCATACTGTGCATTATCATTGTGTTGCAGTGTTTCTTCTTGAACACTGTAGAAATCATGCTTCCTCTCTATCATGAGTTCGTATGCTCTACATTTGGAATCATCATGGCCAACTGATTTATAGAATGTGCAGTATAAGTTCTTGGGTGTTCGCACATACTTCTGAATTAAGTAACAATCTTCAGGCCGGTGTCCTGTACATTGACAAATTTCACACCATGGTCCTTGCTGTTGATTTAATGGGTTTGGTGCTCCACTATCAATGTAGTCTTTAAAGACCAGACAAAGTTCTTTCAGGTGTCCTTCTCCTTTACACTTTGTACACTAGACTTCTTCTCTGATTTATTTTCCCTTCTTAATGTCTTGTAGTTTTAACGTCAAGGTTGCTAACTGGTTCTGTATCTGGACCATTCCTTGGCTAGTCTCTCATATTGGTGAAGCCTCTAGTTTCATCACGATTTCCAGAGCCTTTGTTTGCGAAGAAACCTTCTGCTACATCAATGGTAGTTGAATGTGTGGCAATAGCATGGCTATGAACCACACCTGGTGCTGTTGCAGTGCTATGTCAAAGATAACTTGATATGTTGATGTATTTGTAACTTCAGAAGATATTCTTCCATGTATTACATTTGTACTTTATGGTATATATCCCACAGAGATGTATTATTCCTCTAATTGGAAGTGTCATCATTTGTATTTGTAAGTGTCGTCATATGAATCGACAAGTGTTGTCATTTGTATTGATGGGTTATTAGACCACTAGTGTGGGGTCGGCCCTGGTTAGCACATGTGCTTGGGTTATTAGGCTTGATTATCAATTCGGCCCCAGTGGATTATTGACAGGTCAAGCCAGTGTATAAATAGACAAGTTGTGTCTCTCATTTAGATCATTCACTCACTTTTCAAGCTCGCATAGCTAAGAGAGAAAGTGGCGCACTTGTGGAGGAGGAGGAGCATCTGCTAGAGACATCTCTTTGGGTTTGATCCTTGTGATCTTGTACTTGGGTTTATTTTATCTCTAAGGAAGTTGCGGGGTTTTTCACCTTCTTGGTTTTCCCCGGTGAAGCACTGTGTCTCTTGTGTGATTTATTTTGTGTCTATGATTGATATGTTGTAGAGATATGTTGTACATGTTATTCTCTTAGAGATCCTTATGATAATGGAATGAAATTATCAAAAAATTAACATGGTATCAGAGCTTACCTAAGAAGAAGGAACTGTGCAGCTGCGGAATCTAGGGATTCTTAATATTTGGGTTTCTCTCCATAGATCATCACAGGCAAGAGGCTAGATTGACTCTCCTTGGAAGGGCGCATCTTTCTGTCGAGACAGAATTCAATTCTGAGCATTTTCAATTTTGGCCCTAAAAATTAGGGTTTCCACAATAATATGAATTTCTGAAATCTGAGGACATGGCTAGAAGCTCCCTGGAAAAATTGAATTTTAGAGCTTTGGATCAAACTTTTTGGTTGGGTGAATCTCCGGGAAAATCAAACCCTAGTTTGGGGTCCTCTCTAGTGAAGCCGGAAATTAGGGCTTCTGCAAAAATTGGAAATTCTGAAATCTAAGACCATGGCTAGAAGCTCCTCTGAAAAATCGAAGTTTAGAGACCAAGATCGAACTTTTTGGATGGATCTCTGGGAAAATCAAACCCTAATTCAGGGTCCTCCCAAGTGAATCCGGAAGTTTGAAAAGCAAATTTGAGGGTGAAACTTTACAGTTTTCAAATTATGAGTATACCAGCTTGATCAGCTCAGTAAGGCACATCTTTCTACCCTTTTAGAAGTTTGAATTTTTAGGGTTTCTCTGAAAAACCCTAATCCAACACCAGATCCAGTTTTCAACAAATTAAGTGGTAAGACCTAAATCTTTTCTATTTCCATTTGAAGTACTCTTTAAGATGTCTCACCACACCAAGCTTGAGGATAAGATTGAAGGGTCTGATAACTTCCGAGCACGGAAGTATAGGATTGGGTTAATCCTAGAAAAGAATGAGTTGGACATTTACATAAGTGAAGAGGTTCCAGTCCCAGAGGGAGAAGAGGCTAAGGCCTTACACAAGAAGAACTTGGTAAAGGCTACGAGAATCATTGTTGATTCTATAAAGCACCATCTCATACCCCATGTGTCTTCCCTAAAGACACCTAAGGAGATGTTTCACTCCTTCACTAAGTTGTTTGAAGGAAAGAACATAAATCAGAAGATGACTCTGCGGAACCAATTCTCTAAGGTCTCTCAAATCAAGGAACAACTTAAAGCTGTGGATGAAATAATATAAAAAGGTGAAAATGTAATGACCACATTGAATGGCCTACCTAGGTCATGGGACTCCTTCATCCAATGAATCTATGCAAGAAGGAAACTGATCTCTTTCAGTAGACTGAAGGAGGAATGTTCACAAGAAGAAGCTAGGCTAGTGGCCCGAGAAGAAAAGATGAAGATCAAGCTCTCACAACACATACCAAGAAGAGTTAGAGGGAGCCATCTCATAACAAGAGACCTTCACTCCATCATCATCATAGAGATAACAAATATCTGAGATGCTTTACAAATAATAAGAAGGGACACTTTTCCTCAGATTGTCCTAAGAACAAAAAGAACAACAACAACAACAATCTAACAGGTATGACTTACAGGTATGTTTTTAAATATGTTAAGTTTATGATATGTTTGTCTTCATGTTTTTGAGTTTAGTAACAATCTTGATTAATTTTAGACTTGTATTATCACCCTAGTAAAAGTATGAATGCATTATAGAAGACATTTATTGATTAGGGTTATGACACTTATGATTGTACTAATGCACTATGGTGTTGTATGAGGATAATGTTATCTGCTAACATGAAAAGCACAAAACAAGTTCTAGATCGAGACCATGGTAACATGAAGACAAAGACTCATCCATAGTCAAGGATCACAAAGAAGCTCTACTTACGAGGTATGTATAATTTTGGTTTTACAATGGATAACTTATGAGTTATGCAGGTCATTGAAGAGAACAAGAAGAAATTGCAAGACATAACTGTTGATGTATATGTAACTTCGGAATGTATTTCATATATGTATATTGTACTCCTATAGAGATGGTATTATTTCTCTATACGGAAGTGTTTATATTCCTATAGAGATGTTATTATTCTTCTATACGGAAGTGTCGTCATTTATATTGTAAATGTCGTAACTTATACTTGATGGGTTATTAGACCACCTTGTTGGGGTCGGCCCTGTATAAGTCATGTGGGTCGAAGGGTTATTAGACCACCCTATTGGGGGTCGGCCATGTGGGTCAAACGGTTATTAGACCACCCTATCGGGTGTCGGCCCAGTCAGCATTATGTTATGTGGTTAAGTTAAGGCCGACCTAGTAAAGGTTATTAGGCAAGTCAATTCAAGTATAAATAGAGTGCGGGAGGCACTCTATTTCATCATTCTATTCTCTCTCACACTCTCGGGAGAGTGGTGCACTTGTGAAGGAGGAGAAGCTGCTGCTAGGAGATGTCTATCTCTTTTTCTTGGGTTGTATCATTGCTCTATCTATCTCTAAGGAAGTTATTGGGGTTTTTCACCTTTATGGTTTTCCCCAAGTAAACTATGTGTCTCTTGTGTGCTTGCATTATTGTGTTCATGTTTGATATGCTGTAGATATGTTGTACATGTTGTTCTCTCAGTTAAGATCCTCGATCAGATTGAAATAAATTCTGAAAAATTAACATGGTATTAGAGCTAGCTTGAAAGAAGGCATGGTATGGCATGTATGAAACTTGTTGCAATTGCTAAGCTAGGGCTTGATATAGAAAAAACCAGTCATTGTAGAACTTTCGCTATAAATAAATTTCGGCGAGGTTTCAGGGTATTAAAATCATATAGGGCGAATCTAAGATCCCCATGTACCTTTTTTACAAAGGAAAACCTCTAATTCATTGTACTTTGTGATTTATGATATGTACAATATAGGGTTTCTTCCTCTTCCAGATCTCAGTCATAAACAGGTGACCTTGGAAAAAAGGTCATAACTTGGGCTAGGAAGCTCCAAATGAAATTTCGTAAAAAGCGATAGGTAGTGCACAGACTGTACTTCCCACGTGATGTTTTCAGAGGCCGAAACTTAACCAGTGACACGTGGAACGCCGTACAAGTTCGATCTCCTGTTTTATCCCATAAACAAGTCACATTGCGACACTTGGCATAAATCTCTCTCAGAGAATTCATTTGAGGCCAGACCTGTGGGGTTGGAAAGATGGTCAGGCTATCACAAGAAAATGTTTCAAACCCTCTGGATCAAAAATTTCAGAGTTACACTAGAAACAATCAGGTACATATTTCTGTCAAAACAAAATTATTTTTGAGTACCTTCATTCATGGCTTCCAAAATTTAGGGTTTCGGAGAAAGTTGGAATTTTTGTAATTGGAGACTACGGCTGAATTGCACTCATCAAAATCAAAATTTAGAGACCAAGATCATAATTTTTGGTTGGGCAGAAGGCCGGGCTTGATCAGAACCTAGTTCAGGACATTGATCGGAAAAGTGGAAAATTAGGGCTTCTACAAAAATGGAAATTTTTTAAATCTGTGACCACGGCTGGAAGCTCCTCAAAAAAATAGAAGCTTAGAGATTTGGATCGAACCTTTTGATTGGGTAGAAGGGTGGACTTTATCAAACCCTAGTTCGGGGTCATGTCCAGTGAATCTGGAAGTTTCAAGGGCAAATTTGAGGGGTGAAACTTTGCAGTTTTCAAATTATGAGTGTACCAGCTTGATCAGCTCATCAAGGCACAAATTTCTATCCTTTCGGAAGTTTGAAATTCAAAGTTTGAATTTTTAGGGTTTCTCTAGCAAACCCTAATCCAGCTCCAAATCCAATTCCTGCAAATCAAATGGATTGAGTTAATCCTAGAAGAGAATGGATTGGTCACTTGCATAAGTGAAGAAGTTCCTGTTTCAGAGGGAGATGAGGCTAAGGCCTTACATAAGAAGATTACAAGCAATCTCGACAGGTATGACTCACCCAGGTGTGTTTCAAGATTTGTTCATGATTAAGTTTATGGTATGTTTGTCTTCATGTTATTATGGTTAGTACAATCTTGATTAAATTTAGACTTGTCGTATTACCTTAATAAAATTATGAATGCATGATAGAAGATATTCATTGATTAGGGTGTTGACACTTATGATTGTACTAATGCATTATGGTGTTGTATGAGGTTTATGTTGTCCGCTAACATGAAAGGTACACCAAGAAAGACAAATCATGTTCTAGTTCAAGAACATATGATCATGATGACATGAGGACAAAGATTCATCCATTGTCATGAATCACTTAGAAGATCTATTTGCGAGGTATGTATAACTTGGTTCTATAATGGTTAACCTATGAGATATGCAGGTTACTAGCACAAGTCATTGAAGAGAACAAGAAGACATCATGTGGGTATGTCAGACATAACTAGCTAACATACCAATCCAGGTATGTTTTTCCTATATCAAGTTAGAATCGTACCTTGTGTTAGGATCCCTTATATAAGTATACTTGGTATGATTGGTTATGTTTATTCATAAAGTTAGAAATATAAGTAATCAAGGGTTTATGCATTTTATGTCTCTTATCTTGATTGATGATTTAACTAACCAGAAAAGTCCTATGATCAAATAAGAATATGCATGAGTAAAAGAAGACTTCCCTGAAACCTTGAATACTAATGTTTATTATCTATGTTTGAAATGATCATGACTATACATGTTTAAGATTATTGTGTTTTTATAGTATTAAGATTATGCTAATGAATGTGTGATTATGTATGAAACCTCGAGGATAATACAATGATGATACTAATAAGCATGCATAGTGATGGATATAAGTTCAAAGACAGGTAATCCAGAAAGCAAAGATCAAGAGGGAGCACACTCCAGTTGTTCCTGCAAGGAAGTAAAGATCAAGAGGGAGCACACTCCAGTTGTTCCTACAAGGAAGCAAAGATCAAGAGGGAGCACACTCCAGTTGTTCATGCAAGGAAGCAAAGATCAAGAAGGAGCACACTTCAGTAGATTCTACAAGGATACAGATATTTAGAGGGAGATGACCACTTCTCACAATCCACATCAGAATGGAGTTGCAGAAAAGAAGCAAAGACTGTGAGGGAGTCAACCTAACAAACAAACAAAGATAAGTATTTGAATTATCATTCCCTGTATATTTTATTGTTTAAATAATATTGTTCAATAATGTATATACTCATGTTCCTAGAATTAGGTTGTGTATTATGCATATTAGAATAGTTGCATTGATAAACAGTATACTACTAATATACATGGGTAAGTGGCCTATGGCACTGTACAAAATTCCATTACTACTTATATAGAATGAAACCTCTTTGCTGACATGTTGGGAGTTGTGCTCATTCTTAACAATGTTCTGGTAGAGATTGGAAGGAATCTAGAAAGTTACGGGATATGGATAAATGTTGTATTGAAGCATTGGCTAAGATAATTGCATGACTGTATGACATATTTCTTTATGTGTACGAATTTGTTCTGAAAACTATGAGATGTTTTCTAATCATGCAATTTAACTTGTTGCGTAGGAAAGATCGTATACCATCACCTACAAAAGAAGGACTACAACATTTGTTCAGCAACAAAGCTATTTATTGAAAATATTGAAGATATTGAAGTTCCCAGGATCTGGGAAGAATGCCATCATTGAGGAGTACCAGTCGATCATGAAGATGTTTGGGATGCAGTCCCAAGACCTGAAGGGGAGTCTGTAGTGACTTACAAGAGGATCTACAAGATCAAGCATGCTGCAGGTGGTAACATAGAGATTTTTTCTCCTGTAGCCAGATACACTTCCATTAGATCCGTAGTTGCTCTGGCTGCAGTGATGAAATGGAAGATACACCAGATGGATTTCAAGATAGATTTCTTGAATGGTGTAGTTGAAGAAGAAGTGTATGTGGAGAAACCACTTGGTTCTGAGACACATGACAGGGAGTCATATATGTGCAAAACTTGGTATGGTAGGATAGACAACTTTCTATCCAGTTTGGGATTTACCAAGAGTAAAGCGAATTCCAACCTTTACTACAAGGTTGAGGAAGGTAGTCAAGTGATACTACTTTTGTATATGGATGACCTGTTTATTACAGGTGAAGATAGATTGATTCCCGACACGCAGCGGAAGCTTGCTGCCAAGTTCGAGATGAAGAACTTGTGGATGATGCACTATTTTCTAGGTATGGAGGTGTGGCAGAGTGCAGATGGAATCTTCCTTGGATAAGGGAAGTATGCAGTAGAGATACTGAAGAGGTTCGGGCTGATGGACTGCAAGGCCATGGCCATACCTATGGAATCAAACCTGAAGCTTCTGTGTGATGCTTCATCTGAGCCGGTTGATATCACTATGTATCGTCAGATGATTGGGTCCTTGATGTACCTGACGAACACGAGACCAGATATTTTTCTTGCGGTGAACACATTGAGCCAGTTCCTGACGGATACGAGGAATGTTCACCTAGTTGTTGTAAAGCATATTCTGAGGTAACTGAAGGGTACAGTTGATTATGGGCTCAAGTATGATGCGAATCAAAATTTTAACCTACAGGGTTATGTTGATTCAGATTGGGCAGGCAGTGCTGCAGATAGGAAGAGTACTTCTGGGTGCTGCCTTAGTATGGGATCAGGTGTGATCTCTTAGTTTAGTAGGAAGCAGTCCTGTGTATCACTGAGTACAACCGAAGCAAAGTATGTTGTAGCTTGTTCGGCTAGTTGTGAGGCAATATGGCTTCAGAAGCTCTTGTCTGAGTTATTTGATCTACTGCTGGAGGCTACTGGTATATTTTGTGATAACCAGAGTTGTGTGAAGCTGTCTGAGAACCCAGTGCTCCACGACAGGTCAAAACACATAGAGATCAAATATCACTATATCAGGGATATGGTGCAGAGAGGAGCAGTGAAGCTCCTGTATGTTGTGATGGATGAGCAGATTGTAGATGTATTGACGAAGCCACTAGCCAGAGTGAAGTTCGAGTACTTCAAAGAGAGGCTTGGTGTTCTTCAGATCGATGACACTTCAAGGAAGAAGTGATGGAGACATTTGTTGTAGCCATTCCTAGCATGGTGGAAGGGGGATCCTTCACATGGCTATGGATGTAAGCACTGGATGATGAGCATCAGGACAATACTCCAGTTACTTCTCTGTATATGCATCAGGATGATGCTGGATATGATCAGTTGGATCTTTTATATGTATATGTATGTACGCATCATGTTGGATGCTGGATATGATCAATTGGATCATTTATATGTATATGTATGTACGCATCATGTTGGATGCTGGATATGATCAGTTGGATCATTTATATGTATTTGTATATGCATAATGTTGGATGCTTGGACCATGTATCTGTATGTGTATTAGGTGGATACTATGTATGATCAGGTAGATCATGTATGTTGATATATATCAGGTGGATACATTGTGTGGATCATGTATCTATGTATGTATTAGGTGGATACATTGTATGATCAGGTGGATCATGTATGGTGATATGTATCATGTAGATACTTGGTATGCATCAGGTAGATGCATTGTATGATAAGGATGATCATGGATGATGAGCTTCAGGATGTTGCTCCAGATGACTTGCATCAGGACAATGCAGTGATGATGATCAGGATGATCATGTGTACATCAGGATGATGTATGGAGAGTATCAGGTTGATACTTTGTGGCCATGGACAAGTTGTGCAAAGGAAATCCTAGATTTGTTCTAGGTCACATCCAGTATGAAAAAGGATTGGCACTGTGTATCACATGTAAGACCTGGGAGATCTGATAGGTTGGGCTGTGTGCCCATAATTAGTCCTGGGATGCTCTTTCGAGGGTTTGTGATAGTGGGCCACATGTAAGACCTGGGAGATCTGATAGGTTGGTTTGTGTTCCCGTAATAAGTCTTGGGATGCTCTTTCGAGGGTTTGTGGTGGGATGCTACATGTAAGACCTGGGAGATCTGATAGGTTGGGCTGTGTGCCCGTAATAAGTCCTGGGATGCTCTTTCGAGGGTTTGTAGTAGAGGTCACATGTAATCAGTCCTGAAGATATTGTCGGTCGTGCTTAGGCACATAAATGTTCCTGGGATGCTCTTTAGAGTTCTTTCCGGTCGTGCTATGCACATAAATGTTCATGGGACACTCTTTTAAGGTTTTGTGACAGTCACATGTAATAAGTCCTGGAGATCTGGACAGGATGAAAAAGGCCTTAGATGCTCTTAAGGGTTCTTGCTAGTCAAGAGACTCTTTTAAGGTTTTGTGACACACGTAATAAGTCCTGAGGATTCCACAGTATGGCCAGTGATGATGAAGACCTGCAGGTGGTAGGCCTACATCCAATATGAAAAAGGACTGGCTCTGTAGAGCTTCCTATGACGAGTAGATTCAGAGATTTATTGAGATAGCAGCAGTAGTGACGATGACAATGAATCGATGACGATTATCCAGTGACGATGATCCAGAGAAGAAGACTTGTGCTAGAAGACCTGTGTCAAGAAATACCTTCCTAGTTAAGAGGGAGTGTTGATGTATATGTAACTTCGGAATGTATTTCATATATGTATATTTTACTCCTATAGAGATGGTATTATTCCTCTATACGGAAGTGTTTGTATTCCTATAGAAATGTTATTATTCCTCTATACGAAAGTGTCATCATTTATATTGTAAGTGTCGTAACTTATACTCGATGGGTTATTAGACCACCTTGTTGGGGTCAGCCCTGTATAAGTCATGTGGGTCGAAGGGTTATTAGACCACCCTATTGGGGTTCGGCCATGTGGGTCAAAGGGTTATTAGACCACCCTATTGGGTGTCGACCCAATCAGCATTATGTTATGTGGTTAAGTTAAGGCCGACCTAGTAAAGGTTATTAGGCAAGTCAAGTCAAGTATAAATAGAGTGTGGGAGGCACTCTATTTCATCATTCTATTCTCTCTCACACTCTCAGGAGAGTGGCGCACTTGTGAAGAAGGAGAAGCTGCGGCTAGGAGATGTCTATCTCTTATGCTTGGGTTGTATCATTGCTCTATCTATCTCTGAGGAAGTTATCGAGGTTTTTCACCTTTATGGTTTTCCCCAAGTAAACTCTGTGTCTCTTGTGTGCTTGAATTATTGTGTTCATGTTTGATATGCTGTAGATATGTTGTACATGTTGTTCTCTCAGTTAGGATCCTAGATCAGATTGAAGTAAATTCTGAAAAATTAACAATAACTAGCAAGTATGATAACCAGGTATGTTTTCCTACATCAAGTTAGAATCCTACCTTATGTTAGGATCTCTTATATAAGTATACCTTTGTATGATTGATGATTGTTCATGAAGTCATAAATTTAAGTAATCAAGGGTTTATGCATATTATGTCTCTTACCTTGATTAATGATATGACTAACCAGAAGAGTCCTATGGTCAAATAAGAATATGCATGAGTAAAATCAAACTTCCCTAAAACCTTGAATACTAATGCTTATTATCTGTATTTGAAATGATCATGACTATACATGTTTAATATTATTTTGTTTTGATAGTATTGAGATTATACTAATGAATGAATGATTATGTAAGAGATCTTGAGGATGGCACAATCATGACACTGTGCACACTTAATCATGCATAGTGGTCCAAGATGAATATAAGTTCAAGGAAAGGTAATCCAGGAAGCAAAGTTCAAGAGGGAGCACACTCCAGTAGTTCCTGCAAGGAAGCAAAGATTGAGAGGGAGTCCACACAACAAACAAACAAACAAAGATAAGTATTTGAAATTACATTCTTGTATATTTGATTGTTTAAATAATATTGTTCAATAATGTATATACTTATGTTTCTAGACTTAGGTTGTGTATTATGCATATTAGAATAATTCCATTAATGGACAGATACTACTAATATGCAAGTAATGGGTAAGTGGCCTATGGTACTATACAACATTCCATTGCTACTTATCTAGAATGAAACCTCTTTGCTGACATGTTGGGAGTTGTGCACACTCTTAACAATGTTCTAGTAGAGATGGAAGGCATCTAGAAAGTTACGGCATATGGATAAATGTTGTATTAATGCATTGGATAAGATAATTTCATGACTGTATGACATATGTATTTATACGTAAGATTTTGTTATGAAAACTATGAGAAGTTTCTAATCATGCAATTGAATTTGACTTGTAGGAAAGATCGTGTACAATCACCTACAAAAGAAGGAAAACAACATTTGTTCCAGCAACGAAGTTCAATAAAACTATCTATTGAAGATATTGAACAACTTGAAGATCTGAGGATTCAGGATGCAGTAATGGAAGAATTCCATGATCGAGGAGTACCAGTCAACATGAAGAATGATGTTTGGGATGTGGTCCCAAGACCAGATGGGAAGTCTATTGTGACTTCCAAGAGGATCTATAAGATCAAGCATGCTGTAGATGGTAGCATAGAGAAATACAAGGCAAGGTTCCTAGCTTGTGGCTTCTCCTAGAAAGAGGGGATAGATTATGAAGAAAATTTTGCTCCTGTAGCAAGATACACTTCCATCAGAACAGTACTTGCTCTAGCTGCAGTGATGAAATGGAAGATACACCATATGGATGTCAAGACAGCTTTCTTGAATGGTGTAGTCGAAGAGGAAGTGTATGTGGAGCAGCCACTCGATTTTGAGACACATGACAGGGATTCATATGTGTGCAGATTGGAGAAAGCCTTGTATGGCTTGAAGCAAGCTCCTAGGACTTGGTATGGTAGGATGGACAGTTTTCTATCCAGTTTGGGCTTTACCAAGAGTAAAGCAGATTCCAACCTTTACTACAAGGTTGAGGAATGCAATCCTCTGATACTACTCTTGTATGTGGATGACCTGTTTGTTACAAGTGAGGATGGGTTAATTGCTGACACCAAGAGGAAGCTTGCAGCCGAGTTCGAGATGAAGGAATTGGGGATGATGCACTATTTTCTAAGCATGGAGGTGTGGCAGAGTACAGATGGGATCTTCCTTGGACAAGGGAATTATGCAGTAGAGATACTGAAGAGGTTCGGGACGATGGACTGCAATGCCATGGCTGCACCTATGGCATCGAACCTTAAGATTCTGTGTGATGCTTCATCTGAGCCGGTTGATGTCACGATGTATCCTCAGATGATTGGGTCCTTGATGTACCTGACGAATACGAGACCAGATATTTGCTTTGCGGTGAACACATTGAGCCAGTTCCTGATGGAGCTGAGAGGTGTTCACCTCGTTGTTGTAAAGCATATTCCTAGGTACTTGAAGGGTACAGTTGATTATGGGCTCAAGTATGATGCAAATCAAAAGTTTAACTTGGAGGGTTATGTTGATTCAGATTGGGTAGGAAGTGTTGCATATAGGAAGAGCACTTCTAGGTGCTGCTTTAGTATGGGATCATGTGTGAACTCTTGGTTTAGAAGGAAGCAATCCTGTGTAGCACTAAGTACAGCCGAAGCAGAGTATGTTGCAGCTTGTTCGGCTAGTTGTGAGGTAGTATGGTTGAGGAAGCTACTGTCTGAGTTATTTGATCTCCCATTGGATGCTACTGGTATCTTTTGTGACAACTAGAGTTGTGTGAAGTTGTCTGAGAACCTGGTGTTCCATGACAGGTCAAAGCACATTGAGATCAAATATCACTATATCAGGGATATGGTTCAGAGAGGAGCAGTGAATCTCCTGTATGTTGCGACGGATGAGCAGGTTGTAGATGTGTTGACAAAACCACTAGCTAGAGTGAAGTTCAAGTACTTCAGAAAGAGGCTTGGTGTTCTTCAAATTGATGACACTTCGAGGAAGAAGTGATGGACACATTTACAGGAGCCATTCCAAGCATGGTGAGAGGAGGATCCTTTCCATGGATGTGGATGTAAGCATTGTGTGATGAGCATCAGGACGATGCTCCAATTACTGCTCTATATGCATCATTTGGATGCTTGATATAATCAGTTGGATAATGTATTTGTATATGTATCAGGTGGATGCATTGATATGATCAGGTAGATCATGTATGATGATATGTATTAGGCAAATACATTGTATGCATAAGGTGGATGCATGGTATGATCAGGTTGATCATGGATGATGAGTATCAGGATGATGCTCTAGATGACTTGCATCGGGACGGTGCAAAGATGATGATCAAGATGATCATGTGTATCAAGATGATACTTTGGATGACATGCATCAGGATGATGTAGTGACGATGATCAGGATGATCATGTGTATCAGGATGATACTCTGGATGATATGCATCAGGATGATGCTATGATGATGATCAGGATGATCATGTACATCAAGACGATGTATGGTGAGTATCAGGTTGATACTCTGTGGTCATGGACAGGTTGTGCAGATGAGCATATAATCTTGCCTTGGGAGATTTTTAGATACTCTTGCGAGGTTTTGCCTATGGCATGTAATAGTTCCCTAGGAGATTTGGCAAATGCTCTTTCGAGGTTTTCCTCTGGGAGGACATATAATATTGCCCTGGGAGATCCGATAGGTTGAGTAGTATGCTTGTAATCAGTCCTGGGATGGTATTTTGAGGTTTTGTCCTATGGCATATAATGTTTCCCTAGGAGATCCAATAGGTTGATCAATATGCTCGTAATCAGTCCTGGGATGCTCTTTCGAGGTTTTGCCATGACCACTTGTAATATTGCCCTGGGAGATCCGATAGGTTGAGAAGTATGCTCGTAATTAGTCACGGGATGCTCTTTCGATGTTTAGTAGTGACCACATGTAATATTTCCCTGGGAGATCCGATAGGTTGAGCAGTACACTCGTAATCAGTCCTGGGATGCTCTTTCAAGGTTTTGTGGTGGGGTCACATGTAATGTTTCCTTGGGAGATCTTGTCGGTCGTGCTTAGGCACATAAAGGATCCTAGGATACTCTTTCGAGGTTTTTTTATGCACATAATAAGTCCTGAGGATTCCACAGTATGGCCAGTGATGATGAAGACCTACCGGTGGTGGGCCTACATCCAGCATGAAAAAGGGCTGGCTCTGTAGAACTTCCTATGACGAGCATAATTCAGAGATAGCCCAAATATTGAGATGTCGAGTACAACAGAAGTGATGATGATCATGCTCCATGATCCAGTGATGTTGATCCAGCTCCATAATTGAAGACTTGCGCCAATATGTATTGATGACCTGTGACGAAAGAATACCTTCCTAGTTAAGAGGGAGTGTTGATGTATTTGCAACTTCGGAAGATATTCTTCCATGTATTACATTTGTACTTTATTGTATATCCCACAGGGATGTATTATTCCTCTGATTGTAAGTGTCGTCATATGCATCGAAAAGTGTCCTCATTTGTATTGATGGGTTATTAGACCACCACTGTGGGGTCGGCCCTGGTTAGCACATGTGGTTGGTTTATTAGGCTTGATTAGCAAGTCAGCCCTAGTGGATTATTGGTAGGTCAAGTCAGTGTATAAATAGAGAGGTTGTGTCTCTCATTTAGATCATTCACTCACTTCTCAAGGTCGCATAGCTAAGAGATAAAGTGGTGCACTTATCGAGGAGGAGGAGCATTTGCTAGAGACATCTCTTTGGGTTTGATCCTGGTGATCTTGTACTTGGGTTTATTCTATCTCTGAGGAAGTTGCGGGGTTTTTCACCTTCTTGGTTTTCCCCAGTGAAACTTTGTGTCTCTTGTGTGATTGCTTTTGTGTCTATGATTGATATGTTGTACATGTTATTCTCTTAGAGATCCTTATGATAATGGAATGAAATTATCAAAAAATTAACATGATCTAACAATCTTTTGAACTTCTGGTGAAATTACCATACTGACTCAGTCGTTTTCTACTTAATCTCTTTTAGTTCTATGATACATTGTGACTCTAACCTAGGTTTCTTGAATTCTCTTAAGAGGGAAGCCTTGATATCCACTAGAGTTCTATTTTGTCCATTAGGATACTTCATAAACCAATTCAAGGTTCTGTCCCTGAATGTAGTGACGAGTTGTTCTTGCTTAACAACATCATCATGGACTTGTTTAACGTTCCACACGGCTTCGGACAGAAACCAATGTTGCTCAAGGTCTTCTAAACTCATTCCTTTGAATATCAACAGTTTAATATCGTCTATCATTCTCGTTCTAGGAGGCGCAGTGTTCTATGTCGTGTTAGGGATACTACTACACGAAATGTTCTGAGTACCCGCTCCTATGGTGTTACTACTACTGATGTTCTATGGATTAGCAGTATTGTCAACTGGAGGGTTTTGTGGAGTAATAGGTTGATAGTTAGCTACGCGAGGTTATGTTTCTCTATCAAGCTCAACTTGAAACTCAGTGTCTATGTGAAGTTCATGTTCACTAGACCTCTTTTATGCACTAGACTTGTAGCTTTTACCACTTATTAATGTATGGATGTGTTCTTTTGTATCACTGTCATTAACTCTGAACATTACAAACTCAAAACAACTAGGTATCTTACTACATTCTTAAAACACCTTTTTCTACTAAAAGCATTTTGATGTATAGACTCAGGTTGTTCAGATACTTACCTCTGAATCCTTTGAAGAAACCTACCTCTGCTACGTTGTAGGACTTCAACATCTCCACAACAAATTCTGCAATGTATCCTTCTAGTATGCTATCCATCCAGAAGTCTACTTCTCTTGAAATTGGACTATCCACCGCTTTGAGCCCAAATTAGCTATTGTGTTGGCACTACGCATCAGCATTACTGTGCAATGCCTCGACTTCGCACTGCTTGCTGCGCATATCTGACTTCGCACTTTGAACTGTGCCATCTGAGCTTCGCAGACTGAACTGTGCAAATGCCAAAACTGTACTTCTTAAAATATGTGCCAACTTGGGCCATGCCTAATAGTGGTTACTCTCTAAAATTTTCATGGGATCTTGAAGACTCAAAGTTGGGCAACTCAGTGGCAACTTCAACGAATTATACAGTGGTATCACAAAGGGTTTCCAAAATATGAAAGAGTTAAAGAGTAATTGTGCAAAATTTGTTTTGATGCATTTAATTAATATATTGGTGTTTAGTGGTTATTTTACAGGGGATATCAATATGAAAAAGAAAACCCACATCTCCTTGCTTTTGGAAACACACAATTGTAGTACATGAGTGCCACTACTCCAAGTTTTGGAAAGAAACTTTTGGAAGCAAATTTTTGGAAAGAAAGTAGGTTCTTCAACATCCATGTTTGAAATTGCTTGAGGACAAGCAATATTTGGAGGGGAGTATTTGTCATGTCCCCAAATTTTGCATTGGGTCACAATGGCCTTAAGCCACTTGGCCATACTCATGATAGTTTGTCAAATTCATGCTAAGGGTCAAATAATTGCCAAGAATTATGTCCAAGTTAGTAATAATGTAAAATTAGATCCAAATGGACAAGGTGGGTCACATTAAGAGAAATTCCCAATTTAAAGTTGTAATATACCCATCCACGTGAACTATCATGGAGGAAAATTACTAGTTCCCTAGGTTGGGGATGGAAGCATTAAAGTTGGAATAAGGGAGATACAAGACCCAAAATGACCTTAGTCTTACAAATTCACATTAAATGGGTCAAAAAGACAATAATAAAAATCAAATAAGGTGGCATTGGATCATGAGGGAACACAAGAGGTTGTGGGACCCACATGTGGCAAGATTCCCCACTACACTTGGCATTATTCTCTCACCAATTCGAGTTCAAGATGAAGGGTAACATACTTGGGGGAGTTTAAGAGGTATTATTCATTGCGTGAATCATGTAAGTTTGAATTGGAGTGGAAGAGAAAATCCCATGGAAGAGGAAGGGGCATCTTAGAAGAATTGTGACACTTGGAGCTAGATTCCCTAACTCCTATGACAACAATGATGAAGATTCTATGACACTTATGAAAAATTTCAGACCTAATTGTTGAAATATGACATGTCATGGCTAAAAATAGCCTCCAAGAGGGTGCACAAGGGAGTTATGGCAGCCAAGAATCTTCCCCATTCGAATTGAAGGAAGATGGAGACTAGGAATTGTTGGACAAGTCGCACACATTGGAATCTCTTCCCAACTTGAGTTGGCATGAGGATTTTGGAAGGAATTCGAACCATGGAGGACTTGGGAAGTTTATAAAAAACAAGAACAAAGAAGGAAATGTGCTCTTGATCATTTCTCATTTTGAAAATTGGAGAGCATAGCTTGTCCATGCTAGTGGACTGTTTACTCTACTTGCCTTAGTACCAATTTAGAGGGTGCAAGATTCCAATCCTAATTGGAAATTGGAGAGGCCATTAATACCTTTCATTTGGAGCTACAATGGAGTCATTTGTTGCAGGTTGAATCTACAAGGCTGCTCGTGACCATTTATCCTTCAATTTGTTCCCACATCTCTCTCACTTTTCTCTCTATATTCTTGCTCTTGGAGGAAGGGTGCACATGGTAAGATTCCGATCTCTTTATAGAAGTCCAAGGGGCCCCATTTACTTTTAATATGATGTATTAACTCTGTATTTGAGGATCATATGAATCTCAGGTCGAATATCCTATTAAAACCATGTAAAAATGCCAAACAATGTATGAATGATGTTATTTTCCCCCATAGCTTTTGCATAGCGCACTTGTTGTTGCACATAGTTAGTGAAGGAATGATATTTAGACTTCATGGACATGTTATATACTATATATATCTATAATAATGATATAATGAGAGCCACATCTTGAAACATTATGTATTTCAAGTGATATTTACATTCAAGGAAGAGATTCGAGCCATTTCCCCATATATCTTGTTGAGAGAGCTTGAAGTTGTTTGGTATCGACTTGTATCAGTAAATATATATGGTTTTATTTATATTTGGAGATCCATTAATCTACTTAAGAATTTTCATACACCTTATGCAATTCCTTGTAACATTTCTCACAAATTTCATCGCAAGTTATAGAGTTTTTCTCTCATTTCCCCCTATGTTAAGACATGTTTACCAATCTCTGATATATGGGAGTTGCAGCAGCCTTTAGGAACTGATTAATGATGCATTTTGGTGCCTATTGAAGTCATATAAATAATCCATTTATCTGTACTGAAATTTCAGAGGTTCGTACTGCATCTGGGAAGCCACTAGTGACCTCTACCCTTGGGGGATTTGAACCTCTAATTTACTAGCAAATTTCCCTATTTTCTCCTGAACTTAAATGAATGTTGCAGAAGTATTTTGATAGTTTCTAAGAACCCATTAGTTTAATTTTTATGTCCTAATACCAGTCAAACAATCTCATTCCCAATTTGAAATCCTTAGAAGTCTTTTGGAGCCATCTACCCTTGGGGGTTTCAACATCGATTTTCCTAGTAATCTTGCCTTTCATCTCTAATTGTAAATGCTAGTTTCTGAACTAATTAGAAGGTGTACAAGAATATAATAGCTGAATTAGGGTGTCCTAATACACCTCAATACACTCTGTACATAATTCGAAACCATTTGGGATCATTTGGGACAGTTTGGAGCTTCACTAGTCCAAGGTTCGAAAATTGGCCAAATTGGGTAAAAATTTCAAATTGGGGACATTACAGGATGGGTGTTGTGTTGTAGCATTGGACAAGATGATAAATTACCTTGAATGTTTACATAATTGTGTGAAATATTTCATTATGCATAAGTGATTGTCATTGCATTGAAATGTCAATACAATTTGATTGAATTTCATAATTATGCAATGTTGCTAACTATTTGACTGAATATTTCTTGTAGGAAATACCATGTGATATGGTATACAAGAGAAGGAAGATGAGACCTATCCCAAAGAACAAGTGATGACTATCCAGATGTAGAGGTAGGATGATGGATTTCATGACAGAGGGAGCAAGATACTTAGTGGCAGAGGGAGCTAAGTTTCTAGGTGTAGATGGAGAAGGGTGCTCCAACAATAAGGGAGTAGTTACAGCGCAGGTTGTTGTTGATGATGATTGACAACATCAAGCAAATATTCACTCATGTATCCTTGGCTAATCGTGAATATCCCATGACATCATCTTACTCCTTTTGTACTTAGGATGTTAACATATATTCGATTCTCTGGATGGTCTTTTGACTAAGGAGAAGCTCCATGTAGAGTCTCGAGAAGAGACTTGAAGTGTAACATCGGGGATGTTAGCATAGATTCGATTCTCTGGTTGGTTTTTTTACTAAGGAGAAGGTCCAGGTAGAGTCTCAAGAAAAGACTTGAAGTTCTAACATTGCGGATGTCAGCATAGAGTTGATTCTCTGGTTGGTCTATTGACTAAGGAGAAGCTCCAGGTAGAGTCTTGAAGAAGACTTGAAGTGTTGACATCAGGAAATATTCCTCCAAGGAGATATTGGTGGATGGAACCCATAAAGGAGTTAAATAAGACTCAAGATGCATATGCCTAGTTTGTGTACTTTCATGATGGGCATGGAGTGGTGAAGAATGCCTCCTTCATTGAGAGGGAGTGCTGATGATTGCATCATTAATGAGACATTCTCCCTGAGACAGGGAGAATGGTGCAACTCTACCTTGAGAGGGAGAAAGAGGGATTTGACTCTCCTATATGATCCTTCTCAACGGACTGGGTTGTGTTGAGGACCTTCCTTATGATGACAAGATGTTCAAGACAAGTCGTAATGTTCATATGACATCTAGATTTTTTCTAGCATGATGAGACCTCCCTAGCTAAGAGGGAGTGTTGGTGTTTGTAGCGTCAGGAGGTCTCATCCTCATGTCATCCCAAAGTAATAATAATATTTTTTTATTATTTTATATTAAATGTGTAAGTTGGCCCCAAGAAATATGGAAGGGTTAAGCATCAAACAAGTATAAATACAAGTGACTTCCTTCTTATTTGGGTATCCATTTTTTGCAAAATTCAGTTGATCTGATGCGCAATTGTAAGGCAGAATAGAGGAGGATAGTAGAAGAATTTTCTAGGGTTTTATCTTTTATTGTATATGATGTAATTTAGATCTTGAACTATTTCTCTGAGTAAGAGAGGTTGCTAGGTTTTCTTCCTTGAATTTGTCCTTGAGATTTTTTGTTGACTACACATTAGTACTTTCACTTGTGAATTTGGCCGCGGATTAATATTTGGAATTTTCCCTTGTGAATCTATTGGTTGAAAACTTGTATTTAGAATTTTCCCTTGTGAATTTGATGGTTGGTAAATTTTATGGTTGTATGTTTGAAGTTGTCGGATGTGCTGATTAAAATAAGTATTTGATATTAAGTTTAAATATCATTTATGTGTGAAGGGGCATTATTAATAACTGAGTGAAATTACAGCTTGAAGGCGGTTTCAATTTATTTATATTTTGAGAAGAAGTAAATTGTTTTAATATGGCTATAAATATGGGAATAATTCCAGAAATCAAGTTAAAAGGAAAGAATTATAATGAATGGTTTCATAAAATAGAACCATTTTAAGAATGAGGAAACAATATGATTTAGTTAATGGAAAAGAAATACCTCCTACTGAACAAAGGGCTCTTGAAAAATGGGATCAAAGAAATAAGGAAGTTTGTACATATATTACAATTTGTGTATCTAATGAAGTGTTTTCTGAAATTAAGCATTTGAGAGATGGCATTGAGATATGGGAGATGCTTGAAAATTTATATCATAATACAAGTGAGTAATGGATCTTAAATATCACTAGTGATTTACACAATTTGAAGTTATCTAATAATAAAAAAAGTGCATCTCATCTAACAAAGTTGAAAGATATGTGTAATGAATTAGAGATTCTTCGCAAAACATTGGTTGAAAAGGAGTTTGTGCATATCATTCTTCATAGCCTTATTAGTTCTTATATATCTTTCATTAGAGGGCCCAATATTGCTGATAAAATTCCTACTATTTCTATAGTTGATTTTACTGCCAAGTTATTACAAGAAGAGCATCAGTTAGCAAAGGAAAGGGAGTCATCTAATGATGAGAGTCATACACTTGTCTCCAAGAGAAGATTAGTCCAATATAAAAAGAAATTAAATGATAAGCCAAATGATAAGATAGGTCAAATTTCAAATTAGATTGAAGAAAAGAAGTATCATTATAGATTTAATAAAAAATTTAATTATTGTGGAAAGCCATGTCATTATTTAAATATTTTCATAAGAAACAGTGGGACCTACAACAAAGAAAACGTAAGTTTTCAAGACATAAAATCTCTACAAACGAGAAAGATAATGCACTTTGTGTTTCTCTTAAAGCCAATGTCTCAAATAAAGATGAATGGGTCATAGATTTTGATGCAACTCGTCATATGTCACATAGTAAGGAAAAGTTTGTTGTGTTAGATAATGATTGCAATAAGGAGAAATTTTTTCTTGGAGATGATACAACATTAGATGTGATTGGAAATGGAAATGGAAATGTTTCTGTTGAAAATGGGGTGTTTAATAATATTATGTTTGTTCCTAATCTCAAATCAAATTTACTCTGTGTTTGAAATTGCAAATCAAGGTTACAAGGTTGAGTTTTATAACGAAAAATGTTTAATTAAAGATATTAATAGTAATTATAAAGTGGTTGCTTCTGGATAAGTAGAAAATGGACTTTATAATTTTGGAAGGTTTACTTCAAATGGAAAGGATTTGATTTTAGAAGCAAATGATGTGAGTAGTTTATGGAACAAAAGGATGAGTCAATTGAATTATAAAAGTCTTAATCTAATGAAAAAGTTTTAAATGGTGTATGGACTACCCAAAATCTCTTAAAAGCAAGGAGTTTGTGAAGGATGCATGTTTGGAAAGCAACATATGGAAATTTTTATAAAAGGTAAATCATGGAGAGCCAAGACTACACTTCACTTGGTTCATAGTGACCTTATAGGACCATTGGAACATCCTTCCATGTTGGGTTTAAGTATGTTTTGGCATTTATTGATGACTATAGTAGAAGGACTTGGGTTTATTTTCTAAAGCAAAAGCATGAGGTATTTGAGAAGTTCAAGGAATTTAAGGCTTTTGTAGAGAAAAATAAAGTCGGAAATCCATTAAGATTTTAAGGAAAGACAATGGAAAAGAATATGTGAACACATATTTTGATAATTATAGTAAGTATAATGGAATTAAAAGAAATAATACAATCCCTTATACACCTTAACAAAATGGTGTAGCTGAAAGGAAGAATATGACTCTTATGGAGACGTCTAGGTGTATGCTCCATGCTAGAAATTTGGATCCAAATTTTTGGGCTGAAGCTATAAATATTGCATCTTATATTGTCAATATGTCACCTACTATTTGTTTTCAAACATAAGACTCCTGAAGAAGCTTGGAGTAGAAGAAAACCAATTGTATGCCATTTGAAATCTTTTGGGTGTGATGCATTTGTTCATATACTGGATAAGAAAAGGAAGAAACTAGACAAGAAAAGGAAAAAACTAGACAAGTAAAGCCACAAATGTATTATGGTTGGTTATAGTGAATTGTGTAAGGCCTACAGGTTGTATGATCATGATACAAATGAAATACTTATTAGGAGAGATGTAATATTTGATGAAACTTGTATAACATCTTCCAAATTTTCTTCCTCTACTTCCATGTCTTCATCAATTCTTGGTGACCCAACTATTGAAGAAAATTTTGATGACATGAGTAATGAATAAAGTTTTGAATCTTGTGAAGAAGAGATTGTTGTTGTAGGTACACAAGATGAAAACAATGGTTCTTCAAAAACAAGGAGTATTCAAGAGGTTTATTAAGAAGTTCCAAGGCATCATGCTAACTATGCTCTTATGACTAGAGTGATGAATGTTGATGATCCATGGGTAATTGAATAAGCTCAAGGAAAACTTGAATGGGATGTTTAAATGGAACATGAATATGATTCTCTAATGAAGAATCAAACTTCGGAGCCGACTCCTCTTCGAGAAGTTAAAAATCTCATTGGTTGCAAGTGGGTATACAAGACAAAGTTAACCTCTAATGGAAAACTTGAGAAGCATAAGGCCAGGTTGGTTGCAAAAGGACACTCATAGAAAGAAGGTATTGACTATAATGAAACATTTTCTCCTGATGCTAAAATGACTACAATCTAAACAGTAGTTTCTCTAGTTTCAAAATTTGGTTGGGAAATTCATCAAATGGATGTAAAAAGTGCTTTTGTATAAACTGATTTACATAAAAAAATCTATATGCAGCAACCCCCTCGTTTTAGAAATATTGGCCAAGAAAATTGTGTTTGTAAGTTGAAGAATTAGTTGTATGGATTGAAGCAAGCTCCTAGAGCTTGGTACAAATTTTTTGAGGGAAGGATTCAAGAGAAGTCCTTATGATCATGATATTTATGTCAAAAGTTGTAATGGTGATATCATAATTGTGGTCCTATATGTAGATGACTTGATAAAAATAGGAAGCAATGTAAGTAATGTATGTGACTACAAGGGGTAGATAAAGAAGGTGTTTGATATCACAAATTTTGGCTTGTTACATTATTTTCTTGGCATGTAGGTTTGGCAATGATTCTTTTATTACAACCAAAGTAAGAACTTGATCTAATAAAGAATTTTAAGATGGACAATTGCAAGGCAACTTTTACTCCAATTAATACAGGGGCCAAGTTGAGAAGTAAATATATTTCTGAAAAATTTAATGGTACACTATATAGACATCTAGTGGGAATTCTTCTCTATCTAAAAACCACTAGACCGGATATTGCATATGTGGTTGGAATGGTTTATAGATTCATGGAAGATCCTCATCTTGAACATTGGTAGGAAACTAAAAGAATCCTTAGATACATCAGAGGAACATATTAGCTTGGACTTGAGTATCAATATGGTGGACAATTTCAACTAGCTGGGTACACAAACTATGATTACGTAGGAGATGCTGAAGATAGAAGATCAACTTTTGGATATGTTTTTTAGATTGATTTGGGAGCAATTTCCTGGATTAGCAAGAAACAAGAGCTACAATTTATTTATCGTTAATAGAAGCTGAATATAAAGGTGCAACACTTGCAACACAAGAAGCTACATGGCTAAGAGGTATCCTTCCTAAACTAAATCATCCTCAAACAATAACTACAACTATCTATTGTGATAATCAAAGCACAACGCAATTGAAAAAAATCCATTTTTTTATGCAAGGACCAAACATATTGAAATCCATCATGTTCATGAGCAAACACAAGAAGGCAATATCATATTGAAGTATTGTAAGACACAAGACCAAGTTACTAATATATTCACTAAAGCTTTGAGTATTGTAAAGTTTAGAAACATGTTAAGGATTAGAGAAGTATACCCTTAATATATACCCACATGTATTGAGGCGGCAGCAGCGGTGAAAGAGGATGCAACCATTGCAAATTGGAAAACATAAATGAAAATGGTATGGACGCAATTTGCAAGAGAGGGGATGAGTTGGGGTGTTAGAAGCTCTAATAAATTGTAGGGAAGATTGGTGTGCAGTGCTATCCGTATCTATACACATTAATCATAAAACCCTGATTATTTTATCCTTTTTGTTGAGAACCCTAGTATCCCACATAACTTTGCAATGCTTTTTTCTGAATTAGCTTTCTGTCGGTTATATAAATTTATTTTAAATTTAAATTCAAATTTTTAATGTGCGGATTCACCTAAATTTGCATATTTTTTATTATATATAAATGTCTTAAAATTCGGATTTCCAACTATAGAGTGATTGCAGTTGGTTGAATTCAAAATGTCCCACAAGTGGAATTAGCATCAAAGATTTTAATGAACATTTCTAAGTCACAATTTAAGTTCTATGCACAAGTTATCTATTACTTGTTCTCCATGCTTAATTATCTATGCCTTAGCTACATGTTACATTTTTTTAGTTAAGTGGTTGTCTATCACATCATGTTGTCCATCCATTAACTACGAGTGATTATATATAGCACCCTCTTTCAATCTAAGAAAAACATAAATTATAATCCACCCCAAATTATAAAATATAAGCACCTATAAATGTAATTAGACCTCATCTTTAATTGAAAACTAATATATACCTTTATTGTTTTGTTCAAGAAATAAAACAAATAATTAAAAATAGCACCGAAATATGAATTTTAGTTCATTTTCACATAAAAATATAATATTATATATTATTATTATTTGGACAAACAGATTTAGTTCCATATAAAATATTATATATTATTTTCTTTTTAATTTTTTTAAATAGTAGTTATATATGATTCAAAAACTTGTAATACATTTAAAAAAACTATATTTAACATAGTTAAAATAATTAACTATGAAACATATAGAATACATAACTTAATTCAAAATATATTAATAAAAAATAATTTAACAATAAAAAATAAATCATAAATATAAATATAAATAAGAAACATATTAATAATAAATAATTAAAAAATAAAAAATAAAAAATAAATCATAAATATAAATATAAATAAGAAACCTACACTATATAGCTTAATTTAAGATTTATTTTTTTCCAAAGAAAAAGTCGTAATTTTATTTCAAAAAGATGAACAAAATTACATTCTGCACATGTAATAGGATCACAAAGATCCCTACATTGTCACATATTTATTTTCCCAGTATTATCATATCTATCGTCTACTATATGAAAATAGTACAATGAAACTGTAAACAATACATTTCCGTCAAGACGGCAGATCCCTATCTCCAGTGAAAGGGTGTAAACAATGAAACTGTAAACAATACATTTCCGTAAATAGTTTGACAATAAAAATTAAATCACAAATATAAATAGGGAACTTATAACTTCAAAATATATTAATAATACATAATTAGTTTATTAATTATTTATTGTAATAATGTTAAGCAAATTAAGCTTGGGTCATTGGACAATTCTTAAAATGTTGTGGGAGGATTTTTCATCTCTGAGACTACATTTTGAAAATGAAAGTCGCTTCCTCTTAAAGTGCCCTACTTACAATTAAAATGATTTTTTTTTAACTAACAATTTAACTTTAAACCAAATAATAATAATCTAACAAAGCTTTTTCACCAATTATAAAAGTGAAATTTATATTTTAAAATTAAAAAAAAAAACAATTTTTATTTTTTAAAATATTGAAAATAATGTAGAATATTTAAATAACTATAGAAAACTTTATACAATTTTTTTAACAAAATAGTGATTAATTAACTCTAACTTTGCAAGTATTAATAAAATAACGATATAATTCGGCTTTCCTATGTGTCGATCCACCTAAATCCTGGTGTAGGTTTTCAACATTTAGCTTATACATTAAAGTTCAAAATAATTCAAGTTATCCATCAAAATTTAGCACTTCGCACCATGTCAAAGGGCTCCTAAAACATCCTAGAAGTGCCATTAAAAACTTGGTCATTATAAAAAAATGTTAATTTTTATTTTTGATGTTTAAAAAACAATTGTAGAACTTATATTAAAATTTAAAAAAAAAAGGTTATATTATAGATTGCCTGTCTCCAATTTCTCGGCTGTACCTATGTACTCCACAGTTGTGGCTCCATGTTTCTCGGTTAGAGGCATATATCTTGGCACTGGGTTCCATAATATCATCAACGTTTCGATCCCACAATTGTGGCTCTTCTTCAAGACAAAAACAATCGTCAATAAATACTCTTCTCCAACCTTAATTACACATAATTACTCTTCTGAATTCTCATCCAGTAAAATAATTTGTTACTCTCAATTGAAATCTAGTTTTTTTCAATTTTTTTCATCATGGAAGGGCTACATGAATATATATTATTCTAACAAAAATTAAAACCAACCCTTCAAATTTGATCAGTGTTGGTTCTCCATGTGTATACTACATGACATAAAAGTAGTACCACAACCAAAATTATGGTCAAACTTTTCAAACAAGGTCTGTACTAAATGTCCCACTGTTCAACAATGATATAATTTTCAACATTTGTTGCAATTCTCCACGTGTTATGTTACACAACTTAACCAACAAGGAGACACCTCCATGTTCTGTACGTTCCAACTTTAATTGTTAATTAAGTTATTTTTAGCTAATAGGCATTTTTCTCCATGGGAGGGTTTCATAAATACTGTAGCACTTCTGTTGTTCCTCCTAGGAATCAAAAGATTCCACATGTCTCCCTAATAATAAATTGCCACGTGTAGATAGGGTTTGTGATAAGATTTTAACACTTGCATCGATGAAGTCTATCTCCACTGTAGCGTCTAGATCCTACCAATACGGCTACCTTCTTGAATGGAAACCAATTTTGAAATGCAAATCATACAAATATTCAGGTGGAATGGGAAACCAGGGTCATCAAATTTAGGGAGATGTGGTGAACTCGGGAAAGATAGTTCCAATAGTGCAAGTCATTGCCTCGACTGGGGTATTTCTTCTTTATCACCTTGTGTTTGCCAGTATTAGAAACACCTAGAACATGGGTGAGGTTGGAACCCAAGAAAAGTGTACATGGTACTCCCTACTAGCTAAACCATAGAGATGTCGTTATATAGGCTACTTCTTACCATCAAATGTTGTGATATGATGGGTTTGGTCAATCAACATGTCCATCAATAGTGTTTTGTGGTGCTGAAGGTGCCTAGAAAGGGCCACATTTCTGACCAACGTAGGGTTCGACATCAATGCCAACAATAAATTTGTGGAAACATATGCTCTAGAGTATTTCCAACCACCTCAAATTTAATGTTTTTGACAGGCTTGACGATGTGCTTCTCTAAAAAATAGGAATCCTCTTCCAAGAATACCTTTAGTCAACAGTATACCAACAATTTTTTTTGGAGAAGATGTATATCATCCAGAGAATGGAGAGGACTCCAGCCCATCCATGGTTGCTGTAAAATCTGATATGTTTTAATATTATCATTTTTTTAAATTTCCAATTTAAATTGTGGAACATAAGTGAAATATATGTCCATATACATGGGTTGGTGCAAGCTAATGAGGGTCTCTTTTGATGCATTAGATGCAATAGAAAACTGAAAAAATAGGAATCCCTAAACTTAAATGGATATTTTGAGATACACAACGAATCTTGATTTGAGTAAAAAGACAAAATGTAGGAAATTGAATCACGATTCCAAATATAAAAATTTTATCTGTTGAAAATGTTCATAAATATATCAATCTTGACCTTTTCTAACATGTACTTTTTATTTTTTTGGCAAATGATAAGGTATATATGTTTGTGGTGCATCCTTTGTGTGCCTAAATGATGGATTCAACCTACAAAACTATTAGACATATAGAGAAGAAATAGTACTAGGGTGACACTATTTTTTCAAAATAAATTAATAACTTAAGTGATCAAACCTCGAAAACAGGACACCAAGTGTTATTGTAGATTTTGAAGGTCTTAATGCAATGATCATGAGCTGGTTTTTTTACGGCATGTAGAGGTCGATGTCCAATAGTGCAGCATACAATTTTTTTTTAAAATGCTTGAGAAATGAAAAAGTTATGGAGAAAGCACTAATAGTGTGTTTTTTGAGTTAAGGGGTAATGACACAAGAAAAGAAGAAGAAAAATAGAAATCATATATATATATATATATATATATATATATATATATATATATATATATTACATATTTGGAATCTTCAGAAAAAATGCTATCTGGGTCTAAAAATTTCATAAAAATGATTGTGTATAGCATACTGTAACGAGGGGTAAAACATAATGATATTGAGAAGAATGGTGATATGCTTAATTAGATATGGTTTACCATATTCCATACCACAGGTTTGGTTAACCTGAAGCTAATTATGAAGAAGACACATAGGATTAGTGATGGCACCCGGACAAGTGACTAGGCTCGGTCTAAGTGCTAAGAAACACGAGCACATTTATTTTAAATTCAAAATTTCCTTTACTGCCTATTTAGGTGTCATGAAAACCAAAATGTGTGCATGTTTTGGCTCTATAAAATGCGTGCACGTTTTAGCTCTACAAAATCCATGTGTGTTTTAGTTATGCATTACAAAACGTGTACGCATTTTGTAGAGCTAAAGCGTGTATGTATTTGTAGAGTTAAAATGCATGTGCATTTTTGTAAACATTAAATTTTCCTTAGGGGAGACAAATAGATAGAGATCTAGATTTGGGAAATAGGGGTTTAGGGAGGATTAGGGTAGTTAGAGGGAAGAAGGTGTATGGGGTTTGGGTAGAGAGAGATATGGGGGGGTGGTAATTTTTAGGGGGGGGGCAATTAGGAGAGATAAAGAGTGAAAGGGGTAGGGGAATTAGGAGAGATATAGAGAAAGTGGGGTATGGTTAGAGGAAGTGGGAGACCGAAAGAGAGGGGTGGAGGGTGTGGTTATGGGTAGTGAGAGTAGGATGGGGTTAGGGAGAGAGAAGGTGGGTTAGGGGTAATGAGATTGGTAGAGAGAGGAGGGAAAGGGTGTTCGGTTGTCAAGAGAGAGAGAGAGGGGTGGGGGTAAGGTGTAGTTGCAGGAGTAAGGGAGAAAAAGTGTGAGATATGAGGTTAGTAAGGGTTAGGAGAAAGAAGGGGGGGAGATATAGAGATGAGGAAGGAGGTTAAAATTAGGGGGAGGAGTAGGGGGTCGGAGAGTGAGAGATGGGGTTAGTAAGGGTTATGGAGATGAGAGAGAGAGAGGATGGGGGTTAGTTGTATGAGAGAGATAGAGGAGGGGGGGTTAGTTGTATGAGAGAGAGGGACAGAGAGAATGTGGGGGCGGTGTTAGGGGGTTGGGAGTGACATAGATGGGTGGGGGATACATGTAGGTGGAGATGTAGAGAGAGAGAGAGAGAGAGAGAGAGAGAGAGCATGGGGGCAAAGCGGCAGAGGGTGTGTGTGGTTAGGGGTAAGGGGAGGAGGGGGGTGGGTAGAGAGAAATATATAGAGATCGTGTTGGGAGGAGGGCAGGGGTTTAGGGACGATTATGGAAACTAGAGAGAATGGGTTCTAGGGTGGGCGAAGAGAGATATAGAGATAAAGATAGATAGAGAGAGAGAGAGAGATTAGGAGGTAGGGTGTGGTAAGTGGTATGGGAAGTAGGGAAAGGAGAGACAAAGGGAGAGGATTTTAGGGGTAGGGAGAGAAGGAGAGAGATAAAGAGGAGGAGGAGGGGGTGGTTATGGGTAGGGAGAGTAGGAGCAAGGTTAGGGGTTGTGAGAGTATGTGAGAGAGAGAGGTGGGGAGGTTGTTAGGAGGTTAGCGGCAAGAGAGAGAGAGAGGTTGTGCTTACTTGTAGGTGGAGGAGTAGGGGAGGGAGAGAGTGAGAGAGGGGGTTAGTGAGGGTTATGGGGAAGAGGGGGGAGAGAGAGAGAGAAGAGAAAGGAGGAGAGGGAATTATAGGTAAGAGGAGTAGTAGGGGGGAGAGAGAGTGAGAGATGGGGCTAGTAAAGGTGTGTGTGTGTATGTGTGTGTGGGAGAGAGAGGGTGTGGGTTAGTGGTAATGAGAGGAGTAGGGGTGTGTGTGTTTGTGTATGTGTGTGTGAAAGAGAGATAAGATAGAGAGGGAGAGTGAGGGAGGGTGGGAGGGGGGAGAGAGGGAGTGTTAGGGGTTTGGGGGAGAGATCGAGGGGTGGGGTCAGGGAAAGGTGGAGGAGTATAAGAGAGAGAGAGAGAGAGAGAGAGGATGATGAAGTGGGGGGGTTAGAGGTAGGGAGAGGATTAGGGGGTGAGAGAGGGGGAGACCAGGGGGGTGTTAGCGAATTGGGGGAGATGTATACAGGGTTAGGAGTTGTGGGTAGGTGGAGTGTGGGAGAGAGAGAGTGAGTGAGGAGGAGAGGGGTGGGACTTGGATTGGTGATGATAAAAAATGAAAACATTAAAAAGATTTGGATGGCTAGATATATAGAATGGACATCTTTCATGAAGAAAGTGAACATGACTTGGTGTGTTAGACTTGGCTTGGTGATGATTTAACATGAAAAATATTTGGATAGCTAGGTATATAGAATGGAATTAAAGATTAGTAAGGGTTAGGGGGGAGGGATGAGATAGAGAAAGAAAGGAGTAGAGAGAGAGAGAGCTCGAGGGGGTTAGGGGTTTGGGGAGGATTTGGGTGATTAGAGAGAAAGGGGGGTATAGGTGAGGAGTGTGGGTGTTGGGGTTAGAGAGAGGGGGGGAGGATTTGGGGAGGAGTAGGGAGACTAGAGAGAAAGGGGAGTATAGGTGATGATTGTGGGTATTGGGGTTAGAGAGAGAGAGAGAGAGAGAGGTAAAGGGAGGGACATTGCGGGGTTGTAAGGGGTTATATGTAGAGGGAGAGAGGGGTTTTAATGGGTTAGAGGTAGAGGTAGAAGGGGGTTTTAGGATATTGGGGTTAAATTGAACAGGGGAGAGAGTGAGAGAAGGCGTTAGCAAGGGTTAGAGAGAGAGAGAGAGAGGTGGGGGGGAATTAGTGGTAGGGGGAGGCATAGAGATGTGTGTGTGTGTGTGTGTGTGAGAGAGAGAGAGAGAGAGAGAGAGAGAACCAATGAGGTGTTGGTGTGTCAGGAGGTTGGGGGAAAGAGAGAGAGGAGCGGGGGTTAAGTGTAGGTGGAGGAGTAGGGGATTGAGAGAGAGTGAGAGAGAGAGTGTTAAGAGAGGGGGGGTAGGGGTTTGGGGAGGAATAGGGATATTAGAGAGAAAGGGTGGTATACATGAGGAGTGTGGGTTATGGAGTTAGGGAGAGAGAGAGAGAGAGATACATTGGGGGATGGTAAGGGGTTAGAGGTAGAGAGAGAGGGTAGTAGTTAAGGGGTTAGAGGTAGAGACATAGGGTGGTGTTAGGATATTGGGGGTGAGTGGAGCATGGGAGAAAGAGAGTCAGAGAATGGGTTACTAAGGGTTAGGGAGAAGAGAAAAGGGGTGAGAGAGAGATAGAGAGAATATGGAGGGGGTGTTAGGGTCCTAGGGAGAGAGACAAGGGTAATTGGAGGGTGTGGGTGATTAGGTGTAGTGGGTTGTTAGGGAGTTGGAAAGGGGTTGTTAGGGGATTGGGGCGTGTGTTATGGCATTTGGGGGGTGTTAGGGAGTTGCATAGGGGGTGTGGGTGATTAGGGGTAGGGAGGGTTAGGGAGTTGAAGAGGGATTGTTAGGGGGTTAAGGAGGGGGTGTTAGGGAGTTGGAGAGGTGGAATTATGGGGTCAGAGAGGGGTGTTAGGGGCCTAATTTATGGAATAAAATATGCTTTGAAAAACGCATACGTGTTTTGGTTCTCTAAAACGTGTACACGTTTTGGTTCTCTAAAATGTGTACACATTTTAGAGAACAAAAATGCATACGTGTTTTGTTCTCCTAGCCTTCATGGTATCCCACTTGGATGCCTCGATATTTCCCATTCATGTGTTTGATAAATGTGTACGCGTTTTTGAATTCTATAACAAGAATGTGTTTTGCAAAACATCCTTTGCATCTAAAAGTTTCCCCAACTTTGTGCAAGGACCCACATGCAATAACATATGGCTGGTTGTCAATTGATGCTAAACTTGGGTTGTTGCTTCTCAAGATTGGCTAGAAGTCACAAAGTATGTAGGGTTAGTATGTGTTCAGAAACACGAGCAAGAGCCAATTCAATATTTTTTTAAGACATGGAAGGATCTTATGTGGGGAACTGCATTTGGTGGCATTATAAGGTATGCTCACTTTTTCTAGCATTTCTAACCATGGAAAACTAGTACATATGCCACAAGTGACAAAAATAGTAAAACATGTCTGTGATAGATAAGAAAAGGCTTTTACAAATTTTCATAATAATAATAGTAATAATAACAATGATAATAATCAATTTTTTAGGTCATGGCCTAGAAAGGAAACAAACTAATCTATATGAGACTCCCTTGTTTTTGGGACTCCCTCTAGGCATCTATTTGACTACTTAGTCTAAGAGGTGTGTATAACCTACGACCCTCTGCATATTGTGATTTGTTTGCTTCTCTATTAATTCATCCCATATATGTTTATTGTGTTTATTGTATAGATATGATTAATGATTATTACCTAGCAAGCATTTAGATTAAGCATGGAAGAATAGAAAAGTGACTAAAGTTTCATGGGGACAGGGAGCTCGTAATTTATTTTCAAAGAGAAACAAGATAGAAGCCTTCAAAAATCATATTTTACCATGTGAATAAGTTGTTATCACCTTATAATGCTTGTTAGTATTTCAGCTAACAATAATATGTACCATTTTTTTCAATAGAGATTATGTGAGTGAATATCATTTTTATTAAGTACTCTTATATGACTTACCTATAATCTCCACGGTATATATTTTTTTAGGCCTATTTTTCTGTTCACTTTTCTAAGTTCTAATGTTCATTCATGCTTCTTGGGTGATTGTATGTCATCTTATTTTCCATGGCATTTTTTCTAGGTATGTGCATCACTTGTGCCAAATTATCATCCTTCTATAACTTTTGTAGTAGTTCAAATGTGCCACCATGCATTATTTGCTTGCAATCATAATCACAAAAACACTACTAGTAAGAGTGCCAATATTCTGCCATGTAAACGAAATAATTTTTTTTGCTCCATCTCTATGCTCGTATTTTTCCATACGGCACCTAGAAAATGTTCCATCATTGAATTTGATTGTTATGGATTCCAAAGTATCGCATCCAACGAAATTTGTTTTTTTCCTCTACGGTCATGCTGGTATTCAAGCAAACAATATTTAAAACTAATAAATTACAATATTCCATGAGTATGGAAGAAAATATTTTCCATTGATATGATTTTATAAATAATTTTTTAGGTAGGATTCTAAGCTATACCAACAGTTACAATAAAATATTTATTCATTTAAATATTTTCTTTCAACTTCTTATTTGAGGATAACCTAATTTGTATACTTGAACATTACAAAAAGAAAAATTGCATCAACATACACATCATCTGATGCATGGCGTGTTCATCACTTCTATTGTGGGAAGGTAGAAATTAGTTTCTTTAAGGCTATAGAGGACTCTTTATATTTCTGTTTGGGGAATGAACAATTGGTAAATATACCCATTTTTTTCGTAGGTGAATATTCAAAGTAATTGAATATACCAATTGGCTATAGAGGAATCTTTATCTTTCTGTTTTAAAATTTTGTTCGTTATATGAAGTTGCAGCACAGTTGCAAATGTATGATGGTACTTTTTGTCAATAAACATTCATCTTTTATCTAATTAATTTGATCTTACTTGCAATAAATACTTGGAGAATTAAACAAAAAATATCACTTATTTACTAATGAGAATCCTTATGTTATATTCCTTGCATAACACAATTTGGTTAAATGTTCATTGGAACAAATTGAGAATACTTGTGTTTATATGGTTTGCATTCTAGGTATTGCAATTAAGAAGGTAAAGCTACATATAAAAGTCATTCTAAACAAAGAGATAGGTGCAATATACATTTTAATATTTGGTTTCAGACATTAGCCAATACAATTAATATTTTAGGTGCATTCATATAATGGAGGAAAAAACAAATCTGTATTTTGCAACTGTTTGACCAACATTATCATTTTTTCCATCTTAATGAATGGAACTTTGTTTTAATCCACTTTCAGACTAAATCAACGACATGCACTATAAAATATTGTGTGCTCAACCTACTACATGTAACCTACATTTTTACCTTATTCGTGCAATATTCTTAGACATATTTGGTATTTAGTTCAACCTGGTTCTGCTACATCTGAAGTGATCTTATTTTTTATATATAGATATTTATTGTTATGTCTGTAGAAATTTATAAGGCTATAGGCTTGTAGAAATGAACAAAATCAAATGCTGCTAAAGCAGAAGTTGGAGTTAAAACCCATTATATAATAGAATCAAAACTATATACTAAGAACATATAGGGATGTATAACCATCGAGGGATTTGACCCCGAAACCTTTTGGGCACACCTTACAGCACTCAAGCACTTGAGCTAGCCCATTAGGCTAAAATTATTATTATTATTAATTTGAAAAAAAAAACATCTTTTTTACTTCATGAAGTTTTCAGAAACTATTTGTTTAAAAGCTTTTAATGATTTTTTTTAATCATAAAAACTTCAAAAATAACAAAACCAATTATAAAAAAATAAAAATAAAAATATTATATATATATATATATATATATATATATATATATATATATATATATATATATTTAATTTCAAATTGAATAATTATTAAAAAAAAACTCCTCCCTTCCCTTCCCCTCCCCTCCCCTCCCCTCCCATATCCCCCCACATGAGAGGTTGAGGGAGGGAGAGGGGGGAGGATGGGGGTGGACTTTTTGTTTTCAATTTGTTTTTGAATTTTTAATAATAATATAATTTGGATTAACAAAATTCATTAATAAGTTTTAAAAAAAAATAGTTTTTTTTTGTTTCTTTGTTTTTTTGTTTTTTTTCATTTTTTTTAAATTTAAGTAAATTTTAAAATTTTAAAAAAAATTGTGTTTAAAAAAAAAATCATTTTGAATTATTTTTACATGTTTGTTTTATTTGATTTTTTTTAAACATTTTTTTTTATAAATTGTATAACTTTTTAAAAAAATTTATAATGTTGTAATTTTTTATTGATTTTTTTTTGTTTTATAATTTTATAATTTCTTGTTTCATTTTTTTTTGAATTTTATTCTTTTAAAATGATAGTTTTCAAATTTTATCCTTGAATAAAATGAGGGTGACTCTAGGAGGTCCATTTTTCCATGTGGGGTTGATTTAGGGTTTCAATTGCAAAGACACCACCCGTGGCCCCCTAAAAAGGGGGGGAATATTGGAATCTTTAGTTTTCAAAATAGAGGTAAAAATAGTTACTAAATGTCACCTCCAAAAAAAAATGAGAACTCTTGCAGGTTCTTGTTCTATAGTATATTGTGTTTGAACTGGGAAATATCCGAGTTCTTTTATATTTCTTTTGTGGAATCTCGGAAGGTGTTATACGAAGAGTCTCTTTTTTGGGTCTTGTGGATGTACAATTTGCATTGTCACGTGTATCTTTTGGAATTGGAGGTTGGAAATCTAGAATTGGGTCTTGTGGATGTACAATTTGTACCTCTTTCCCTAAATGTGTTGGCTCATAGAGTTTGAGATTGTTGACATTGAATGCATCATTTATACTGAGATGAACATGTAAATCAAGGTAGGTGGCTTTATGTCCAAAGGCTTGCATAATAATTTAAGGTGCACACTGAATGGATTTGAGCTTGTGATGTTGTTGATGCTTTAACCATTGTCTCTTTAGATGTAGCGAATCTTTGTCTCCTACCTAGTTCAATAATACTAGATCCCATGCCTATCATGTAAAGCCTTGCAGTTGGTTGTGTTTTTAGAACTATGTATATGATCTCCATGTACATCTACAGTAAGTGCCATAGGAAGTGGCTTGTGTGGTTCTTAAATTTTTCCACTATGTATTATCTCTTAGAGATGAAAGGGAAAGGAAAATTTCATATGGTGCAAGTGGCTTAAAGCCACAATAAAGCGTGGATGGCCTAAATATGCATATGGTGTGATAATATAATTCTGTTGAATGCTATAGAGATTCATGTCCCATTGCCGAGTATCCAAAAGGTAGATGCAAAGTGGGAAACTAGTGTCATTCACATCGCATTCTGGTCATCAAACCATGGATGGATGGAAGTAGAAAACATCAACTAACAACCCAACATTTTCCATAGGAATTTCTAAAAATGTCTAAGAAAGTGGATATCGCTATTAGAAGCAATTGTGAATAGTAACCCATAGTGTGTATATACTTTGAGAAAGTGATTTTTCAGCATCAGTGAATTTTCTTTCCAGCCTATAAGGAATGAAGATTGCCATTTCAAGGATCAACAATAAAGTTCTAAACACACCACTGTAAAATTGCAATCATCTTTTCCTTTGGTTTCGAATGTTCTTGTAGGGTTAAATTTACAATATAAAGTCTTATTTATAGTATTCATTGTCTCACTATATCTTCTATTACTAGAGTATATAGAAGGTAGAATATTGATATTGTCCCAGTAGTTTGCATTGAGCTTTAAGGACTTTTAGGATGTTTAAGTAGTCTAGCATGGGATTTTTTTCTTTTCACACTTATAGTTGATATATTCATATTCATAATTTTATTGGATATATTAGCATGGATGTACTTTCACTTTGTACATGATAATGGTATATATATGTCATCTTCCCTTTGTGTATTGGTTAAATGCTAATAACTAATAAGGATATAATAAATTTGTTGATATTTTGATGGATTAATTTGTTCAGGAAAAGACTTTGAAGGGTTAGTGATATATTTGAGCTTATTGTTGATAATGTTATAATGTTATTTTCTACAGAACTCTCCTCATTGATAAGCAATTGCCACTTCTTGGATTCCGTGTTTTTATAAATAATGAATCCAATTCCACATATCTATTTCAATAGACATTAGAACTTGAATATATGTTTGTAATTTTGTGTGTGGCATAAGTCTACATCCATCCTTGATCATCACGTTTAATTTATTGTTCAACTAGTTGCAGTTATTCTTTTTATCCACTTTACCATTGGTGTCATTAATAAGATAACAATTTATTTATTTATTCAGTGCTTTAGGTAATGGTTGCTATTTTATTGAATTAAACATTAGTACTTGGCCAAAGCAAAGATTTATTGCTTTAAACAGGATCTTATTATTGATTTGTAGGATAACTAGGATGGAAGCTTGAGGCTACTTTTTTTGTAGTTTGGCATACTAATATAGAAGCAAGTTGTCCTCGGTCATATTTTATTGAGTCTAATAGCATAAGAAACCCAAGGATGGTACACTACAGGTTATATCACATATTTATAGATATTTTGTATGGGATAAAATATCCTCATTGCAGTGACTAGGTAGTGTTGGATAAGATGGTTCAGGTTGAAGCAACTTGGTAAAGAGTTTTTTCATTAGCAGTTAACAACAAATGTCAGATTTGTACTCCTTTGGTTCCAAGATATTTGTACAATGAAAGTTAAGAATAAGAAATAGCTTATTTATTTATAAAACAATTATTTATGGAAATGATTATAGCACTTACCAAATGTTGGAGCAACTGAATTCCATTTGTTTCCTACTAGAAAGATTGAAAGTTGTTGCAATTAACAGCAATAAACTCTGAGATTTTGTTCAGCTGGTGAACACTTACCAAATGCTGGAGCAAGTAAGTGGCATTTTTTCTTACTGGAAAGTTGGAAAGTTGTTGCACTTAGGAATAGTAAGCTCTAATATTTTGTTTAGTTGATAAACACTTACCAAATGATGGAGCAACTAAGTGACATTTGTTTCTTACTGGAAAGTTGGGAAGCTATTGTAGTTAACATCAGTAAAATATGAGATTTTGTTCAGCTAATTGTGACAAGATCGACATATCATTCACCTTTTTGGGGAAATTGATAGTTAAACTTATCTCTCCACCAAAATATTGAAAGATAAAGTGATGAATCTTACTTTTACTATGTCATCATTAAGACTTTTTTTATATTATATTTAGATAACTTATTTTTGGTAAGTAGAAACCTTCATTTTTTCCCACTTTCTCTCCACTTCCTAGATATATCCAAACTAAATTATCATTATCTTATGCTTTAATTTTTATATTATTTACATTATTCGTTCCAAATCCTTTTTCCCCTTACTTCTATTGATAAAGTGGTCTCTCACTTTTACTGTGTACCTTTTTGTTTTCGTTTTTTTAAGGATTATACAATAACACATTATTTCTCACTCCCAAGGAAAAAAAAGCAATGTTGGATATCTTCTCAATCTCATTTATCCTCTATATATTCCCATTGTGTCATCAAATAGTGATTCACTAATTAAACCCATCATCAAAATAAGAGGCACGTTTCTTATTAAATTTTAGTAAGAATAGAAAGTAGAAAATTCAAATATCTGAGTAGTCTTGTGGACTTTATCTCTTATAGATCATTGGAGCCATTAGATTTTTACTTCTTGTAGTAGGAAGAGACTATATGAGATTTAATAAAGTCATTACCTTTTGGCTGTCATTGATGATGTTAAGAAGCGACGTCTTACAAACCTCCCATGCCAATTATAACAATTCCTGGAATGTTGCTATCTTCATCGGTCAACAAGTTCTCAAGAAGCTCTGACAAAACCAGAAATTTTATTCCATTGTAAAGGTTTCATTCTATAGTAATTTTATTCAATCTTGCAGCATCAAATTCCCTTGTGTTTGCCTGTTCTGTTGCTATCCACTGCAATTTCACTCACACTTCCTGCAAAAACGATTATTGAGTGGTCCACTGGTTTGCTGAACTAGAGATGTGCTTGGAATGGATATAACCAGATAAGGTGAATCTAGGAGACGGGAACTCCATTCTATAGATGTGGTATCGAATAGAACCAGATAACGCTCCTCGCTAATGCTCTGCCTTGGATTAGTAAAATAGCCTTCCTTTTATTGCCTGGAATTATGGTACTGATTGATGATTGAATGTAAACGATCCACTTAGCTAATTGAATGGGAAGGAGACACATAGTTCATCCAAGCGTCACTCATTAGGCCACTCATTGGGATTATTTAAATGCCTAAACTTGCTTCAATGGTCGTTTTCATGGATGCCTATAGACCTTACTGCGATAATGGTAGGAACCCCTTTCGAAAGTAAAGGCCAATTGAGTACTTTATTTCTATGGGAAATGGTGGTGCAGTAATAAGTTTGGTAGCTTTTTGTTCTAAACCTATGGAGATTTTTTTTAAGGTAATATTGTAAACTAAACCTTTCATTCCATGAATTTTCTTCGTATCAATTACCTTCATGTTTGAATCTAAGCTTGTTGTAACATGTTTTCATGTATTCAAAATATTTGTCGTTTATAGGTTACAACACGGGTATTTTTAGGTGGTAGCTCTTTCTTTCCCAAATTTATTATTTCATTTATTTGAATATTAAAATATAAACTATAGTAATATGAAAATAATTACAATTATTTGTATTTCAAAAGTGAAAAGAAAACCACTTGTTTCCTTCCTATACAATCACAAACATCTAACCTTTAATTTGGATTTTGTTGGGTTACATATGCAGGTCCTTTCGTTGTGGTACATATACATTCACTTAAATAATGCAAAATATTTAATGCAAAATATTTGTGACGTCCTTTGCTATCAGAGGCCTTGAGGCTCCAACGAGTTCCCATCATAGCTTTGTTCTCTCGAATTGTAACCTCTAAGCTCAAAAATCTCATCAAATCAAATTAAATTTGCCCTTAAGACCCGTCTGGAAATCACCAAGGCGAAGAATTTCAATATTTTGTTGATATGAACGACTCACCCTACGGTGCTTTGAGATATGCAAATATTGTATCTATGCATAAGGATCACCCATTATCTACAACTATATTTATGACATGTTATTTATTTATTTTTATTATTATATTATGAAGTTGAATTTTACTTTTCTTTAAGGATTCCATGTTTGATTCGGCGACGCCGAGCAATTTCCATAATTAGATTCTTATTCAAATTAAAGCAATAATTTGTAGATGTTTCATATACAATCACATGTTATTACTTTCCCATTAATAAAATTATACATCATCTAAATATTCCTCTAACAATTAGACTTTATTGGTATCGATTACAACTTGCCTTATTCGGAAATTTTACCTTTGTTGTCAACTAGGTACGTGAACAAGTCTATGCGAACATTTTATCAACTCTATGTGAAAATTTGTACCCGGTGAACAACTCTATGTGAACATTTTATCTGGTCAATGTTTATGGTTTTAGTTGAGACATTTTCTCAACCAAATAATGCATTAATATATGAGGTCTTTTGCAAATTCCAAGTACAATTCATTTTTTATTATCCAGATCAAGTATAGATTATCAAATTTAATTATGGGAAAATTTTATTATAGTTTATTTCCTATGTTTTGTAATGAAGTGGTTGTGCATCTCTCTTTGAAGTTTTTCAAAATATTCTTGCAACTAACCAAAATTGGGGAAAATGTTCATTTACTCCATGTCTCCTTTCCACCCAACCCCATCCTCCACATTATCCTCTTTCCATTTTGCATATCCACCCAAAACTTTATTTTGATAATAAATGATACATAATAGAACATAAAATAGACAACTCAAAACATAATGTTGTATTCTTTCATCCCAAAAAACTAAACTTCTACATACAAAGATGGAACAATTCACTTTGACTGTGAATTCCATTTGTTATAATATATTATCTATCTAACATATTAATTATTCATCACTAATGTTTTATAACTAATTCAAATAATATGCTCCACTCTCTAGCAACTATTTCAATTATTATGATCCACTTCACCTTCCCTATATCTTACAAGATTAAAATGCTCACATATAACTATGTAGAAGTTGTCCCAATCGGTACTTGCATTAGAAGTGTAGATGGTAGACTTGGCATTGAGTTATACACATATAGATGTGTCCATGGCCCATCAATGCTAAACTATTCCCACCATTGAGCTACCAACCCTTAGAGGTGAAACGATACTACTGAAATTTTATCACTCTTTGGGAGTTCCTTCATGTATTTAAAACAAATATCAGCTTCTATGCAATTGCCACGTACTACAACATTAGAAGGAATCCAAATCACATCATCGTTCTCCTTCAAACGCTATACAAAGATGAAAGAAACTTCGTATGACTCACTTCAAAAAAAGCAAGAGGCACACCTTCATTCTCTGTCATTTTCACACTTAAAATTGCAATCCCCAATCCCTGCACTCCCCCTACCAAATCAAATCAAAATAACAATGTTGATTTCCAATATATTTATCGCCAAACTTGATCACTACCTAGCCCTTTATTGTATTATTCACATATGTATAATTTTTTGTATGACAAATTAATGTACAAACACATAAAATTATATTGTCTATGTACACACAACTTTCTCTCATTTTACAACATATTGAATTTCTTATTGGAATTTCATTTCCCTTTATATACACATTTTATTTATTAATTCCATGCCTATGTGTGCTTTGAAATCAATTGCTCTCTCCAAAATAATCCTATAACTATTTCATTCTTGGAATTATGCCAAGTCAGCTTGCGCCAGTATGATCTGATTTATTGTACATTCAAACATATACAATCCATCATGCCTTTTGCATTCCAATAAAAATGTTCCTTCCTTTAGAAGGAAACTCTCTTTCAAGCCTCCAAAAATAACTTCATCATATACGCTACATTCTCATTGATGAAATGAGCTTCTTAGGTCCAATGATTTTCTCCAACATAGATTAACGTCTTAGAGAAACATTCCCTTGTAAAAAAATCCCTTTCGGTGGTCGTTTAATTATTCTTGTTGGAGACCTTGCCCAATTGCTACCTTTATTCCACTATATTACGAATCATCGCATCGTACCACACTTTAGCACACCTTCAACATGGTAATCACCCTAGAGAATGTCTTTCGCCAACAGGGAGACAACCTTCCACAAATCGTCTTCAAGAACATTCTTTACAACCTACATAACGCAGATCCTTTTCTTGAGGATTGGGAACTTCCCATGCCAAGAACAAATTCATTCCTTTCTCAAAATGAATTTTCTACTTTTCATGTTTCAATTCACTTATTTACAACCAACAAACTAGCTACCCTTCATAATCATCATATGCTTAAGTTCTTAAACATTCCAGTTGCACTCTTCATTCCCAAGCATACCAAGACTCATGTTCCCTCTATGGTTGAATATGAACAATTGGAGCCAAAATTCTTGCTCTGCACTGGCCAAACAATTATGCTAACATCTAATTTGTGGTTTTAAGTTGGCCTTGTTAATGGTTCACTTAGCCAAATTGTTTCCATTTTCTACAAAGATGGCCATAAACTTCCACATTTACCAACATGCATGGTTGTTAACTTCCACAAGTACATTGAACCTCCATGGGATCCTGGCAATCCTATTTTTTTGCCAATTCCACCTATACAAAGGGGCAAGTGCACTCAAATCCCACTAAAAATAGCATGGGCATAAAAAATACATAAATCAGAAAGGGTGACTACCAAAAGCTACAAAAGACATGAGTACTTTTAAGCGGCAAGGTCTAACCCTCACTACATTATCTCGGGTCTCTTCCCTAAAGGACCTTCACATCTCTCCTACTTTTTGATCGATTCACAAGAATGAAGGACAACTTGCATGTCATCATAAGGAAACAAATAGAGGCCTTTCTCCATTCCAAAGTGTTGCCACCATTTCTTCTCTAATCGGTCTGTCCCATATGTAAGTACTTCTCGGCTTTCCCAATTTCCTTTTTCCAAATTACTAAACATGTTTCTTATTAACGTTCCTAACTATACAAATCTCAACAAGTTGTTCCATTTTCTACTTACATAGCTTCACAATTTATCATTAATGTTTTTGTCTACATTTTAAGTTCACACCTTCACTCTTTTACTTCCTCTACTCTATTTTTTATAGTTCACTTTACCTACTATTGGTACTTACTTGCCAATTTTATTTTCCATGTGCAGCAACTAAAATGTGTAAAATGTTTACATCTTCGTGAATCAGAAAGAAAACATTGATCCTTGCTTGGAACAACAATCACATATCAATATGTTTACATCTCCACTGGATTATATCACCTTTCCATAAACATATGTCTTGTAACATTCTACATTAGTTTTGATTCATTTTTTGATATCATATGCTACTTGAGATTCCTACTTCAACAAAGTCTACCACTGCACTTCTAATGGAACTTTCATGTGTGTACTGTTTTCTAAAACTGTAAATGTTATCACTGCACTCTTACTAGCAATCGTTCATAAAACAAAAAATAAAAATTTGCAATATGTTTTACACATACATGCTACATTGGTTCTTTTCAATGTATCTTTCTTTTAACATTTCATCTTCCTTATCTATTGTGTATAACATGTTGATTACATCCCTGCATGAGACACCATCTAGAGATGAGGATACCAATCATAACATACATTCTGACATGGAGATGAATGAATGGCAAGTTTTGTCAAGATTAGTCCCTAAAGGAAATATCCATATAAATGAGTTTGACATGCTTGGCCTCCGATATTTTGACACCAAACATGCATGGAATCATCAAGGAGCATCAACTCATTTACCAACCCATTGTACTATTCATACTTACTCAAATTGAAGAAATGTCCATTGCTTGTGTTAGCCCAATTTTGCAAGCTAGGAACGCTTGGGGTGGACAATACAAGTATTGTGGTCACACTATTAGTTTCCCTCAACAAATTTTTCAAATGGAAAATTTCCTTCATGCCACCTTTCAGATATTGATATCTTGGTTGTGAGGAGGCATGGAGAAAAAGGTAAATTTTATGACTGTTATGTGACTAAACCACATGTCGTCAATGTATTGCTCTATAAGATACAAAATGACAAATGCTATAGTGATGTACAACTTGACCACAATTCAATCTCATCACTTCCAAAAGCATGCATTGATGTCTCCTCTCAACTCCATTCTATTTCTTGGGAGCTATTTGGGCCAACTACCACCTATGATGGACAAACCTATATATGCAGGAATAAGTATGGGGCACTAGTTATGGGAACTTCAATATGTTGCAACCACTCTAATCATTTTAGAAACAACCTTCCATCAAAGGGTTACTAATGTTGCCCAACTTCATTTTCGGTAGCTATTAACAAACATACACAATGCAACACCAACCTTGGAAGACTGGAGCCTCCATTCTAGGACTAATAGATTTTTGTCAATAGAGGAGCATTCAATATTTGACACAACAATCCATCTCTTTATAATGAACAATATTGCAAACAATCATAATGAATACATGCTCCAAGCATTGGTTGATGAAAGACACTTCATATGTTTCACTTCGAAAAAAACAAGAGGCACGCCTTCATTCTCTGCCCCTTTCACACTTAAAACTGCAACCCTCAATCCCTGTACTCCGCCTACCAAATGAAAATGTCAATTTTGGTTGCTAATATAATTAGAGTCAAACTTGATCACTACCTAGTCCTTTATTGTTTTACTCATATATGTATACTTTCTAATATAACAAATTAATGTACATTTCATTTTACTTGCCATCAATTATATAGGTTTCTATTTATAACTTATTATTACTTGCAACTGACTTTTCTTTTCAATTTCATGGACTACTATGCCTACCATAAATTAGCTACACTTCCTTTCAACACATAAAATTATATTAACATACACAACTTTCTCTCTGCAACATATTAAATTCAAGTTTTACATGTGCTATCCACCTAAATCTTTGTGTCGGCCTTCCACATTTATATTATACATTAAAGTCCAAGAAGCCGGTTCACATTTATATTATACATTCAAATTTTACATGTGCTATCCACCTAAATCTTTGTGTCGGCCTTCCACATTTATATTATACATTAAAGTCCAAGAAGCCGGTTCACGTTTATATTATACATTAAATTCCAAGAAGCCGGTTCACATTTATATTATACATTAAAGTCCAAAATGCTCTGAATATGGTTTTGTGAGTAGACTGAATGCGCCTGGTAAGGTACGCTGAACTCAAAAAATAAAATAACGATATTATTCGGGCTAATTTCCATGTGCGGCTCCATCTAAATCTTTGTATCGGTTTTCCAGATTTATATAATACATAAAAGTCTTACTAAAACCAAATAAATCTTTGAGTGCTTGGGTGTTTGTGTCGATTATTTAAATTTAAATTCAAGTTTTGTATATGCAGATCTTCCTACATTTACCAAAAATAAAATAATAACTATATAAGTCGGGTTTCCCATGTGCGGATCCACCGAAATCGTTGTGCCGGTTTCCCACATTTATATTATACATTAATTCGGGCTTCCCATCTACCTCAACCTTTGGACCGGTTCTCCACTTGTATGCTACACGACACAAAAGTCTTTCACAACCCAAATTATGAGTATCCACCTAAAAGAGTGTCGATTATTTAAATTTAAATTCAAGTTTTTTTATATGCTTATCCACCTAACTCTACCCCACTGTAAAATAAAATAACGATATAATTCGGGTTTCCTAGTGCAGAACCACCGAAATCTTTGTACCGGTTTTCTACTTTTATATTATACATTAAAGTCCAAAATAATTCGGGCTTCCTATCTACCTAAACCTTTGTAGTGATTCTCCACTCCAATGCTACACGACCTAAAAGTCTTATCTCAAGTCAAACTTTTCAATAAGAATCTGTATAAATGTCCCACTCTACAGCAACGGCATACTTTACAATTTGTCCACTAGTTCCACATTTGTCGCAGTTCGAGTGAACCAGTCGTTACACGACTTATTAACCAACCAACGTAAGCGATGACTCTAACTTTTATTGTTATAATTAGCACCCTTTTTATGTTTTTTATTAAGAATTATAAAATAAGACTTGGGCTGTTTCTCACTTCAACCTATGTCTTCTCACGGTGCGTCATCAAACAATGATTCGCTAATTAAACCCATTATCAAGATAAGAGCACTTTTCTTATTAAATTTCAATAAGAATGGAAAGTGAAAAATTCAAATATTTGCTAAATTTTATCGTTTGATCATTACAGCCATTGGATTTTTTTTAGATATGGAGTAGTCTGCAGACTGTCATACTTCATCAATTAGCGGGGTGATAATTCGCACTTACATTTCATGGAGACATGTTTGGTTTCAACCTAGGTTACTCATGAGATTGCCAAGGTACTTGTGCACTAAGCAATGAACAATGCGCAAAATTATCATGTATAATTTTATATTATTCATTATTGGTCACAAGAAATCCCTTTGGCATGCCTCTAATGTCCATGAGAATATTATTTTTTAAGGAGGATTTTAATTAGAGTGGAAAAATTATGAAAATCCAAGTAAGAATCAAACCCAAATGGCTCTAGGAAGTTGAGGTTTCACTGCACTGATAGAAAATGAAATCCCTTTGGCATGCCCCTCAATGTCCATGAGAATATTTTTTTTTAAAGAAGATTTTAATTAGAGTGGGAAAATTACGAAAATCCAAGTAAGAATCAAACCCAAATGGCTCTAGGAAGTTGAGGTTTCACTAAACTGATAGAAAATGAAATCCCTTTGGCATGCCCCTCAATGTCCATGAGAATATTATTTTTTTAAGGAGGATTTTAATTGGAGTGGGAAAATTATGAAAATTCAAGTAAGAATCAAACCCAAATGGCTGTAGAAGTTGAGGTTTCGCTATAGTATAATAGAAGAAGACAATCACTCTTTAGCTCTATTTGGCCTTCAACTTCTAACTTACTCTCATAAATTTTTGCATTAATGTATGACATGGAGTGGGATGTCATCATGATTAAACATCCTCGATGGTTACTTCAATGTTGCAACTATCTTAATGACATCCATTTTTACATTGATTGATGAAGCATTTGAAAATTTCTAAGATTAAAAAAAAAATCATTTAAAAAAATATTTTCTTTTAATTTATTGCATCTAAGATGAAATGACAAGTGTATTTGAAGCATTTGATATTTTCCATAAAAATATTTAAAAGAAAAACATTATATAAAAAATAAATGCATTCATAAGATTATAGCGATGGGAAGGAGAAATCCAATTGAATGGCAATAGTTATTTGTACTCTATAATACCCCCAAAATTGACTCCCTTTTATTGTACACATTTAATTAAATTTAGCATGAATTTTTGGGTTATTCATAATCACATGAAATATGATTTATATTCTATAATTTAATTATTTTTATTTTTATTAATAAATAAATCAACAATCTTCAAAGAAAGTAGAGTAGGTAGGTTACCGCTAAATGAGACATGATATTACATGAAGGGAAAAAGGACTCAGGTTTGGATATCAAGAAGATTAATATCTCTATTAATTTTAAAACAAGTATGTTAAGAGAATTTTTTCTCCCCAAAAATACCTAAGACCACCAATATTTAGGAAGATGATTCTTATAGCTAACAAAAGTTAAAAGAACATCAAGATTCAAGAAACCCCTTCATTAGAATATAAAAGGGAAATTAAGAAGGAGGAAGGGGTTAGTTAGAAAGGGATAACAAAGAGGAGGAATGGAAAAACAATTAGGAAAGAAAAGAAGGAACCTTTAAACAAAAATATAGTGAACATGAAATTAATTGGAAAGAAGAGGTAGCAGTTAGGCTACAATCTTACAAAAGGTCCTGTTAGCTATGACTATAGAGAACTCACTCTAGTACATGGATAATAACATAGTGAGTTGTTGTATGCTACACCACTTGGAGAGAAACCAACTGATAAAAGAACCTATCAAGCCTATTTTGATTCAGAAAATCTCTATGTTCTCTTTGAAGGACACTTGTGGGTGTTAGGGAACATGTATTGGGATTGATGCTAACGCTCAAAAGGGAAATCGGATAAGCCTACTAAAAAATATAAATATGGGACAACCTATAAAAAAAATCCTAAATATTGACTCAATAATTATCATGGATGGCTCAGGGGTGGCTACTGAAGCATATCGATATCCACATGCACTACATCCGAGAGCTTGTGCATGACAAAACCATTGTACTGCAATATTGCCCTACAAAAGAGCAAATTGCAGACATCTTCACCAAGAGCTTCACTGGGAAGAAGTTCTCTTACCTCCGTTCACTGTTGGGGTGAGTTCTACTATGGTGGAGACAAATTAGATCCTTCAGTGTTCAGCTTGAGAGGGGGCTTCCTTCCCACTAGGTTTTCCCTCTTTCCTCACTTAGATTTTTTCTAGCATTTTTGGATTATTTTATGTATTGGGGTGACCTTTGGTCTCTATTACCAGAGCCCTATCTTTTATTTTTTACCTCATAGTATAGCTTGTGGGGGGGTGTTAGGATATTCTCACCATCATCTTTATGTTTGCATGCATTTTGCATGCATCCAGTCATCAGTATGTTAGTCTCCCAGCACCTACTCCCTAGTTTACTAACCCCGAGAGCTTGTTTCTGCTCAGTTCCATCCCTCCTAGTCCATGATGCGCCTTTTTTTCATCTCCAATGACAGAGTGCGCCCTCTCTTACCTACCACCAATGACACGCTCAGTTAGCTGCATGATTTGTGGATCTGTTCCTTGATTTGAGGACAAATTAACTAGTTAACTGACTGAAACACTCCGATGGACATCTAGAGAGACTAGTTTGACTATTCTGACTACTAACAACTCCTCATGCATCCTCCTTGGATTCTCCTTCACTACATTAGTGATCCATGCATCAGTTACACCTACCTACATTCAGTTAGACTCGGTTGGGCACCTGGTTGACTGTTACTTGTGCATTGTTGACACTACCACTGATCTGATGATGAGGACTCCTAGTGCAGACCAACTACACTATGCAGGCTATTTGAATGACCTTCTTGGTTAATTCAAATTATTCAGTCACTATGACATTATTGTATTGTATTCTACTTCTGAGTAAATCAATAGAGCACTACTGCAAGTCGTTTGCACAATTTTGACATATTATTCTTTATGCATCTCTTGTAATAGTTTCTCTCGTTCCATAGATCTGTTGTGCTTGAATTTCACAGATTCTTCCCCCACTGGAACCCCTTGTTACTTGCTATTAGGGCATGGAGAAGTGAAACCACAATTGAAAAGGAAGCTATGTATTTCCAAATGTATTGTTATGCCCCCTAAAAGATCCTAACTTCAGTGACATTTGTGGGAGTAGGCCACTTGGTGATGGACTCCAACTTTCCAGGATCAATCTTATGTTCTCCTCCACCAATCATAGACCCCAAATGCACCAAGGACACTTGAACAAATTCACATTTCTAAAATTTTTCTAGTAGCTGATTTTTTTTAAGGTCTCCAACACCTACTTGACAAGTTAGATGTCCTCTTCCCAGGTAACACTATAAACCAATATATCATCTAAATGCACTATCATAAATGAATCTAAGAAAGGATGTAATACATCATTTATAAAGCACATAAATGTAGCTGGTGCATTGCATAATCCAGATGGCATTACTAACCATTCATATATGTCTTGCCTAGTCTTGAAGGCGGTCTTGTAGGTATCTTCTTACTTAAATCGCATGACTAAGTGGTCTCCCAATTTAAGATCCAACTTGGTGAAGTACTTGGTGTGTTGCAAATGGTCCAACATATCATCAATCTTGGATAGAGGGTATCGATTATTGAGTGTAATGTTGTTCAATTCATTGAAAGCGTGCTAATTAAAACACCCTTGCTTATAATAAAATCACACTTCAATATCTTATCTTTGTTACAATGAATTGTGTTGCTTTGAATTTATATAGATAATAATAATAATCCCGGCTAAAAATCATCCTAAAAAATATAAATAAAACATTGATTAAAGATTTGATATTTTCGCAGATAATACGGAAACCCATTCTTCAAAAACATTGATTGTTGTTCGAATGAGTAGCGGTGGAGGAGGAGGCAGCGGTGGAAGAGGAGGCAGCAGTCGTAAAGTAAATTGGAAAAGAGAAATAAAAATGGTAGTGATGCTCGATGTTATGGACACAATCCGCAAAGGAGGAAATGCGTTAGGGTTTTAGAAACATAGAGAAGTTGTGGGGAAGATTGCGGTGCTTCGTTATACGTATATATACACATTAAACCCTTCACGTGTAGTTTATGCGCATTTATTTTATTCTTTTTATTAAGAACCTTTGTGTCCACATTGACCAATCAATCTTCAACGCGTTTTCAGATACTGAACATCAACCACGCCAAGCTTAACGTTTTGTGTGTAAAGTAAATGCATATTCCAAGGTACTAAGCCCACACACCATATTGCATGGACTATAACTTGACAGGTATCCATTCAAAAAGAATTTCCAACTGTAAGGCAAGCAACAGCATAATTCAAGTTTCCCATGTGCCCGTCCACCTCAATCTTTGTACAAGTTCTGAACATTTTTATTTCACATGCCTTTACCAAAACCAAAATAATGCGAAAAGTTTCAAACCTAGTTCCAACTTTTCAATCATTTTGCATGCTCAATGTCAATTTATACCCATAAAATTTATTTTTTCCAAAAAATAAAATAGTCTCTTACTATTCATATATAAATAAAAAAAACTACACAGAAGAGCATGTCCTTAAAAAAATAAATCTCATCAACTGATTTACATTTCTCATTTCTCGGATGTATCAAAACATTATGACATAATTCCCATGAAGTTTCAAACTCCTAACTATAAAACAACGACATAATTCGGGTTACCGACGTGCCCGTCCACTTCAACCTTTCTAGCAGTGAACGTCTTAATTTGTTTAACCAAAATAATGGGAGACTTCTCAAAATTTCCAAATTCTTCAAAGGCATAATACGATGGAATGGGTAGTGTGACAAAAAAATATTCAAACTAGTTTGGAAATTAAAATACTCAAAATAGATAAAAATCATATATTACGTGGATGGAATGGGGAGTGTGGTAAAAAACATATTCAAATTAAAATACTCAAAATAAATAAATGATAGAGAGGTGTCCTCCATGTACCCCACGTGTTCATGCAGGATTTATTTTTTCTCTCCACTCCCTAGATATATTGAAACTAAATGGTGATTTTCGTATGATTAAAATATTTATTATTTAAAATACTCGTTTTTTTAATGACAATGTGCATCTATCATCCTTTGCAAATAGCTTAAATTTCCAAGGACCATCCTTTCGTTTCGTTGTGTTTAGTTTTAATGATATGAATGAAGGGCTTGTAAATTCATGTTGACAAATGTTATTCTAACTTTCTCACGTTTAAAAATGGATATGATGAGAAACACTTGGCCTATGTGAAAATATTATTTCTTATATCGAAATATTATTTTTTCATGTTTAGTAATATAGACTTTCACCAATTTTATTATTTTCTTTAGGTTAAAAAATGGATATGATTAGATATATGGATATGATGAGATACAATTGGTTCAGATGTTAAAAATGGATATCATTAGATATATGGATATGATGAGATACAATTGGTTCATAGGGAAATATATTTTTTCATTATTACTTTTTTTCTTACTTAGAATTTAAAGACACAAAGAATTAAGAAAGTTAGTTTTCTCCATACTCTTCTTAAAACATAGTTGTTTTGATTGTTATAAGAGGACTATGCAAGCATTCCTAAATATCTTTGATCACATAGTATCAAACAACCTTAAACAATCAAGTGGTATTGGAATACAATGAGCATAACCCACCCATTCCCAAAAATTAGTTATTACCAACTCATATCTTTACACTTAGCCACCCATTTCATTATACCCATTTCCAAGAATGAGTTCTCACTAATTGTTACACAATTGTCCATAAAAAACGTAGGAACTATATTTGTCCCCTAAATAATGCTTCACATCCTAAGAATCTCCTACTTGAAGTTTGATTCTTGTTGTTTGTAACTATGCCATACTCAAAGATTTTACCCACTTTCCATGGCATATTGTTACAATTTTACAAAACCAAGAGAAGCTTTATAGAACTCAAGCTTCTCTTTTATAACAAACTTTGTAAATGCATAGATATGCGGGATTTAAACTAGTATGTATCTTCTCCAACCCCCACTTACCCTTTTCGAGGATACTTCAAATAAAGTGATATTGTAGATCTATATGCTTCATTCATGAATGAAATGCTGCCTTTTTTTCCAAATGTATAGTAGTTTTTCTATTAGTATATAACAGGAAGTCCTTTTGTCTACTAACCAATTCAAACAATAGCCTCTGCAACCACAACATTTCCCCAGCTCCTTTGATGATTGCAATATACTCTACCTCAGTAGTGGAAAGAGCCACCACCTTCTATAACCTAGAAATCTAGTTGACCATTGCTCTTGCTAATGTGAACACATACCCAGTTTTAGAGCATCTTCAATCTAAGTCACCAAGCATGTGTGATTCTATATATCCTTGCAATTGTACATATGCTCCTTTGAACTTCAATATATGATATTATGTTCCTTTCAGATATCTCAAAATACATTTCATTGGTTGTCAATGATTTTTTCTTGGATTACTCGTATATCTACTAACCAATCCCACTAGTTGGGAAATGTTTGGTCTTGTACATACCATTCAATACATAAGGCTCCCAAATACCATGGAATAAGGTACTCTTGCCATGTATTCTTTCTCTTCAAGTGTCATGGGACACATCTCAAAAGATAATTTGAAATGATTTGCCAAATATGTACTCATTAAGTTGCTTTAGCATCCTTCATGCTAAACCTATTAAAAAACGTTCCAATATATTTTTCTTATGATTGTTTGAGCTGCCTTAGCATCCTTCATGCTAAACCTATTCAATACCTTTCCAATATATTTTTCTTATGATAATTTGAATTCTTTATTATTCATGTCTCTCATAATTTCCATTCCAAAGATTTGCTTTGTATCACCCAAATCTTTCATTAAAAAAATCATAACCAACTATTGTTTTAACTTGTTAACTTAACCCTTGCTAAGTCCTACAACTAGCATACCATCAACATATAATAACAACAATACAAATTCACCATCATCAAAAGACAGACTTATAATAGACAATGGTCAAATTCACATTTGGAGAAAATTTGTTGAGCTATAAATTCAAATCAAATTTTAAATACCATTTCATTGAAACTTGTTTCAATCCATAAAAACTCTGATTTAATCAGCACACTAAGTCATCTTTACCTTTTGCCTCAAGCCTCAAATCCTTATGATTGCTTCATGTACCATTCTTCCTCCAAACCACCATGTAGAGCACATGAAATGACCTATTCATTATTCATAATTGTAATCAACATAAATCAATATTACTCGTGCCTTTGTGAGTTAAATTTTAATTAACATAATTATTTAAAACCAAACCAATTGAATTGCGTTTTCGAAGATTAAAAAGTTGAAGGGAAAGATCACATTGATGCCACGTTATGAATCTCCCAATTAATAATCCCTTTAAACATGGATATGCTAATTCCTTAATTTTTTTTGGGTCCTTTCATTTTATCTCGTATAATTTTTTTTTTTAAGTTATATCGTATATTAAAAAAACCATGTGATCTACATAGTTTCATTCATGATTTGATAGTTGATTGTGTGGGTTCTCATGAATCTTGAGCTTCATTGATCATGTGGTCTAATTCTAAATGTTGTGTGGGTTCTCATGAATCTTGAGCTTCATTGATAATTTGGTCTAATTCTAAATTTTAAATGCTTTTTCTATTGCTCACTGTTATCTATGAAATCCATATCTTGTTTTGGGGTGCAAGATATATTGTAGTGGAGAGTTTAGTTGTAAAGGCTCAAGAATATTGAGGGTCGTAGTGATGTGTATGCACCATACTTTGAGGTTCAGGTTCACCTAATGCGGATATTGTGGCACCCATGCATTCCATGTAAGACACATCACCGACTCAAGATAAATTATACATAATGGAAATGTTTATAGTTCGGAGACACTGGTCTTTCATAGTCCATATCTAGAGTGAAGGGCGTAATGCATCCATATTTTTTATGTTGGTATTGCATGATTTAGAACTGTTTTTCCCATGTTTGGTTCATTGGCCGAGTGGACAGATGCAAAAGGTAAAGTGACATGAACATTTTTTAGTTGAAGAGGTGCATTCTACAACTTAGTAGGGGGAGATGTGTAACTCCTTCCATACTCATCCTGGAGCTTACACATGTTCTTTTTAAAATAATAAAATATTATAAAAAATAACATGTCGACTATTTAAAACATTTACAACAAAGTCAGAGCATCTGGAAAAAAAAGATTGATTTCTATCAATAGACCAACCCCTTATTCTTCTTCTTATCAGTGTTGGTATTGTTCAGATTTGGGGGGTTAGTAACATTTTATGGGGTATAAATATACCTATATTGGGGAGGAACATTTTGAATTACATTGACTTGGCGTTGAGGTGTCACAACTAGAGGTGTGGGAGGTGCTAGTGGAGGGCTAGGAAAAGGATAATATGGATTGGAAATATATATATATATATATATATATTAAAACTTTTCCTCAACATTTGCACTCTAAAAAGGGGTTTGCACTTTTAGAGATTTGATCACTCTTGACACTTGGTAGATCTCCTTAAAGATTGATCTATGTTGATATATGAGCCAACGTTCTATATTTAATGGAAACTAATATAAACTTGAATTCCACATAGACATCGACCTTGGACATAGACCTTAATGAGGCTTAGGCATATGAGGTCATTCCAAATTTTAGTAAATGGGTAATGATTGTGGATGGTTTAATGTAACATCCCGAAAATCGCTAAAATTTAAAATTTTTTGATATAGCCAAATCATAAGAAAAATGCTAACTGCAGGATGAAAGTTATTTAACTATTAGATAATGACAGCTCCATAAAATTATCATCGTTATTCTTAAACATAAAAATACATTAGATTATAAATGAAATGCGATAAACAATGTTTATTTCTTCGTATGTAATGGTGCTAGTAATAATACTGATGATCTGTTTGCATATTTCTGAAGGGGTTCCTACAGGGTGCCCTTGGGTTTACTTAGCTTGATAGCTAAAGCATTGGCCCTTTTCTTTCACAGATTTGCAGGTAAGATAAATAAATAATTCAAGTGCTTCCAGAGGTGTTTTTACGTTTCAGCTATCTGTCTCTGTTTTTAAGTTGTGTGTGTGTATTGCCGTGCATGAAGGTATCGACGGTATGAAGTTCTAGTTTTTCTTTATCAACTTGTACCATTTTTATACTAAGTCTTGTAAGTGTAGCTAGAGATATTTTATACTATACTTCTATTGTAATTCTTGGTAGAATCATTGGAATTACAATTTGTATTAACAGTTTGAACAATGCGACAAGGTTGAACAAGATGTTCTCTAGTGAAAGGTCTTTAGATCTTGGTAACAACAAGCTTAAGATGATATCTATGGTTACGACACGGTTGAACAATGAATGACCTTGATGAATAATGCCCCAATAGACTATAGTGGGACTTCTTAGAATTAAAATCCTGCATTGTTTAAGTTCGAAATGCAAATGTATGATGACGTTCGCATTATTACGATACTATGATGCATAATAAAAATTGGCCTTCAATACCTATGTGACGTATCGCATTTATCCTAATTTCTATATGTTTTGTTATAATGTTCTGTTATGTCACTGTATGGACAAGATGTTGCTTTGTTAAGCGACTACGACATATATCAATTTGTTGTCAAACCTTAGTTTCCTAAATGGTTTAAGGGTTAGATTTATAATGCATAAGCCTTATGCAAATTAATCTTAGCATTGATATCATAATATATACTTACTATAGGAATGAAACTAAATGTTAAACTTATAATGCCTAGACCTTATGCGAACTAAGGCTTGGTATTGGCATTTTATTTCATGCTTAATATATGAATATAACACATCGTTTGAATTTGCAATATACAAATGCTATGTGAATTAACTTAGCATTGGAGACATAATATATCTGGATATTATGCGAATTTATATCATGGTGTTGAAACTATAGAACATGGTTGTAATACAGGGATATTATCTTGAGATCGTGCTGTTGATAATAATTATGTTGCTGACAAGAACTTAATGCCGTTACAGGCATGGTCTGGCAAGTGATTCGTAGGATCAAGCATTTAATGGAAACCCTGTGTGTTGATAGTGGATTGTCTCGTTGGCTCCTACTTGTAACTGGCTCCACGTGATGAAGTTGTAGAAACTGTGGGAACTCTGCCGAGCTGTAAGCTCCACCTTGGTGATATGGCACTCCAACAGGGCTTGCTATTCAATGGAGTTATTAATGGTAGGTGATCGTAACTCTGTCTTGGTATTGGCGTAGCTTGGCTGGCCAAATCTTGCCCGTTGATCTATCCTGTCTCGATCGTGGAGATCTAAACCCTAAGGCAACTCGCTATATCGTTGTTGTTTTCCCTTTGCATTCATTTTGGAGTTTTGGTTTTTGGGGGAGAGGCTGACAGGCTGCTGGGTGGTTTCTTGGTGACTCTGCAACTTCCAACTCCGGGAAAATAATGGTGAGAACTTGCTGTATAAGTTACTAGGGTTCGAATGGTGAATGGTGTTAAAGCCCTATGGCTTTCGTCGTGAAACAAGTTAGGTTTTTCAGTGAATTATACTCAAAGCCTTGGTTTGTTCATAGTTGCACGCTGCCCCTGTTACATCGGTTGAAAGAACTGGAAGCGTGAAGCATTCCATCTGCCTATTCTTATGAAGGTAAGCTCGGCTTTGTAACACTGTTGGTTAATAATACAGTTTTGATTTATATTGAAATCATTTTGGAACTTGTTATAACTTCGTGGTAGTTTGAGTGGAAGGTACTGCCTTCGTCGTGGAGTTTACAGTGCTGGGGTTTGTTGGCAATGGATGGCTCGCTTCACTTTGGTAAGCCCTGGTGGCATAACCCTCCGTAGGTTCTCCTGGCAGATTATGGCCATCGTTGAAGTTGTAACAACTTTGTGTTTTCTGGAAATCGTGGTCCAAACAGTGTTGTTTTGTTTTTACGTCTGTAATATGGGTGCTTTTTCGGCTTACAGGTTCGATGTAAAAAGGTTTAGGTTACTGTACAGTGTTTGGATTTTGAGTCGAAAACTGGGCAATGCCACTCCTGTCGATGAGGGTTCCAATACTCTGTCGAGTTTTTTTACTAAGAAAAACGTTTATGAGTCAATTTTGCAATAGTCGTTTTGTTTCAATCTTTTGTGGTTTCGACCCTATGAATGTAACCTATGACTCGGCAATTTAAATGTGGAAATGAACTTGTATTTAGCAGACCTCTACGTTTAACTTTGATATAATACGAAGTGTGGTTTGTAAAACTGGGTTTTAATACTTCTACTGTTATCGTTTTCTTTTGTGAACTATGAAACTTTAAAATGTAAAACGATGGAATGGGAACCTTGTGATGTATGTGAAATAAATAATGGAATATTTATCTGCTCTCGATTTCGTCGTTTGAGTTGTGATGGAAAGGTGAAAACAGCCTGTAATGAGACAATCTTTGAATATTCATAAAATATTTGATTTAAATGTGTAACAGTCAGCAATTGGGACAGTTCTCGAATATTGTATAATGTTTGATTGAAAGGGTATTACCTTGGGTCAAATTACCAGAACGATGATTGTGATTTGATTTTGATACTAAAATAAAGAAATGAAATGCTAGTTCTGTGTTATGAGGGTTTGTACTAGAACTGTTAGGGTTTAGGGTTTTTCTACTGTATGTTTGGAAAATTTACATAACTAGAATAGACTTTAATTGCTTTTCTATCCTGTATGTTTAGTAAAATATTAAGTAGTAAAAATGTTGATAGACTACAGTAAAATTTTAATAAGAAAATAATGGAAACAATAAACCCTGATTTTAAACTTTGAAATGTCAGATTAATTATGTGCAATGATGTTATGCAATTTTTGATGATTTATGTATCAGGAATGAAATTCAGTAATGAGTGTGAATCACAATAATAAAATTAAGACAGTAAATTTACTATTTGATGGAATAACAACAGTACTGTAAAGAATAAAAAATACAGTAAATAATACTAATTACTAACAGTAGGAAAATCAAAATACACAGAGTTGTTCTTTCATCATCTTGGCAAATTGCCTATCATATCTATCTACCTTAATTCATTCTATGTAGTAGAGTACGATGCCAATCCATTAGCATGGGGAAAAATACATAGAACATTTTATTCAATCTTTCATAACTGTATTCAGTACTATTCAAAATCTTATTTGACTTGGAAAATAAAATAATTGAGTCTATTCACTAATATCTTTGAAAACAGAAAATGTGATTTAGATAGAAAATTGTTAACAACATAAATTTTAGGAAAGATAAATAGAACCTGCAAGTGAAGATAGGGCCGACAAACACCCAAGGAGGCCTGTTCCTCCCAACCTATTCCAGAAGAAGCAACCCAACTGCTGGCTTCTTGTGAACCCCGGAGCCTGATTACTGAGCCACTAAGTAGATGGAATCTGTGTAGAAGCAAGGCACTTAAAAATGCCTTCAACACTCAGCATCAAGCTCCTGTAATAACATGCCTTCAACACTCAGCATCAAACTCCTGAACTCAATAGATTTTGGCAGACTCACAACATGATCAACAACATAGCATATCCCCTCATCAAATCTCTTGGGTGCAAACATAGCAAAACCCTAAGGTAAATTTTCTCGTAAGGAAAAGTGATGAACCTTAGTTCATAATTTGATGGCTATTATATAGACTGCCTAGGTCTTTAGTGGTCAGTTTGGAATAAATGAGCCTCAAGCTCCAGTCCCATCTTTTAGGGCACTATGACCACATTTCAAGGGAGTTGTCCCATACCAACAGCTAGTTAGTTGCATCATGATGCTGCCACTTGTCCATTTCCTTCTACCCCAGATTCCATTCCACCTAGTGGATTAGTAACCACTCTTTCAACAGTCCTCTTAGGTGTTTGTCTCATATTTTATTTATTAAATAATAAAATATTGTGCAAATTACAGTCATCCTTGGACACCTGTCCAACATAAAACTTTACAATAAAAGTTATCATAATGTTTTCTAACACAAAATGTTTTTCCAGCAAAAAGGGTATGTTACATTTAATAACTTGGTGAAGGGTCTATTGTTAATGGTATAGGAAATGAATAAATCCTTGCTTGGCATAGGGTATTAAATGGCTAAGTAATGATGGTGAAAGGTTTAAAGGAAAGAAAAATAATTGATTTAGTGAAAATAACATGTTAAAATATTTTGAAAAACATGAAGGGGTCACATGGAAATATAGAAAAAACTAAACATTGTGAATTAATTACAAAATAATATGATAATATTTTTGTATTAAAGAATGCAAATATTTTACAATGGTTTTGCATGGAGTCTTTACCATTTTGTTCACTTCATTATATGTATACAAACTTTCCTTATAAGCTATTTTTGATAGCCAATCAAATTGTACAAGTTCTTCATTGTACTTTTTAAAGCTTTGTGTAAGCATTTGCATTGAAAATAATCTCATCATTTCTTCAATCTATAACAAGTTTGTGTCACCATCATCATTTATATTGAAAACATAGTACCAACATTTAATTATTGTTAGGAAACCATTTGCAAATCGATGTTTACTTCATTTTAATTAAAGAACTTCTTAAGTGGCGGGATACAAGACAACCTCAAGCTAGTTAGGAAGCCTAGGTTTAGAGTAGATGACTAAGTTCTTGAAGTGATTACTTGGTTAGCCTTATATAATCGCTTAGGTGGAAAATTTTGAAATGTACAATAGATTAGCAACACTTTGCCAACTTTTCTCCACTCATTAAAATGGAGATCAACACATGCTAATCATTGAGACATATCACTTACAATGGTGTGCTAACTATGAAGTCTATGTTTTGTAGATTAGTAGCATGAAATTGGGTTGAACAATTAGAGTAGATGAATAAGATATTGAAGTGATAAGTTGGTTAGGATATATAATCCCTTACGGGGAAAATTTTGAAATGAACAGTAGATTGACAACATTTTTCAAACTTTTCTTGACTCATTGAAATGGAGATCAACACATGCCAATCGTTGAGGCATATCACTTACGATGGTGTGCTAACTAAGAATTCCTTGTTTTGTAGATTATTAGCATGAAATTGTATTGAATAATTCGACTTATCTAATGTTGATCAATAGAATATTCAAAGAACATTAAGTTTAAAGAGTGTGGTGATATGAGCATGCTCATGACATCATCGAAAAATGTGGTGGACAGAATGAGACACAAGCCAAGGGTCTGCAATAAGGGGTGAAGAAGTAAGGGAAATATTTAATAAACCGTGGGAAGAGAATCTCCCACCACTTGTATTTGCATTTCAACCCACAATAATTATAAGGGGTGAAGAAGTAAGGGGAATATTTAATAAATCATGGGAAGAGAATCTCCCATCACTTGTATTTGCATTTTAACCTACAATAATTCTACTACTTAGAACCTCGGATGGGTATAAGGTTCCACAAATCCATCACTTGTTACACTTGCAATATTCATACAACCCACTAAACACATATGCGAAAATAAATAATGTCAGTATGAGAATCAAGTCGTGAACTCTATGGAATCCCACTTGGAATTGAGGTGCTTTTGGATACAAAAAGTGGGCGAAGAAAACCGAGCAAAACTCTTACTAAAAAGGAAACAAAATTGAATAACTAAGATGCAAAAAGAGATAACGAAATTAAATGAAAAGAGGAAAAGAGAAACACAGTAAGCAATAATATTTTCATTATTTTGTGTGCATATCATTTTTATGTCCCTATGGGATATATAGTGATCATGCGAAGCATTATTTTTGTTGTACATGGGATTAATCAATTTGTTGCCAAGGTCAAGTTTAAATTCCAGAATATACATACATATATATATATATATATATATATATATATATATATATATATATATATATCAATGATAATTTTAGGGGCGAAATTTAGCCCATGGGCTATTTTTCCATGTTTTTTTCCAAAAAAAGATTCGCCAATTTGCATTTTTTGAAGCCCCATTTCGCCCAATTTTGATGGGGTAAACTTTTTTCACTCTAAAAGTCGGCAAATTATTATATAAACTATATAAAGTCCTTAGAAATTGAAATAATTTTAGAAAAATATCGCCAAATATTTTATAGTTGACATTTTAAGGTTTATACACTTTTATATAAGTATGGGTCCTTAAAATTATCATTTTTATGTCCCTAAGCATTATTTTTGTTGTACATGGGATTAATCAATTTGTTTCCAAGGTCAAGTTTAATTTCCAAAGTATATATATAGATAGATAGATAGATATCAAGGATAATTTTAGCGACGAAGTTTAGCCCATGGGCTATTTTTTCATGTTTTTTTCCAAAAAGAGATTAGCCTATTTGCATTTTTTGAAGCCCCATTTCGCCCAATTTTGATGGGGTAAATTTTTTTCACTCTAAAAATCGACAAATTATTATATAAACTATATAAAATCCTTAGAAATTGAAATAATTTTAGAAAACTATTGCCAAATAATTTATAGTTGATATTTTAAGAATTGTTAAGATTCACCAAGGTTTATACACTTTTATATAAGTATGGGTCCTTAAAGTTATCATTTTATGTCCCTATGGGATATATAATGATTGTGCGAAGCATTATTTTTGTTGTACAAGACCCTAGTGGCGAGCTTATGTTAGGAAAATTTAGATAATCATTGTAATTGTTGTTATCTAGATATATGGTTGATTTGAAGTTTTTATTGTGTTTAAATTTGTTACAATTCCGAAGATATACAAGAAAAAAAACAGAATAAATTATCCTTTTACATTAATTTGAGAGGTGTAACTCAATGTTAGAGGTCAAATCTTTATATAATTTAGAGATAGTAACATAAAGCCTGTTTCAAATGGGATAATTATGTCCACTACTTGTGATCTATGCAACTTATTACAAAATGGTGAGTTTCAAATTTTGAATGGATTTTCTATACTTTATTTCAATTATGTGATGTATGCAACTTATTACAAAATGGTGAGTTTCAAATTTTGAATGGATTTTCTATACTTTATTTCAATATAATTGTTATTATTTGTATTTACTTTTTATAAATTTAAATTTTATTAATTAATATTTAGAAATAAAGACATAATTACAACAAAAAACATAATTACTAAGTAAAAGAGTCTTCAAAGTTTTTTTTTTTCAGAGGAAAAAGCGTACTATTGCTATTCATTCATTGAATCAAATAGTACAAAGATCTGTCTCATCTCATAATATTAAGACTTTACAATACATAACTTAAGCTCACAGGCTTTTCAAAATAACAAAAAAGACTAGAAATAGATATCTACTTTTGCTTCTATCCTTGTACATATGGATATTCAACCTCAGAGATCCCCAAAAAAGTAAAGGGCACCCTTATCTTGAACATTAAGTTCATACCATTCTTCCCAAATGAGATATCCAACGTCTCCATCGAAAGCTTGTTTTGACAGCTTATCTGCCAAGTCATTATGCTCCCTAAATATATGTTCAAATGTAATTGGCTTACATTTTTCAATTTCTGCCATTGTCCGCATACACCAATGTCGAAGAGTCAGCACCTTCAATCTGTAGTCACCAGTGGCCCATTTTATTGTAACCCTTGAATCACCATATACCTTCATGTCAACAAGCCCAAAGATATTTGCAGTCTTCAAGACACACCACAAAGCCAATAGTTCCGCCTTCATATTTGTTCCTGCTCCACAATTGAGTCTAAGAGTGAAATATTCGTTCTTGTTCAAGAAAATCACACCGCCAGCTGCACACAATCCTTGCTGTGCAGCCCCATCAAAAAACAGTACCGGCTGGTTGACCGTGAAGGAGAACAAACCAATTCTTTTAGTACCCTACTTCACTTTATCATTTTTATATATCTGGGCCATATTAAGGACAGTAATCCCACATGACTTTACTTCCAGCATTCTCCCTTGAAAAGTTGCACAATTTCTAGCATACCATATCACCCAAGACACGAAAATAGGTAAGAGATGAAATGAATTTACATGTCTGCACCAGTTAAAGAGACATTTCCCAAATTCACCTACTTCCCAGGTATCATCTATATGCAAGTCAGCACATACAAGTTTCCAGATATCTCTTCCAAACTGACAGTCAACAAATAGATGATGAACTGATTCCATATTATGTTTACATAGAATGCACTAGTTAGTCCCACTCCAACCACGACGAACCAGATTATCCCAAGTTTTTAGATTTCCCTGTAAAGTCTTCCATAGAAAACACTTGATCTTCAGAGGATAGTCCCACTTCCATATTTTTTTATACCACCAATGTTGCGGGTATATGCACCGGTCTTGGATGATTCTAATATATGTTGCTTTTGTAGTCACGGTTCCAGTTCTCTCATCCCCTATCCAAACAATCTTATCAGCTTCAGCATTAAGTTTAACACCTACTGCTTCCAACCTATGCACATAATCATCCCATTCATAAGCATCGCACCCCTGTAACCCCAGGTCCCTCGAACAAAGCCAGTAATTCCCAACACCTCTAAAACATGTTCCATTTTTTACCCTGTTCAGCATAGATAACCCATACACTTTTAAATAATCCCGCAGTCTATCAGAAAGAAAACAAGAGTCCTCCATACCTAATATAGGTGCCATCCCCACCATAATTCGATCACCAGAACCCACCTGCCATCTCATATCCTCTTCCATCCAGCTAAATACTGTCATCATACCTCTCCACATAGGAGAAATACATCCCCCCAATTTCTTCGATTTCCATAGCCAGTCATACACCTCGGTCTTGATGTATTTAAGTTGAAGAACTCGAGACCAAAGAGAACTCCCAAAAATCCCACGCCAAAGACTTTTCAATCTCAGTGCTTTGTTGAATATCTTAAGGTCCTTGATGCCCGATCTGCCACACTTTTCAGGCTTTGAAATGACCTCCCAACCTGTTGTAGTGAGCTTTGCAAGCTCTGCACTTCCGGTCCACAGGAAATTAAATATCAATTTCCTAAAATCATTTAAGATTGACATTGGAATTTCCAGAAGGGACATCCAAAATACCGGCAGACCTGTCAACATTGCTTTCACCAATATAAGCTTTCCCCCCATAGAGAGAAACCTGTAAGCCCAATGAGATATCCAGGCCTCCACCCTTTGAATCAGCCACCTCCAGTCACTTATTTGATAATGATTAGGCTTTAAAAGAAACCCAAGATATTTAAATCCATCCACAAGATTGCCACATTTGTAAGGCATAATCCTCTCAATTTCCAGCCTTCTTAATGGACTCACATTATATTGGAAAAAATTGGACTTAGTGGAACTGACTTTCATACCTGTTACATTGCAGAAGGTGTTGATAATGTTTATGATCACCATCCACTCCTCAACTATGGCAATTCCTGCCAATAGCACATCGTCAACAAAAATCAGGTGTGTGAGCACACACCCACGGCCCACTTCAATACCTTTGATGAAGCCTTCCTCCTTTTCTACATTCAAGAGCCTACTCAATGCATCAATAAATAAAATGAACAGTAATGGTGACAATGGACATCCCTGTCGGAGCCCTCTTGTACAAGTGAAAAACTCAGAAGGTGTTCCAGCCTGCTCAATGCATCAATAACTAAAATGAACAGTAATGGTGATAGTGGACACCCCTGTCGGAGCCCTCTTGTACAAGTGAAAAACTCAGAAGGTGTTCCATTTACTAGTACTGCTATACTTGCTGTAGACACACAGCTCATTATCCAGTTTAATACCAGAGGAGGAATCCCAATCTGTATCATCACCAGTCTTAAAAATGACCAACTCACCCGGTCATATGCCTTCTCCAAATCCATTTTTAATAGCAAAGCTTGTTGCTTCCTGGTCTTTATACAATGCATGAGCTCCTGAGAGACACCAATAGCATCATGAATCTGCATGTTATGTAAAAAAGCAAATTGTTCCTCTGTGATATGCTCTGACAAGGCAAACTTAATCCGTTGCGCAATGATCTTTGTAATTAGATTGTAAGCTAGATTAGAAAGGGAAATGGGTCTAAATTCTCCAAAGGATGACGGATTATCACATTTAGGAATCAAAGTTAAAAAAGTAGAATTCAGGGCTCCAGAAGAAATACCAGCCACTCTGGAATATTCAACCATTCTAAGTAAATCCTCTCCCATAAGATCAAAAAAATGGATATACACTTCAACCGGCCAACCATCGGGCCCCGGGCTCTTTTCCTTCTTAAATATTTTTAGAGTCTGTTCTATCTCCTCCAGTGTAACCATCTTCCCCAACTCAGTAGCTTCTTGATCATTAAAAAATATAGGGAAGAGTCTAGCAACTCTAATTTGATCCAAAAGCACACCATTCCCCTCATCTTTATAAATATTGCTAAAAACTTTTACAACTTCGTTTTTTAATGGAGCCTCCCCAAAAATTTTATTACCCTGTTCATCCTTCAGGTCCCATATTGTATTCATGTTTCTCCTGGCCGATGCAAAGGAGTGGAAAAACTTTGAGTTTTTGTCGCCATGCTGTACCCACAATGCTCTACTCTTTAACCTCCATTCTTTTTCTTCTTGGAGCAATACATCTTCTCTTTTTTTCTCAAATTTATTAATAGCTTCAAACCCATCCAAATCCAGAATACCATTCACACTCTTATCATAATACTTCTATATGTCCAATTCTAGCTGCACCAGTTCCTCCTTATCAGCCATTTTTTTGTCAATTATCCATTTACTAACCACTATCTTAAGCCTTCTCATTTTCTTACAGAAAAAAACAATTAGATCAAGCCCCTCAACAATCTCTGAGGTCCATAAATTTTTCACCATATTGTAGAACTCCTCCTGACATAACTAGGAGCTGTCGAATTTAAAGGGACAGTGAGACTTTACACCATAATCCTCGAATTGAAATATTACTGGCCAATGGTCAGAAAATTTTACTTCATGAACCCAAGAACGGTATTTCTGGAGCTGACAGAGCAGTGTTTCCTTTACCAGGTATCGATCAAGGCGTTTATGAATACCATCATTTCCACATCTACCGTTTGTCCAGGAGGGACACATCTTTATAGGTACAACATCAATTAGGGCATTCCTATCAAGGAAGGACTTGAAATAGTCTTCCAATGGGTCCAACCTGGCCTTCTGACCCCATATTTCTGAAGATGACTTTGTAAAATTTAAATCTCCTGCAAAAATGAGATTTTCGACATTCAGGATTCCTGATCTTTCCAGTGAATCCTAAAAACCCTGCCTATCAGTATAAGGTGCATAACAATTAAAGACTGTCAACTGTAAATTTAAACCCAGACAAAAACCCCTCATCAGGATACCCCATGGTGTTTTAAAAACCCTAAAGGATAACAAATTTGGATCCCAAGCCACTGCTAACCCCCCAGAGAAGCCATTCGAACATACAGCCGATACCTCCCAATTTGGAAGCACCCCCCTAATCTTTGAAATCGCATCAATACTCACGCACATAGTTTCTTGGAGTAACACAATACCCGGACTAGTAGCATGGATAAGGTTGATCAAAGCCCTAGCCCTGGAAGCTTTTCCTAACCCACAGACATTTAGTGAAAGCAGAGACATCACGAACCATCACCCAAGGGTTTCTCCACTCTAAGACCCCAATCAGATAAAAAATATTTCCCTTCTGCTTTTAGTCTATCCACCACAGTAAGATAGTACTCAACAGTATCAACCTTAGCAGGTCCCGTCTTCCCCTTCCTTCTCTTATGGATTGTCACATTTTGAAATTTTATGGAGCTAAGGGGCAGGGCTTCTGAATTCACAGAAGGGTTCTTGGAATAAACTGAAAGGGGCATGCAATCTGACACATCCTGAACCCCCACACTACTACCAGAAGCATCATATTCTTTGCCCTTCCCATCCATAACAGTAGGATTATTTAATACTTCAAGGTGACTATCCACTATAGACATACAATCAAGGTCAGGGGCTCCCTGAGTATCAAAACCCTCCACAACAGGACTAGTCATCAGGGGTTTAGGGTTTGAGTCCAAATTGACAGACATAGAATTCTTACCCCCCTGGTCCACCTTAGCCAGGTCACTATCCAAGTTTCGGGCCACCGGGGGTTGGTTCTCATCCCTCACACACACCCCATCCCCAACCGAGGTGCAGGTATTGCTATGTCTCAATATAAATTCCCCTAATGAGATACGCCTGTCTAAATCCCTTTCCCAGTTTTCAATTAAAGCCAAATCTTCATTTGAAACAACCGTATATGCTGACTCAGGTAAGGGTTTTGACTTACCAATTTCCGCAAGCGTTGGGGTCGATTCACCATGAATTGGGGTCCTGGAGGAAGGCTTGGTCCCTGGCAAAACCCCATTCTCTCTAACTAGCAACTTTGAGCAATTTGTTTGCACATGACCCACAGAATGACAACTGAAGCATCTGAACGGTATCTTGTAGTAGTCCAGGCGTTGTTTCCATTTCCGACTACCCCATACAATTTCCACTTCTGCAGGGAGTCCCAAACCCAGGTCGAATTCCACCATTACTTTTGCATACCTTCTGTCCATGCCAAAGAGCGTTTTCCTGTCAATCCTGACGAATCTCCCCACTGTATTTGCTAATCCAATGATTATATCCTCCGTCCAAAGCTCAATGGGAAACCCGGGTATCAGCATCCAAAGATGCCTCATACCTTGTCTTTCACGTAATGGGTCGAATGCAATATTCCACTGTTTGAGAAACAATGAACCATCTTTAAAGAGCCAAGTTCCCGCAAGGATTTTTTCCCTAAAATCCTGATTCAAGAAGGTAAATAGTATCCACTGGTTCAATAAAAGATTTATACGAGGTGCAATCCCAGTAATGGGTACCCAGAACTTCTTCACCCATTCTACAATCTCTTCTTTCGACCCTGAGGTGAATTCAAACCGGTCGACCAGAGCCCTCTCAGCCAGCATTTCTACACGCTCCAGATTCGCATCTGACGAAATGACACAACTAGCCACCTGGTCCCTTGCCTTTAGGGTTTTTACCCTACACCTCTGTTTAGCTCGCCTACCAGTCAAGTTAGGGTTTCAATAGGGATAAACAAATGATGGGCCATGAGCTCCCTCCGCAGTGAGGCCAGGGTTTCATAGGCCGATAGGAAAGGCATAATGCCAAAGAAAAATGTCTTATGCAATAAGTATGAGGGTACCAGGGTAATCGGTGGACGATACCCACATTTGTCAACTAACACAGCTTCACATGGGATCACCCCTCCACACTTGGACCCACTAACCTGCGGAGCTCAAACCCACTGAAAAGACACACACAACCACATCCAAAACCAAGGTTAAAGAATCCTCGTCACCACCTATTCCCACTTTTTTTACTTGGGTGGTATTGGGCTAGTCCAATTCGGACCGGCTTGACTCCAAGCTAAAAAAAACCCCAGTCTTGTCACCATACTACACTAAACCTGCAAACCAGCCTACAGAAAACCCTCGCCATCCTCCCAATCCAAAAGAATCCTCAAAGTTGCTATAGACTCAATATAGAGGATCCACACTAAAATTGTAATATAATGTTAAAGTATCAAAATGTGGTTTATGAGAAATAAATTATAAATTTAAAAAACAAACTTTGCTGGTTGAAAATCACTATACCCCAGAAGTAAAACATGTAAATAACTTTCCACGTAGATAGAACAATAAATTATTGCAAATTTTTTTCATTTTTTTAGAATTATATTTAACAAAATATCGCAATTTTTTTTCTTTTTAATTATATGTGTATTAAAAACAAGACGGATATTCTTTATTATTGCAGATTTGTATTTAGAAGAAAGGAAATTTTTTTAATAATATTTTGTGGTACTCATCATCTCATGCAAACATAAAACACAATTTAGCATATAATTTTAATTTGATATGATTTTTTTATTCATTATAATTATAATAATTATAATTATTATTATTATTATTATAATTATAATAATAATAATAATTATTATTATTATTATTATAAGAGAGTTACTAATTACATTCAAAATATTTTATAGTTAAATTTTTTTTTTCAAAATTAAGAATGTAAAATTTTATTCAAAATCTTTTATAGTTAAATTTCTTTTTTCAAAATTAAGAATGTAAAATCTTTTACGGTTAAATTTCTTTTTTCAAAATTAAGAGTGCACTCTATGTCTATGTTTTAGTGAAAGTGATGTTATTTATGTTATAAATAAATAATTTTTTAGATCTGACTTTATTTTTATGTTTAAACATGGTGAGCATGAATGTATATAGATTCTTATGATTTTAATTTTTATAAAAAACGTATTAAACTATACTTATTGTCTTAGTTGCATATAATTGTACATATTATTTTAATTTTTTAATTTTTGTTTTATAACGATAGATTACAAATTTCAAAACAACCAATTAATAATATTATAAAATTTCAAAATAACTTATTAATAATAATATAAAAACATTACTATTTTGTGATTTTTGTTATTAATATCTACAAGTGAAATTGAAATTGAAAACTTTTAATAAATACCTTTTGTAATAGATAGTCATATTCAAACTCTAAGACGACAACTTAATTCATTGATAAATAAGTGAATTTTGGATTGAGTATGCTCCGTGACATGCATGTAAGGATGACAAACACACAAACACTTAGAGAAATTGTAAAATACCCTAAACCGTTGTTTCCTCATTGAATCATAAATGAAATGGAAGGGATTTTAGATAAAGTTTAAGTTTCAAGAGAAAATATTTTGAAAATAATAGTTCATAATGTAATTTGAAAATTTGATTACTAAACATGACACTTCATAATGTAATTTGAAAATTTGATTACTAAACATGACACTTCATAATGTAATTTGAAAATTTGATTATTAGCATCAACGAGATTGATTGTGTTGATGAAACCCTTTATACTGGCTAAATACCAAGTCATTCTATATACATCGTACCTACCTTCGAAAACATTTTTGAGTTTGAAAATCATAGTACGATTCCTCCGAGTCAAGTCAATATCTTCCTAAATGTTTCGGGACGTATGGAAGAGGTAGCATCTCATGACATGTTTGCCTACCTCATAGTATAGTCAAACTTTGTTCATGTAGATTATTGGTGATTCAAATTTTTACACTAAATTTATGTAATAAATTTACCAATATAATTTAAAAGTAAAATAAATATTTTTACATATATGTTAAAAAATTATTTTGAAACACTTATTTTGAAGTGTTGTGTTTTATGTAGAAAATATTTGTTGAGACACCACCGATATGATTGACATTTTATAAAATGTGGGTTGGTTACAACTATTAGGGTTGAGAGTTTGTCAGTGTTACAAGTGGAGAACATTAGGGGTGAGTGTTTATCAGTGTTACAAGTGGAGAACATGCTATTCATCATTGAGATGGTTGGTTGGTGAATACAGTAAACTATTTGTCGAGTTCAACCTTTTTCTCGATGCGGAGCATCTTTTGATTTTTGGGATGATGCATATGTCTTCTTCATGCACTTGTGGATGTCAACATCTAGTTGTGGACCCCACACGAAAATAAAATAAAAAATGCCGTGTGAACCCCACACGAAAAGATAAGACCACATGCCGTGTGGACCCGACATGCAAATTCATAACATTGACGCGGATCTTACACCTGCTGTGCATCTACGAGAACAAGGGTTGCGTATCTTTACTCTAGGGGAGAGGCTCCTATTGTTGTGTGGGAACCAGTAGTGGTCATGGTTCCCGTCACATCAACCACCCAAATCTTGCACATGACAAAGTAGATTAAAAAACATTAAACAACATATTTTTGCACAGATATATATTATATTAAGTCCAAAATAGGAGTAAAAACTGATTGGGACCCAGCTGATAGTATTCAGTCCATTTAATGCCAACATTAAAAACCATCCAGTCCAATTGAGAATCCACTCTATCTTGTCATTAATTACAAATTAAACATCAAAAAACCCTCTCATACTCAATCTACTAAGTACATCCTGGGCATCACATCAACCCTCATGGACCACAACTGGAGAAGCAACAATCAAGCAGCAGGATCCAGTGTTCCATCACCCATTACCACCTGCACACTACAAGTGGAAAGGAGGGTCAGCATCTGGTACAGAGTTATTCAACAACTCACACATGCAACCTCAATAAATGCCCCAACCCATTGAAAAAATCAAATCACCCATTAAAATTCATGAAATCCAAAGGAGCTGCCAACCTCTACGAATGCCCAAAAGTAAAAATGCATTAAACTCTACAAATAAAAAAATCTTAAAAATCCATTAAACCATTAAATCAGCAAACAGAATTCCAACTGCCGTCCTCTACGAATGCCCTCACAGAATTCGAACTGCCATCCTCTACGAATGCCATAAACTCTGCAAATAAAAAAATTCATTTCATCCATTAAACTGAACATCAAATCAAGCATTGAACTCAACCCAAGCAGCTGTCCAGCAACAAAGAGCACATGGATCATGCAAACCCAAATCTCCAGCCATTGGATCGGTGCCAAATCAATCCCAGCCTCCCATTCCCAGAATTAACCCTTCAATCCATGTCATTTCCCCTATGCAATCTTTTTCAACATAAAAAACTATAAACCAACCTCTTTGCACACAATTGAACCCATTTGCATCCATTCAATTCATCAACAACCCAGCAGTGCGTGCATTTATCAGCCAGGACTCAGCCAAGCAGTGCGTTTATCAGTCAAGCAGTGCATTTATCAGCCAGGACTCAACCATCCATCAACAGCCCAAAGGTTGTGTGCACAGTGTCAGCCATACATCAACAACCCAGCAGTGTGTGCACTGTGTGACAGGTATGTACAGTAACCTACTTGTTGTATTCGATTAACCATCTATTGAAATAAGCAAGTAGGAAAATGAGAATGATAAAAGCAACAAGTATATAATGGTTATCGCTTCTTTCAACTTTGCTTAATATCCATAACAATTTGAAAACTATCTTGAAAACTGTTTCAATTAATTTAATATCCATAACAATATGAAAATTATTTACATAATCTCTATGCTTTTGTACAGTTCCATTAATATCCTGACTTTCGAAGCAGTATAGTTTACATAATCTCAAAGCTTTTGTCAACAATAGTATCATGGCAATAAGTGCAATAAAACCAAAATAGACTATGGAAAGAGTGAAAGCATTAGAGCAATTGATGATCAAACTTCTTATAATTAATAGTTCAGTGACATCTATGAATAGTTCAGTAGCTAAAAAATGAGATCACGAGCAGTATATTAAGAGCCTCAGGCGAGCAGAGTAGGGGTGATTTAACACTGGGATAAGCTATATTCATATGAACATTTCAATACCAGCCAAGCAAACATTAAAATGGCCACAATCAACATACAGACATGATAGCAGTGTGATAGTAGTGTTACTCACTTCTCTTTAACAAGTCCACATTTTCTCAATTTTCAAACCTCCATTGTTAAGCAATTGACGAAGTGAAAATTATTAAAACCACCAAAACTCCATACCAGACTCAACCATTGCGTTACTCAATATTCCATCTTTGTTCTCATTTTATCAATCACATTTCTCCAATCTTTCAAATCATGCTTCCCTAAAAAAATGGAATCCCCAGATAAGTGCTAGAATTTCATTTAGCATTGAAATCTTAAACATGAGCAATTTTGTGGATTTGTTTGTAATTCTATTGCATAAGGATCTATAATACTCACATGTTATTTATCTGGATGTTGCAGATTCTCATAGCCATGCCAAGAGTCAATATTGTACGTCGCACAGGAACACAAGGAAGCGGGGTACCCAGATACAATGCACATCATCGGATGACGAAAGGGCCCGTGTTCCAAATGACAACATTGTTACATCAAATTCTGAGAATGGTCCTGTGGAAGATGTAGATGGTGTGGTTCCACCATCAATGATAGAGCCATCGCCACCCACAGTTCCAGCATCGCCCATTCTCCACCAGCTTCCACAGTGCAAGGTGCCATTTCAATGAAGAAAATCAGTGCAATTAGAGGATGGACCAAAGAAGACATGCTGGCTGCAATTGACGATGTCGAATTCAAGGGGTTTTCTGTTAGAGAAGCAGCCAAAAAACATGGGATTGCACCCACGTCAATCCATTACTGGATAAATGGCCTGACCCATACCAAGAGGAGAGGCCCTCTTACAGTCATGACTGAACAAGAGGAGGAGGAGGTAGTGGTGTGGTGCAAGGAGATGGCCGAATTGGGACATGGGCTAGAGTTGATACAACTGAAATCAACTGTTGCTCAAATTTGTCAGGGGAGGCCAAACCCATTCAAAGATGGGTTCCCAGGTAAGTCTTGGTGGGCTGGTTTCAAAAAAAGCCATCCAGAGCTAGTGCTACGAACTGCAGAGGGTTTGGACAGAGATAGGGCATTGAATCTGCGCCCCATGGTTGTTTCCAAGTTCTATGACACTCTTTCTTCTGCATATGAGAAACACTCTTATAGTCCAGACCATATTTGGAACTGCGACGAGACAGGGTTACAGGAAGGAAGGAATTGTGGCATGCGGGTCATTGCAAAGAGAGGGAGCAGGAATGTGCCGAAGATTATGCCCAAGAGCAGGGAGTGGATAACCATTCTATCATGTGTGAATGCAATTGGCTCAGCAATCCCGGGGTTTTATTTGTTCAAGGGCAAAACTCGGCTGCAAAACTATATCCAAAACTGTGAACTTGGGGCGTGCATGGCTGCACATCCCCATGCATGGATTACTAAAGAACTTTTCCTGAATTGGCTTTGCCACTTTGCAACATCCGTACCAGGCGATGTCTCTCCTGAAAACAGACATCTGTTGGTTTTAGATGGCCATGGCGACCACATTGTTGTGCAAACCATCGAGGAGGCAAACAGGTTGGGCATTGACTTGTTAACACTTCCTGCTCACACCACTCACAGGTTGCAGCCCTTGGATGTGAGTGTGTTTGGGCCTTTCAAGGCTTATTTCAGGTCGGAACGTGCTGCATGGATGGCTCAGAACCCAGGGGTAGAGGTAAAGAGGTTTGAGTTAGCTGAGCTTGCAAGCAAGGCTTTCAAAAGGGCCCTCACCCCCTCCAATATCAAGGCTGGCTTTAGGCGAACAGGTATCTGGCCATTGAATTATGATTCTCTTATGCATGACACTCAGTGTAGCTAAGCATTTGATGTGGATGGACAAGAAGCTGGCGAAGATCTTGAGGATGTTGAAGACCAATTGGATGGCCAGCAAGAGGCAGATGTTGTGGACAACATCATGTCCCTTTCTCAAGGAAACTGCGAAGGAGTTGGTGCTTCTGACCATGATGAATAGGTCTATGCTACACAATTCGATGATGATGCAGCATAAGATAACATGGGTTTAGGTGGTCCAGCCGGCACACAAGTGGATTCTGGGGCAAATATAAATGTGGTCGATGGTTGTCGTAGTCCAAGCAGCAACAATGACACATTGTCAGTGCCAACCCAAGTATCTCAACCATCATGGATGGCAGAGGCCATGATGAACTTGAATAGACACATTGGTGGTTCCACCAGCGATGAAAGCATGAACATGCCTTTGCAGCCAGATGAGATTGTCCATTTTTATGTTGATGGTGGGTTGGTAGCAGATCCTAGCATAGAAAACGAGGATGCAGCTAAAGAATATACTGGAGCAGAAGAACCTCTCATAGCTGAAGAACCACTGCTAGGGAACACACCAAGGCTTGGCAAATTCCTAAAGTTGCCAATGGAGAGAGTGTCAACGCAAGGAAGGGAAGGACAGACAAACATTCTCCGATTGGGACGGAGTTCACAACTACTCACTTCAGAAGAGTACATGAGCCTCTTGGTTGAATCTGAACGAAAGAAACATGATTTGCAGGAATTAAAACAAAGGAAGAAAGATCTTGCAAAGGAAAAGAAGGAAGCAAGGATGATTGCAGCTGGACATCGGGCACAGGAAAGGATTGCAAGAGAGGCTAATCGACAAGAAAAAGCGCACCAGAAGTAGTTGGCAAGGCAAGCAAAGGAAGCAAGGAAGGTGCAACAGATGAACCAAAATAGTGCATCACAAATGGAGGAAAGGAATGTGATGGCTGATACTCCAAGAAAAACCAATGAAAGGAACATGATGGAAGGATCATTAGAAGCGTTTGCAAGCAGTGCACGATTCTACGAGGATCTTATTAACATTCAGATACCCCACTATAATCCTGCAGGTTTACACCCCACCTCTATTCCTACTACTGCAGGGTCCCATCCTATGTTAGCTTATCCAACACCAACAAATATTCCAGGGGTCCCATGCACAAGTCAGGCCTATGGCTATTCATTTCCTCCTTGGTTGCAAGGAGTAAATTGGCCTCAATCTGTTTCCACCAACCCCACCCTTCCTAATCAAACATGCTCGGTAAGATCACCCCACTTGTCTCAAGCTGGAAACCCTACAAGAAATGATGTGGGAGGTGATGAACCTCTTGAAGAATAGGGTAGCAGGTGTATGGACCAACCAAATGGTATTCTGTGATCAAGGCATTTTCTTTTTGTACAGCTCCAATCAAGCATGGTGAGGGCTTGATATAACCTAAATCCCAGTCACTGACAGCTACTGCAAGCAGAGGCATTGTTTTGATTTCTACTTTAGACAGAGGTGGTGTATAGACCAAACAAATGGTATTTTGTGATCAAGGCATTTTCTTTTTGTGCAGCCCCAATCAAGCATGGTGAGGGCTTGATATAACCTAAATCCCAGTCATTGACATCTACTGCAAGCAGAGGCATTGTTTTGACTTCTACTTCAGACAGAGGCATTGTTTCGACATCTACTTCAGATAGAGTTATTGTATTTGTATTTCAATACTATTGCTATAAAGTGCAGTTGTTTAATTATAAATGAGCAGTTCTTAATTATTTATGTTTGTTTCCATAAACAAGGAAGTTAACCATAAGCATTGAGATTGGTGTTACACACAACTTGACATTGTGGAGAGCACAAAGTAAGGTCTAATGGAGAAGTTGGGTCAAATTCTCTATACTCATATACCATTTAAGTAGGTATACAACATGAACATACATCATTCTACTTTGTCTAAAAAAATTTCATTGTAGATTCAAGTCTAATAATGCCAAAATAGTAGTCATATATGCTCTAATAATGCCATTCTACTTACTATGGAAAACAACACCGAGGTGGATAACCATGAGCTTCGTCAACAACACCGAGGTGGATAACCATGGACGCAGGCCTGCGTGGGAAATGGAGCCCCGGTGGACCACTACCGGGGTGCCGAAATGGCCACACACCGGTCCCGAACAACATTGCATAGGGTGGTAGAGCAGCTCGGGCAAAACGCGAAAATGCCAACCCTAAACCTCACGTAAACCCTAAAAAGTTCCCAACTCATGTGCTGGACACGAGTCAGAAGGGAATGGGAACCTGTCGTACAGCGAACGTGGACTGCCGGGTGTCCGTTGGCGTGCTCGCGTGGACCCCACACCACAATTGGTGTCCATCCCCTAACAGTCACTCAAAAATCATAAATATTCACTAAAATATCTACTTATTTTGAAGCCTCAAACAGTAATATAAAGATGAATGTCAAGTTCAAAAACATACTGCTGCCTAATTCCCAGAAACATAACCAAAATCATAATTGATCCATAATTGAACCAACATTCAACCAACAAACATTCACACTATATATTAGAGCGAGCATAACCATAATTGAACCAGCTTTCAACCAACATTCACACTATATTTCAAATCCACAACATTTTCATATCCACGAGGGGCCATGCCAAACCGAATATCCACATCATCTGCTTATTTTGCAGCCTCAAACAGTAATATAAAGATGAATGTCAAGTTAAAAAACATACTGCTGCCTAATTTCCAGAAACAGAACCAAAATCATAATTGAACCATAATTGAACCAGCATTCAACCAACAAACATTCACACTATATATTACAGCGAGCATAACCATAATTGAACAAGCTTTCAACCAACATTCACACTATATTTCAAATCCACAACATTTTCATATCCACGAGGGGCCATGCCAAACCAAATATCCACATCATCTGCTTATTTTGCAGCCTCAAACAATAATATAAAGATGAATGTCAAGTTCAAAAACATACTGTTGCCTAATTCCCAGAAACATAACCAAAATCATAATTGAACCATAATTGAACCAGCATTCAACCAACAAACATTCACACTATATATTACAGTGAGCATAACCATAATTGAACCAGCTTTCAACCAACATTCACACTATATTTCAAATCCACAACATTTTCATATCCACGAGGGGCCATGCCAAACCGAATATCAACATCATTTGCTTATTTTGCAGCCTCAAACAGTAATATAAAGATGAATGTCAAGTTCAAAAACATACTGCTGCCTAATTCCTAGAAACATAACCAAAATCATAATTGAACCATAATTGAACCAACATTCAACCAACAAACATTCACACTATATATTACAGCGAGCATAACCATAATTGAACTGGTGTTCAACCAACCAACCATTGCAATTTCCTCTCGAGCATAAGCCTACATAAAGGACATCGACTAAGACGAGTGTGGTTGCCTATAGTTCCCATAATTCCCAATGGTTGGGCCAAAACCTATTCTTGAATATATGGTGGTCCTAATTCCAAGGGAACCTTTGCAAATTGAAGCACAATTCAACCCTTGTACCCAATAAATTCACAATGACCCTTATAACCAAAATTGAATAAAAAATATGTCTCAAGCAATTATGTAGCCAACTATCAACCTTAATGTAAACAACTCATTCATAAATAAGAATACATCAAAAGCAAGGGAAATATGCAAGGTTGCTTAAGTCTTATTGCAGCCTTTACCTCTTTTGCAGCCTCAAACAATAAAGGGAAATAAAGATGAATATCAAAACCTAAAACCTACACTGCAAATTTTTCAAAATCTTATTGCAAAATTGCTCCCAGTTACCACTAATCTACAGTAAGCATATCCATAATTCAACCAACAAACTTACACAATAAATTTCATATCGGCAACATTTTCATTTCCACATCATTCAGAAACCTACTGCAGCAAAATGACCTAAATTAACAGAATCAAATTTATTTATCCACCCAATATTTGTCTGCCAAAACCAAACGCAAACATCATTCATCCACCCAATTGTTCATACCATGCCAAAACCAAAAACCCCTCAACCACCACATTTGCAAAAACGCATATGCCAAAAAACGCCAGATATAAGCTGCAACTGAAAAACGCCAAATATGTGCCCAAAAACGCCCAATATAAGCTACAGAAAAACAAAGAATCCCATACGAAACCCTGCAAGGCCAACCCTAAACAATGAACAAGTAAACAACCGTATAATTACCCAAAGAGAAACCGGTGGACGCCAATTCAGGCAACCTGTTTATACCAGTTTTTCGGACCCTGTCCCAAGTTACAACCATGCACGCAGAGCCAGAACCGTAGCAGCTTCCTTAGAACCAGAGACACCCAACGGGGGTTTGAAAAAAGCGTTCAGTTTAGTAGTAACCAGAACCACATTACACAATCGCAGGCGGTTCAACACGCCATTTGCAATTTTGAGAGGGCTTCACCACCGTATAAAAACAGTAACCAGACAGGGTCCGAAAAACTAATCAACACTAACCCATAATTGCACTTGCAAACTGCCAGACAAACCCAAGAAACCACAGAAAAGCCGAGACAACCCTACCCGAGCCAAAGTGTTAACGAAAACTTCCATGACGAGATGTGAAGTGTTAAAAAAACACTGTGGAAGTGTTAAAAAACACTGTGAAGAAGCTGGTAGGAAACCCCGAAGGCCATCGAATACGCAGAGCCGAGGGACAAACACAAAACAGACAAGCAAACACATCCAACCACCGAGAAAACGAGCCTAAGAGTTAACAGCATCCTTGAAGCGAGGTGGAGTGTTTATAAACACTGTTCAAAAGCTGGTAGGAAACCCTACCTGTATGCCTGCCGAAGGAAGAAACCACCGTCGCCAACCTTCACGACCCCGCAGCCGACACAGGAGGATGCGAACATTGCCATGATCAGGATCGCCAACACAGAGAGTGGTGCACCAAGGAGAACGCCCACCGAACGAAACCACCAGCCGAACAACTCTACAAACCATGCGAACCGAACTGGAGTAGGAGGAATGTCGACCAAAATAGGGACAAGGGCGCGCGTCGAAGGGTTCACATGAGCTTCGTCAACAGTAGCGAGGTGGATAACCATGCACGCAGGCCTGCGCGGGAAATGGAGCCCCAACGGACCACTACCTGGGTGCCGAAACGGCCACACACCGGTCCCGAACAACATTGCACAGGGTGGTAGAGCAGCCCGGGCAAAACGCGAAAATGCCAACCCTAAACCTCACGTAAACCCTAAAAAGTTCCTAACTCATGTGCTGGACACGCATCGGAAGTGAATGGGCACCTGTCGTACAACGAACGTGGACTGCCGGGTGTCTGTTGGCGTGCTCGTGTGGACCCCGCACCACAATTGGCGTCCATCCCCTATCGACTTTATTCTCCGCTCCTCTGAAACTCGTGAACTCACCTCTTCCCTCTGCATCGATCATTCAGATCTTCTCAGGGTTTCTGTTTGTATGACAATTGGCAATGGCATACCCAACGCCTTCATGCTCATCGTTCCTCCAAACCCACTCTGAAATTGAAATAGAAAATCAGACTTCTTGTCTTGCAACTTCGGTTGGCGCTTCCTCGTCCTCCATAGCTGCTGATCCCAGCAATACTCTCTACAATGTGTTTATCAACCATCGTGGAGAAGTGAAGAAGACCTTAGCTAGCCATCTCTACTATGGTCTTTTTTCACGTGGATTAAGACCCTTTTTAGACCAACTAGAATTGCAAGAAGGACTCAATTTTCCTTCTCAACTAGAAGATGCCATTCGAAGCGCCAGGGTACACATTGCCATCTTTTCTCCAAATTATGCGGATTCACGATGGTGTTTGGATGAACTAGTGCTCATGCAAAAGTCTGGAGTTCCTATTATTCTGATATTTTACCATGTAAAGCCTAATGAGATTAGGTGGACAGATCAGAACAAAAATGGAGTGTATGTTGAGGCCTTGCACAAACTCCAAATGAAAAAAACGTACGACCCGCAAACTCATCAAGATAAATCACGATATGACTCCGCCACTATTCAAAATTGGAGAGATGCTCTTTCCAGTGTTGCAAACATAAGTGGGTTTGATCTGGACGGTCCGTTTAACTCTATGTATATGATCCTTTGCATATGGTCTGAATTATTTATATTTTATATTAATGTTCGTGAATAATTATATTTTTGTTGAATATATAGTGACGAGGGATATATGGTAGAGAAGATCGTTGAACGTGTGATGGAAATGAGTAAAAACCAATAATTTAAAAGTAAAATAAATATGTTTACATATTACCAATAATTTAAAAGTAATAATTTATGTAATATTTGTACATATTACCAATAATTATTTTTACATAAATAATTTATGTAATAATATTAACAATAATTTGAAAGTACAATTTTATTTTGAAACACGGATTTTGAAGTGTTTTATGTAGAAATATTTGTTCAGACACCACCGATATGATTGACATTTTATAAAATGTGGGTCGGTTACAGCTGTTAGGGCTGAGTGTTTATCAGTGTTACAAGTGGAGAACATGCTATCCATTATTGAGATGGGTTGTTCAGTGAATACAGTAAACTCTATCTCTGCTTTACAGCTGTCTATTTGTCGGGTTCAACCCTTTTCTCAGCGCGGGGCATCTTCTGAGTTTTGGGATGATGCATATGTCTTCTTCATGCACTTGTGGATGTCAACATCTAGTCCTTTCGAGTGGAGCATTTGTAGGTTGAACAGTCAAACGAAAGTGAGAACATTGTGGACCCCACACGAAAATAAAATACAATATAAGACCCCAGATGAAAAGATAAGACCGCATGCCGTGTGGACCCGACAAGCAAAGTGATAACATTCACGCCGATCTTGCCCGGACATTACACCTGCTGTGCATCTACACGAACGAGGGTTGCGTATCTTTACTCTACCGACTTTATTATCCGCTCCTCTGAAACTCCTGAACTCACCTCTTCCTTCTGCATCGATCATCCAGATCTTCCCAGCACCCACTTTATCTTTTTGTTTCTGTTTGTATAACAATTGGCATTGGCATACCCAACGCCTTCATGCTCCTCGTTCCCCCAAACCAACTCTCAAATTGAAATGGAAAACCAGACTTCTCGTCCTGCAACTTCCGTTGGCGCTTCGTCGTCCTCCACAGCTGCTGATCCCAGCAACAGCTGCAGCAATATTCTCTACGATGTGTTTATCAGCCATCGTGGAGAAGTGAAGAAGACCTTAGCGAGCCATCTCTACCGTGGCCTTCTTTCACGTGGATTAAGACCCTTTTTAGACCAACAAGAATTGCAGGAAGGACTCCATTTTCCTTCTCAACTAAAAGCTGCCATTCGAAGCGCCTGGGTACACGTTGCCATCTTTTCTCCGAATTATGCAGAATCACAATGGTGTTTGGATGAACTACTGCTCATGCAGGAGTCTGGGGCTCCGATTATTCCGATATTTTACCATGTAAAGCCTGCTGAGCTTAGGTGGACAGATCAAAGCAAAAGTGGAGCCTATGCTCAGGCCTTGAATCAACCTCGAATGAAGTCACGATATGGCTCCGCCACTATTCAAAATTGGAGAGATGCTCTTTCAAGAGTTGCAGACATAAGTGGCTTTGATCTCGACGGCCCGTTTAATGGGTGAGACCTCTAATTCTGCCTCTAAATATGTATATGATCCTTTGCCTATGGTTTGAATTATTTATTTTTTATATTGATTGTTTGTGAATAATTATATATATATATTTTTTGTGAATATATAGTGACGAGGGACACATGGTAGATAAAATCGTTGAACGTGTGATGAAAATGAGTAAAAAACCAGGGTTGTATGTGGCCAAGCATCCCACTGGTTTAAATGAAAAAGTGACAGATTTTGAAACTACAATATTAAAGCAGCAGCAGGGAAGTGGAAATGTTCAGGTGGTCGGCATAGTCGGCTCAGGTGGAGCAGGGAAGACAACATTGTCCCTCGAGCTTTTCAATAGAAAGCGTTCAAATTACAATAAATCTTATTTTCTAAAAGATGTAAGAGAAAAGGCTAATAAAAACTCATTACATTCTTTACAGAGTGAACTGCTGAAGGGCTTGACACAGTCAGATCTGCATATAAACAACATTAATGAAGGTATAGGGATGTTAAAAAGGCATCTCACATCTTCTCATGTCTTTTTTATTTTAGATGACATAGATCATGAGGATCAGCTAGAGGCGTTTTTACCAGTTAAAGATGTCTTAAGTTCGAATAGCTTGATTTTGATTACATCTCGGGACAGAGGTCTCCTCGCAAGGTCAGGAGTGGAACAGTTATCCATTTATCAGTTAACAGGTCTTCCTAGACAACACTCGCTAGAGCTCTTTTGCTCATATGCCTTCCACCAGCCCTATCCAGTGAAGGGATTTGAAAATCTAGTAGATAAGTTTCTACAGGTATGTCATGGGCTGCCTTTATCCTTAAAAGTATTGGGGGCATCTCTCTATGGAAACAATGACAAATCTGTATGGGGTGACATACTTCTAAAAGTTCCAACTGATATCCAAAAGATATTAAAAATTAGTTATGATGCACTGAGCAAAGAGGAACAACATATCTTTTTAGATATTGCATGTTTTTTCATAGGAAAAAAGAAGAATGGTGCCATAACATTATGGGACAGATCAGGATGGAATGGATCATCAGGGTTTAAAAATTTAGAAGGAAAATGCCTTGTAGAAGTGGACGCTGAAAATGTTATACATATGCATGATCATCTTCGGGATATGGGAAGAGACATTGCGCAGGAGAAATTGCCGCGCCGTCTTTGGCGTCCCACAGAGAATATTGATAATTGGCTGCACCAGCAATCATCTGTAAGTGCTCAACCAGTCACACCTTTAAAAATATTAAAAATTTTCCATGAATCTCCTTACCATTTTTTGTTATAGAAATTTGAGTAATTTTTTTTAATTCTCCGTCGTTTTTCGAAAATGAACAGGTAATAACCGAATATTCCATTTTTTACTGAGTAAATTTTTTTATTGTCCATGGTTTTTCGAAAATGAACAGGTAATAACAGAAGCGCGTGGAATTAGTATCCGTCAGAGGGATAGCTCTGATAAAAGTGTAACTATAAACCCATCAATGTTGTCATGGTACCAAACGAAGATTGAAAAGGTGTTTGGGAATCGCATGATGAACATTCTATATACATTGTATCGTTTTCTTGGTATCGGGCGCCTCATGAAACTTATGTATAGATGTTGTCGTTTTCTTGGTATCCGGAACCGCGTCATGGAACTTCTGTATACATGTTATCGGTTTTTTGGTGTTGGTGCGATGAAGTTGCAACTTCTTAGTACTGAAGGATATCTCCTGGAGCGCTTTTTTAGGAGGGTGCACTCACCAAATCTCATTTGGCTTTCTTGGAGCGACTGTCCCTACTCTTCCCTGCCTTCCTGGATTCCAATGAGGAATTTAAGGGTTTTGAGGGTGCAGGGGGGAGTATTGGAAACATTGTGGCAAGACAAATCGCAGGTAATTTTAAACTTCTTGGGTTAAAGTTTGTGTGGTGCAGTGTGGTAATATTGCACCACAGGGTCTCCAACGATTTCTAATGGTTTTCTTTATGAGAATCATTTATATGTATCTTTCTTATAGTCTAAATCCTTATATTTCAGGTACCAAATTCTTTTGGTAACTTCACGAACCTTTACGACTTGGACCTGTCTGGCTGCAACAAATTGGAGAGGCTGCCAGACTCTTTCGGTAGCTTGACGAACCTCCGCCACGTGGACCTGTCTCACTGCCAAAACTTGTTTCGGCTGCCAGATTCCTTGGGTGGCTTGACGAACCTCCACCACATGGACCTGTCTCATTGCAGGAAGTTGGAGAGGCTGCCAGATTCCTTGGGTGGCTTGACGAACCTCCACCACATGGACCTGTCTTTGTGCAAGAAGTTGGAGAGACTGCCAGATTCCTTGGGTGGCTTGACGAACCTCCACCACATGGACCTGTCTTCGTGCCATAAGTTGGAGAGGCTGCCAGAAACCTTGGGTGGCTTGACGAACCTCCACCACATGGACCTGTCTTCGTGCTCGAAGTTGGAGAGGCTGCCAGATTCCTTGGGTGGCTTGACGAACCTCCACCACATGGACCTGTCTTGGTGCTGGAAGTTGGAGAGGCTGCCAGATTCCTTGGGTGGCTTGACGAACCTCTACCACATGGACCTGAAAATGTGCAGGAAGTTGGAGAGGTTGCCAGATTCCTTGGGTGGCTTGACGAACCTCCACCACATGGACCTGAAAAGGTGCAGGAAGTTGGAGAGGCTGCCAGATTCCTTGGGTGGCTTGACGAACCTCCACCACATGGACCTGTCTTTGTGCAAGAAGTTGGAGAGGCTGCCAGATTCCTTGGGTGGCTTGACGAACCTCCACCACATGGACCTGTTTTGCTGCGAGAAGTTGGAGAGGCTGCCAGATTCCTTGGGTGGCTTGACGAACCTCCACCACATGGACCTGTCTTTGTGCAAGAAGTTGGAGAGGCTGCCAGATTCCTTGGGTGGCTTGACGAACCTCCACCACATGGACCTGTCTTCGTGCCATAAGTTGGAGAGGCTGCCAGAAACCTTGGGTGGCTTGACGAACCTCCACCACATGGTCCTGTCTTGGTGCAAGAAGTTGGAGAGGCTGCCAGATTCCTTGGGTGGCTTGACGAAACTCCACCACATGGACCTGTTTTGCTGCGAGAAGTTGGAGAGGCTGCCAGATTCCTTGGGTGGCTTGACGAACCTCCACCGCTTCTCACTGTCTGAGTGCAAGAAATTGGAGAGGCTACCAGATTCCTTGGGTAGCTTGATGAACCTCCACCGCTTCTCACTGTCTGAGTGCAAGAAATTGGAGAGGCTACCAGATTCCTTGGGTAGCTTGATGAACCTCAACCTCTTCTCACTGTCTGGGTGCAAGAAATTGGAGAGGCTGCCAGATTCTTTTGGGAATCTCAGTAACCTTAAATATCTTGATTTGTCCGGTTGCTCTAATTTGAGCATCTCAAGCGATACACTTGGAAATATAAGAACGCTTGAGCATATAGATTTTTCGCATTGTGAAAAAATTGAAGTATGGCTCTCGAAACTGGCACATCAAAGGTCCCTGAAAATACTAAAGCTGGCAGGCACAAATTTGAAAGAATTACCAAGTGAAATTGGAGTTCTGAGCAATTTGGAAGTTTTGTGGATAGGAAGCCCTTCGCTAGACTCGCTGCCTCCTTCGCTGGGTGACTTAAGGGACTTGAAGGAATTGAGGCTCCAGGATTGCAGGGAATTGCAATGTTTGCCGGCTTCAGTTGGACGGTTGATTCAGTTGACAAAGTTGGAAGTCGCTGGTTGTTCGGCGATCAAACTAGCCTTTACAGGACAAAGAGAAATAGTAGGAACATTGAAGTCCGCCTATTCCAATGACAAGTACATGCCTTCCCTTCAATACTTATTACTGGAGAACACAGAAGTATCAGAGGTATCATTTGATGAAGGTGTATGCCCCAACCTTCAACGTTTCGTCTTAGCGGAGTGCAGTAATCTTGTGAAGATTGGAACATTACCAAATATGCTCACAAAAATGGAATTGAGAAGCTGTTATAAAATGGGAAATATAAAATGGGTTGATGGTCTTGCAAAGCTTCAAGCCCTAGAGATTGTACAGTGTAACGAACTGCAGGAGCTGTCGAGTGTTAAAACATTGGTATCTCTGGAAAGCTTGAAGGCACTAGATTGTGTGAAGTTGAAGAGCATACGGGATTTGGGGCACCTAACAAAGCTTGAATCACTAGATGTTTCCGGGTGCCTGGAGCTACAAGAATTGGAAGGACTTGAAAACTGTATATCGTTACGGGATCTTGATGCCTCGAGGTGTAAAGAACTGCAGGAGCTGCGCAGTATTAAAACATTGGTATCTCTGGAAAGCTTGAAGGCGGTAGATTGTGTGAAGTTGAAGAGCATACGGGATTTGGGGCACCTAACAAAGCTTGAATCACTATATGTTTCCGGGTGCCTTGAGCTACAAGAATTGGAAGGACTTGAAAACTGTATATCGTTACGGATTCTTGATGCCTCGAGGTGTAAAGAACTGCAGGGGCTGCGCATTATTAAAACAATGGTATCTCTGGAAAGGTTGAAGGCGGAACATTGTGTGAAGTTGAAGAGCATACGGGATTTGGCCCAGCTAACAAAGCTTTGGATGGTAGATGTTTCCGGGTGCCTTGAGTTAGAAGAGTTGGAAGGAGTTGAACATTGTGAAGAGTTAAAGTATCTCTTTGCGGGGAGGTGTCCCAAATTGCAATGGTGTGAGGGAGTAGTGGAGAGCCTCCGCCAGAGCATCACAATACTGTTGTAGGAACTAAATAAATAGAGATCTGCAGTGTTGTACAATGGTGTGAGGGAGTAGTGGAGAGCCTCCGCCAGAGCATCACAATACTGTTGTAGGAACTAAATAAATAGAGATATGCAGTGTTGTATTATGAACGAGAGGTTATCTGATTATGATTTTTTATTCTAAATTAAATTTATTTGTATGATTATGATATTGATATTGATTGAATGTAAAGAGATGTGTATTTTTGTATTTTTATTTTATTTCATTTTATATTATATGTAGACATATTTTTTTACAATTGAATTAATTTTTTTTTATTGAAGTTAAGAAGTGTTTTATATTTTATAGAATTTCAAAGTTAAAATATTAAATTAATATAATTTAAATGAAAAAATATAATGTTTATTATTATTATTTTTAATAATTATACATAAGTGTAAATATGCATAACAAAGATTATACTTATTAAAATAATGAATTTTTGTTTTATTCACCTAAATTAACAAAGATTATACTTATTAAAATAATGAATTTTTGTTTTATTCACCTAAATTAAGCTATATTTATTTTATAATTTTAATATTTAAACCATGTTTTAATTCTACAATGTGAATATTTTTATTTTGAATTAATCTAATTTAAATGAAAAAATATAATGTTTATTATTATTATTTTTAATAATTATACATAAATGTAAATATGCATAACAAAGATTATACTTAAAATAATGAATTTTTGTTTTATTCACCTAAATTAAGCTATATTTATTTTATAATTTTAATATTTAAACCATGTTTTTATTCTACAATGTGAATATTTTTATTTTGAATTAATCTAATTTAAATGAAAAAATATAATGTTTATTATTATTATTTTTAATAATTATACATAATGTAAATATGCATAGCAAAGATTATACTTATTAAAATAATGAACTTTTGTTTTATTCACCTAAATTAAGCTATATTTATTTTATAATTTTAATATTTAAACCATGTTTTTATTCTACAATGTGAATATTTTTATTTTGAATTAATCTAATTTAAATGAAAAAATATAATGTTTATTATTATTATTTTTAATAATTATACATAAATGTAAATATGCATAACAAAGATTATACGTATTAAAATAATAAAATTTTGTTTTATTCACTTAAATTAAGCTATATTTACTTTATAATTTTAATATTTAAAACATGTTTTTATTCTACAATGTGAATATTTTTATTTTGATGACATCTATTGAAATAATAAAATTAAAAAAATTATTTATTTTGCATTTACTTTTAAGCTTGCTTTATTTCATAACTTTAATATTTAAACCATTTTTTTATTATAAGATTTGATTATTCTATGATTTGAATATTATTATTTAAAAAAATATTTATTTTGCATTTACTTTTAAGCTTGCTTTATTTTATAACTTTAATATTTAAACTATTGTTTTTATTATAAGATTTGATTGTTCTATGATTTGAATATTTTTATTTTGATGATATCTATTGAAATAATAAAATTTTAAAAATTATTTATTTTACTTTCCGTTTTAAGTTTGCTTTATTTTATAACTTTAATATTTAAACCATTTTTTTATTGTACGATTTAATTATTCTATCATTTGAATATTTTTATTTTGGATTTAATTATTCTATCATTTGAATATTTTTATTTTGGATTTAATTATTCTATCATTTGAATATTTTTATTTTGATAACATTTATTGAAAAAACAAAATTAGAAATATTATTTATTTTACTCACTTTTAACCATTTTTTTACTATACGATTTAATTATTCTATCATTTGAATATTTTTATTTTGATAACATTTATTGAAAAAACAAAATTAAAAATATTATTTATTTTACTCACTTTTAAGCTTGCTTTATTTTATAACTTTAATATTTAAACATTTTTAATTATACAATTTGAGTATTTTATAATTTTTTTATTATATGATTTGATTATTTATTTGGTTGATGAGCAACTTGACTTTAGTTTGTACCTATCAATTAAAAATTTTAATTATTTTTTATAGAATGCATAACACTAAAATAAAAAGAAATTATTTTTAATTATCATTTTTAACTTAATGCATAACACTAAAATAAAAAGAAATGAAAAAAATGTCTTATATCCACATAATGAATATAGGATGTAATCTTGAAAATCCAATATGGCACAACACAACAAGAAGTTGAAGATTATGCTTTTTTTTCCATCAAAGTGAAAAAATAAATAAACGAGATAACTATGGAGTTGCTACATGTCTTATACTTTTTTTTTGGTCTAGTCCAATATCTCAAATCCTTTTTTGTTCAACTATGGAACAATGATCAATACAACAAGAATGGAACCCTCTCCTTTCCTAGTGGCCCAATATTTAACATGTTTTAATAATTGTTTAGAGACGAGGTAAGGTTTTTGTATACCTTCATTGCTAATTAGGATTACAGTTTTGAACCCTTTATATTCCTTTTGAAAGTCCACATATAATTTGCTCATGTGAATAATGGGAGTTGATGTGACATCCATTCAATACCATGATGATCAACAACATAGGTCAACTTGCAAGATGTATAACTTCTTCATATGAAATCCAATTGAGATGATGTTTATGTTAATAGAATGCTCTCAACATGTAGCATAATGTTGAGAGGTTAAAGAACATGTGGACAAATATTTGGCCTAAAACCCAACCATTTAATTGCTTGAACAACCTCTAGAAGTTTTAGGGACCCAACCAAAATAAGACATGTCCTTGAAATGGACCTTCCAACCAGCCTAGATCCAAATCCTAGGCTCTATCAAGCACCGAGAGGGATCAAATCTCCCGAGGTGCAAACCTCTGGTTGAATAGCTCCTTGAGTGCAATACTCGAGCCACCTAATTCTAAGCTCTAAAGTCTCTAGTTTAAGTCTCATATTTACTTTTTACTTCGTATTATTTTTTTGTTTATGGTCGACATAATATTTATTACTTTTTACTTTGTATTATTATTTTTGTAAACACTCTAAAGTCTCATATTTACTTTTTACTTTGTATTAAAAGTAAACAGTAAAGTCTCTAGTTTAAGTCTCATATTTACTTTTTACTTTGTATTATTCTTTTTTGTTTATGGTCGACATAATATTTACCACCTCATCCTAAGCTCTAAAGTCTCTAGTTTAAGTCTCATATTTACTTTTTACTTTGTATTATTCTTTTTTGTTTATGGCCGACATAATATTTATTACTTTTTACTTTGTATTATTCTTTGTTTACTTTGTATTATTTTGTTACTCGACTCACAAGATCTCCCCCATACTGGGTTGTAGAGCGCCTCTCGGCGCAACCAATATCTCCAATTTCTCCACTCATAAAGGACCAAAACAAATGACAAAATATGTAGTGATCCATTTTGGATCATATCTACCTATTTTGGGAGGCCTTTGATCCCCAAAATATATTATTGAAAGATGTGAGGGAATTTTTCCTTTATCTTCTCCATAGAGTACCATTTGCTTTGTCTAGCAGTGATTTTTTCAACCAAACTTGTCAGAGTTCATGCTACCCTTATCTATTTTTTATTTATTTCTTATGTGGAACTATATACTTTACTAACTTTGTTGGATACTATTTTCATGCAGCATTCTCCTAGGTGATACCATTGTATTCAAGCTTTTCCATTGGACATAAACATTTGGTTGAAGCTCATCTCATTATTGTGTTTTCATGTCATTTATGTAAGTTTAATTTTCCAAGTAGCATTTATATGTGTTGTTATCAGTTTCATGGCTTCAATATTGTTGTATTGGTATTATCAACACTCATTTAATATATTTCCTTGGTTACAATTTGAAAGGGAAGGAAGAATTACACACCATTGATCCATTCTTCTCACAACAAAATTGGCTACTCCACTATGTGTTTTTCTTATTTTTTGCATTTATAGGTTGTCTTTTTACTTATTAACTGATTTGGGGCTCTTGTAGGACCATTCTCTTGTTGTTCATTCCCCTAACCAGTGATTTTGTAGGTTCAAGGACCATTTTTTCTTTATTTCTTAGGCAGTGTGATTCCCGTCATCTATCCCACATGTATCAATGTGGATTTTTATTCGAAAGTTATGTTATTGTGTTGCTTTTCCTTATTTTCACCTAAATCACTTTCTTGTGTGGGCATTCAGACCTTGATCTTGCATTGTCACTCAAGTTGCAAGTTATCTTTGTCGTGTGACCTATTAAGTCTCAGGATACACTGTAGCATGACTAAGAGGCCCATTACACATGCAATGGAGGGAAATTTGTGTTTTCTTTTGATTTATTGATTCACAATTGTAGTTTACATGGATGTCCACACTCCAAAGTAGGGAGCAAAGTCATTTTTGCAACTCTCTTTTTCTAGGGATTGGGCTTTAAGGTTACCGACAACCTCCTAGATTACACTAGAGTAGATTACACAACTTCTTCATTGCTTTTAAGTTATAAGAAATTGTTAATCTAGGAATTTGAGTAAATTTGCAATAGCTTAAACTCTTGTTGTTTGCATATTTCTTCTTAAATCAATTTAGAATAATCTACACTTCGCACAAACAAGGGACCTAAAAAGTCTTGGAATATTAGTATGTTATTTTCATTGTTCCGATAAAGTGACCTTGGCAAACCAGAAAGGACTACAAGAGTGAAATACCTCCCTCTGTGATGGGCCTCATTTTGGTAGGTTGATTGGCCCATCTTTATGCCATCTAAAGGATTAATAGGGAGATATAAAGACGTATATGTGCATCATATAAATAAAAGTTTTGGTAATTAACCTTTACAATATTTTTATGTTTGATTAATGAATGTATATTTGATATTTAGTTAGTGTTGTCCCTCATTTGCTTTGAATTTCCCTAATTCTCGCTGATTGGTCTAACATGAGCACGCTTCAGCTGAAAGGTTGTGCAAACAGGTGGAGCATGTTGAATTATGGAGACTGTCATTGGTTTTGGTCATCAATGCTACATCCCAGGTACACAATGATATCTCCCAAACACAACCAAGCCCAAGATTAGTTCTAGGTGGCAGGTGACTATCCAAGTTTAGGAATTTAGTTTCAGTTAATTGCCCAATATTAGGGGCGAAGCACAACAACTCTTTTTGAATTTTTGTATAAATTAATACGAGTGGGAACAACCTGATGGTATACAATGATGTTGAAACTTTTATCCACATAGAGTTTGAACTATCTACTCATGTTCATTGTTTGGTTAATTGTTACATTCTCAATATGTTTTTTTTTAATGAATAGAAGCGTTGATATTTTCTAAGTTAGAGGTTATTCTTTAGGTTCTTGAACCGGTCTTAGGGTAGGCCTCCTTGATGCAATAAAAGAACCTTTGTAGTAGTTTATGTGATTCATCATAATAAATATTTAATTGTGATTTCTTTATTTATCTATGCATTTATATTACCTATAGTTTCTTGTGTGTTTCCTGTAGTTAGAAGATTTCACCATTTACATGTGATTTACTGATGATAGTTACTAGAATTTCCTTTTTAGTATTTAAGTGTTAATTTCTAGCTTACTTTAATTTGATTACATAAGAATGTTTTTTATTTGGATTATGCTTGGAAATATATTACGGAAACATTTAGTTGAAAAGCATTCTTTCTTATTACTTCTAAGAGCCTCTTACAATGTGATCAGAAAACCTTAATTCTCTTTCTTCCAAGCCTGAGAATAAGGTTAAACATCAATAGCATAGGGGAAGTAATATTTAGTGAATAAGGATTGAATCTAAAATATTTTTATCTATCAGATTGCATGTGCTAGAATTGGAACTTAGTTCCCTATAAGTTAAGTTGCATATATGTTGCACAACACCTCTAAAGTTTGTGAGTTTCTCATGTTGACAATTTAATGTCCAAAGTTAGGGATTCCAACATTCATTGTTGATAATATTTGGCTCACCACTTTTTGGCACTCTTGCCGAGGATGTGCTAAACATATAAGGGAAAATTAAAAAAAGAATAGTTTACATCACTTGAACAAGGTATAACTTCAGTACATTTTTACCAAAAACCCATGTTGTGACTGAAGAATGTCCAAAAGAAACATATTTTCAAAATTTTGAGTTTGTTGAAGAACCTGAAATGGATTATGGTGTTTTTTCAACCCTCTTGCACATCTGGAAGTTGATTAAGAGGAATCTCTAGTCAATATTCCCATAGAATAAGAAGAGTGACTATAGATATTTGAGTTTCCTATCATAAGATACAATAAACAAACTAGGATGAATAATATCAATCCTGCTACTCTCCCTAATTTCCATGGTTAAACCACAAAAGATCTAGATGCTTTTCTCTTTGAGTTTGAAGTAGTTTGCAAGACTTACAACTATTCCTTAGATGCTCAAAAGCTTAATATTTTCCCTTCTACTTTAAAGGACTTATTGTTAATATGGATTATGAGTTTAGAGGTAAATAATATATTTTCATGGGAACAGATGAAACAAAATCTCATAGTAAAATATAGGGACTACCGCAAAGCTAAGGCTGACAGAGATGAAATATTCAGGATGGTTCATGGAGAGAATGAATCCCTAGAGGAGTATGAAGAAATATTTCAACTAAGCTATAAGATGGCCCATAACTACACATTAGATGAAGAATTCATTAAGCTTGTGCTCCTTAGAGGGATAAGAGAAGAATTAATGGAAATTATAAATCCCTTATCCAATGGAGATATATTTCAACTGTATTATGCTGACATAAAGTGAATTTTAAAAAACTATTATAGGTTTGTTAGTAAGGAATGTAGGGGTAGTAGGAGTATTATTTCCTAGTCATCTAAACCCATATCCCCAAGCCTTACCAATTATGAGTTAGGAACTCTATTATATGACATGAAAACTAACATCTTGCACTCTCTTTCCATGTAAATGGATTCAATGCAAATCGAGAATAAAAAGGAAGAGGCTAAACATGCAATATTTATTTTCTGCCCTAAATGCGGAAAGAAGCATGAGAGAAACCAATTCCCATTAAACATAGTGGATGCTTGTGGGATATATGCCGAAAATCATGCAACTAATAGTTTCCCATTTCCGTCTTCCTTCAAAACTATGCTTCAAGGGTTAAGGATATGAAATAATATGGATCCACTTTGCTTCGTTAACCAAAGAAGGCTTGGTCACAAGACCTTTTCAATCCTATAACCAACATTCCAAGGGAAATTCACATCATCATCCAACTGGAGACCGCAAATATGCTTGATGCCATCACCCATTCCTATCCAAATTCCTACCCAATAGGAATCAAAACAACCTTAGATGTCTGCTCAACTAGCACCAAACCCTAATAACACTAGGTAGGTTCAACCTATCTACAACAATGAGGTGACCAATTTTTAGACATATTCCTTAAAGATAGTGAACTTTAATAAGTTAAATCTATGTTATGGAAAGGTATTACAATTTACCCTCAATCTCATGCCATCACTGAGTAATTGAAAAATAGACAAGGACCTCAAGATATTCGTGTTAATCAATTGGAAGGAAATTAGGTTGCATAATATAATCCAAAATACCAAATTTCTCAAACTCCTCCATTTCCTTAAATGCCAGAGTACAAAAAGTTTGGCAATTTAGATTATGCTTTTTTGGAGGAACTTAAAAAATTTGTGTGTGAAGATTCCACTCATTCAAGCCATTAAGCAAGTTCCAATCTACAATAAGTTCATTAAGGATACTTGTATCAAGAACCCTGGAAGGAAGAAAAAAAATCCTCCCACCATAATATCATAGGACAACTTGTAGATTTGATGCTTGAGAGAATATTCAACCCTAAATATTTAGATATAGGCATCCTAGTAGTGAATGTCCATATCAATAAAACCATCATACAAAAAACTATTGTAGAATTAGGAACAACAATCAATGTCATGACCAAGGATACAACATTGAAATTAAATATGAATTCATTTTTTAGGCACGCACCAACTATCCTTCAGTTAGAAAACAATTCATTTGTGTGTCCAAAATGAGTCTTAGAAGACTTTATTGTGTCAATAGATTCATGGGAATACCCTGCAGACTTCATAGTCTTACAAATCAAATACAAGCTTAGTGGGTATACTCTCATTTTAGGTAAACATTGGTTGGAAACATTTGATGCCTACATTTGTTGTAGGGTAGGAGATATGAACATCACAAATGGTGTTTATTAAATTAAATTAGCCATTTATCCACTTTCCAAGCCACTCATTGACACATAAAATCCTATATGGCTACAAGAAGATGATCATTTTGATCAGACCATCCATCCAATCCTTATTATAGATACAACTCTTGCACATAGATATCCTGATGAAGATACACTCATATTGAATTTCATACATAATCTTTATCCTATCCCTAAAGTGATTGAAAAGATCTTCATTCAAGAAGAACCCTAAAGTGATTGAAAAGATCTTCATTCAAGAAGAATGGAAAATAACTGTAGTCCTGAAGGATCCAAAATATCCTTGGCAAAGAGTGTTTTCAATAGAAGAGAAGAAGTCATTTTCTAAGATACTTGAGGTTTCCTTAGGAAATACTTTAAAGATCAATAAGAAAATAGATCCTGAATAAGAACAACTATTAAGAGTCGTCTCCAAACATAGTGCAACATTCCCTTGGGACTATATAGACATTTGCAAGCAACATATTTATATCAAAGAAGATGATTTACCTGTTAGGAAACCTCAAAGGAGGATGAATCCAACTTTAAAATATTTTCAAGGAGGAATTATAAAAACTCTTGGATGTTGGTTTCATCTATTCCATTTATGATATTGAGTTGGTGTTCCCTTTAGTCATAGCTCCAAAGTAGGGAGGAAAATGGAGAATTTTTGTTGACTATAGAGAGCTCAACAAAGAAACTAAAAAGGACCACTTTCCATTACCTTTCATTGACCAAGTGTTGGATGCATTATTTGAAAAAAAAAATTATATTTTCTAGATGGTTTTAGGGGGTACAATCAAATCCAAATCCATCGAGAGGACTAGGGTAAGACCAATTTTACTTGTCCTTGGGGTACTTTTGCTTATAGAGTTCTCCCATTCAACTTATGCAATGCTCTTGCAACTTTCTAAAGACCTATCCTAAGCATATTTATAGACTTTGTACATGAAAGTATAGAAATCTGCATGGATGATTTTACACCCTACGGGGAAACTAGGAAAAATTTTAGGGGCCAAATTCATCCCATGGGCTAATTTTTGAGGTTTTTTCCAAAAACATATTTGCCATTTTTCATTTTTTTCCAATATGATTTGCCCAAATTCAATAGGATTACAATTTTTTACTCTAAAAAACACCAAAATTGTCCAAAAATGATATGAAACCATTATAAATTTGAATATTTTTAAAAAATATAGTCAAACATTTTATGGTTGGAAATTTGATAATTTGTAAGATTCGCCATGGTTTCTAAACTTCAAGAAAATTATGTATCCTTAAATTTTTCCCAGAGGGAACCTTTCAACAAGATTTAGATAACTTAGAGAGCGTGCTAATAAAATGCATTGAAATGATCTTATGTTTGAGTAATGAAAAATGTGAAATGATCATGAATGAAGGAATACTCTTAGACCATCATGTCTACTCCCAAGGAATTAGAGTTGATCAATCCAAAATTGAAGTCATCAAAAACTTGCTCCCGCATCCAAATAAAAAAGGATGTAAGAAGTTTTCTAGGGAATGCATGCTATTATAGAAGATTTATAAAATACTTTAGCTAGACAACTACACCTATGTTTGCTATTTGCTAACCAAGCATGCAAATTTTGTGTGGACAAAGGAATGTATGAGAGCATTTGCATGCATAAAATAAAAAATCACGACATATGTTTTGTAAGGGTCCAAGTGGGGCATTCCATTCCACATACATTGAGATGCCTCTAAAAAGGCTATTGGAGCAATCTTTTGACATCAAGAGAACAAATATACATTTTCTATCTACTACATCAACCAGAATTTATCTGGAGCTAAGGTTAATTACACTGTGATAGAAAAAGAATTCCTTGTTGTGGTGTACTCCATCAACAAATTTCGGCACTACATCATAGGTTATCTAGTGTATATACATACTAACCACTCAACCATAAGGTATTAAATAAAAAAACCCAATTTTAATGGTAGAATTATTTAATGGTTGTTACTTCTACAAGACTTCAACTTAACCATTATTGATAAACCAAGTAGGATTAATGTTGTTGCAGATTTTATCTAACCCATACTACAAATTGATAAATTGTTGAAGTTCATCTCTTTTCTATCTCAGTCCAAACGACATGGTTTGCTAATATGGAAAACTATCTAGCCACATAAAATCTTCGACAACACATTAGCTATCAAGAGCATTATAAAATCATCAAAAAGAGCACAACTTATACTTGGATCAAGGGTCTCTATTCAAACAAGGTTTGAATCAAATATTTATAAGGTGTGTGAGAGAATATGAAGTGCATGACATCTTGCATGCATGCCATAATGAACTCTATCAGGGAATTTATGTATAAAAAATAACAACTCATAGGATCATATAGATAGGTTACAACTGGCCTACCCTCCACAAAGATGTTGAGCAATATATTTCAAGATGTGATGAATGCCAAACAATGGGGAAGCCTACAAAACTAGATGAAATGCCTTTGCTACCTCAAGTCTCATCTCAACCATTTTATAAATGGTGCCTGGGGTTAATCAATCCCCCCTCTAATTGGAAGAATTATATTTTGGTATGTAATGACTACTTGAAAAGGAGGGTATAAGTTTAAGGCCCTAAAGGTTGCAGATGATCAAGTTGTAGAAATGTTTTTGGTTGAGAATATTTATATTAGTTTTGGAGTGCCAAGGGAACTAGTCACTAACCGAGGTTCTCTGTTCACATCAAATTTGATTGAAAATACCATGCATAAGAATAAGATCAAACATAGGAAATCATCTGCATATCATCCCCTACAAAAAAATGGTTAAGAAGAAGTGACTAACATAGAATTTAAAAATATACTCATTAAGATAGTCCAACTTCATAGAAAATATTGGGCAAGTAGATTGACTAAAGTAGTATGCATATATAATACAAGTTGGAAGACTATTGCAAGGTTCGCCCCTTATGAATTAGTCTATGGAAAGAAAATGATGTTTCCTGTGGAATTTGATGTAAAGACATTAAGAACAATTACAGACCTGAACCTAGACTTATCTTCATCATAGAAAGAAAGAATACAACATTTTAATGCTCTATATGAATTCAAATAAGTGGCATTGTTTCATATTGAAGTAGTTCAACAAAAAAGAAAATTATGGCATGACAAATTCATCAAGACTAAAAACATCAAGGAGGAGATTGGTCACTTCTATATGATTCAAGGTTTGTGGAATTTAAAGGGAATTTGAGAACAAGATGGCTTGGTCTCTATCATTTTGATATGGTGCAGTCAAGATAAAGACCATAGATGATGTTCAAACACCTTTGTTAGTCAATGCTCATAGGTTAAAGGTATATAAAAATCCCATGTCAAAAGAAGAGTTCTCAAAGAAACTATACAAGAAACATTTAAGTCTAATTGAGGGAAGCAATGCCCTCATTTCTATCTAACAATATCTGTCTTTGTTATTAATAAAAAAAAAGAGAAAAGTTGTTAGAAAGGCGAGATGGGTTCAAATTGTATTAAATGAGGCCACTTTGATCAACAAAATAGGAATCCTAGGAGGAAAACGTTGGAATAAGGATGATAGAGAGATAGCGAACCAAGAAAAGAAATATTTCTTCAAAACCCATGAAAAGCATGAAGAATATGAATGGGGGTAAAAAGAGACACTATGTCGATTCCATAGGATGAAGTCGCATCTTATATGCTTAAGTACAAGACCTGTGGAGGAAGTATAAGAATTATTTATGCTTATCATTTCAGGTTTCTAAACCTATTAAGGAATCTTACTCATTGGAATCCAGAACAAAGCATTAGCATTCCTTACTTTTGGTTACATTCTTTGGGAGAAATGAATCTCAAACACTAGCATTTTTTAGCAAAAAATACGATGGCATATATGTCCGATTTTCGACATCATACTATCGACCATTCGACAAGCACCATATTTTTTTAACGTCAGTGGAACTTCAGTGAATATCCGACATTAAAATGCCCGATCGGATATCTGACATCCTCCAATTGGATATCCGACAACTACTCTTTTACCATACCCATCAGATATCTGATAGGTATCACCTTATAAGAGGTCGGATATCCAACAAAATACCCATCAGATATCCGACGTTGTTGACATCAAATACTTACTCCTTTAGCCATTGGTGGTATAGCAAAGGCATGGATTCTTTGTAAGGGTATGTTGGATATCCGAAAGGTATCACCTTATAAGAGGTCGGATATCTGACAAAATAGCTATCATATATTCAACGTCATTGACATCAAATACCGATGCCTTTAGTCATCGGTGGTATGGAAAGGACGTTGGATTCTCTATAAGGTAAGTCGGATATCTGATGTCCTTTGCATTGTTAAAAGTCCAATATCCGATGTCTTTAGCCTTCGGTGGTATGGCAAAGGTGTCAGATTGTTTGGGAGGGACATTCAAATATTGGACAGAGGTTTTGTATTTAAAAAGAAAAAAAAAACTTCCATTTTATGGATTTTTCAAGTCGGTACACTTCTATAGACTTATGCTTAAGGGTGGAGAGGGGATTGTTAGCAATTCAACTCTGATCATTAGCTCACTTATCTCTATATTCTTCAAGTGTTATGAATTGACCCTCTAAAGCTCATTTATCTCTATATTTTTTTAAATGGTACATTGGATGTCATCACATATGGATCCTATAATACAAACATGAATGTTTTGTTTGCAATATGTTATATCCTATCATCCTTTTTGGATCTTAATTGTAATATTTGTGTTGTGTCTAGTTGTATTTATAATTTTGGTCTTGATGTTTATGAAGCATTCCTATTAAAATGTTGCTTGGTTGTTTTGCTTGTGCTTCACTCATTAAGATTTTGTGTTTTTTGTTGTCAAGGTCATGTTTTCATTTATAAATACTAAGTGGTTCTAGTGTTTGAAATTGAGAGAAATCCTTTGCCTAGTATAGGTACTAGGTTATTGGTTTAGAAGGTATGACTATTTTTGGTTATGGAAAATCCAATGGGAAGGTGTGACCTTTGTAATTCAAAGGTGAATGATTCACCTATGCAATGGTTTTAGTTTTTTTCATCTATTAATATCTAATATTTATGGCCACAATTAACAACTAGCATACCAGGTATGGCATTTAACACAAGGTGAATTTTTTTCTAATCATGCTATTGATGTAAGAAGCATTATTGCTTGTCCCTAAAACAAACCTATTAATGTAATATGTATCTAGACATTGAAGCTACATATTGATGTCTTAAAAGTAAATATTAAGTAAAAGAGGAGGATATTGTCCTTTATGTCAATCAGTAGGAAGTGTTCCAACTATGAATTGGGAAACATGACTTCCTTGGTTGAGAATTGGAGTTTTGCATAGTGCAATACTATTTGATGTTTTCTTATTTACCCGATTAAGAACACGTATCATTTTGATATGCACAAGGTATAATATTATTAGGTTCTTGTTTTCAACTAGTATATGATAATAAATCAATCATCATATAGACAAGGTTGAAAGGATAAGATAAAATGTATGGTGAAAACTACAAAAGATTTGTAAGATTCTACTAATTGCACATGACATTGTCTTCTCCTTAACCAAAAATACAACTACATACTTTTTTTTTACCAGTTAAAACTAAGCACATATAAAAAGAACAAATGCCAAACTCACTAATTTTCCATTTATTCCTTCATGATCACTTGGATGAGCCTCATAATCCACATCTGGAAGACCATCAAGAAAACCAAATTTATAATATATAATCATGATACACATCCTTCCAATTAAAAATTAACACTGTTATATTGTAAGATCTCACCATGGGTAGCCAATATGGTCTCCTTATTCTGCAAATAAAAGGAAGAAGGTAGAATATATAATAAAAAAGAGTTTTTATAACATACTAACAGACTAGATAATAATAAAAATCAATAAAGAAATAATCTTATAATTAAATATTACCTTGATGTTTGTCTCTTTCTCCCACATTTCTATGTACCCTTAAAAAAGGACCTCGATTCCATGGAGAAGTATGTTATACAATGAGTCTACAAATTTATCAAGGGTTTTCATACAATGAGTCTACTACAAATTCCATGGAGAAGTATGTTATGGATCATATTTATAATTTGACAAGTGGAAAAATAACATATTAACTAATCCTATTGTTGATGGGTTAGTAAATTTCAAGAGCATCCATTCCTTTGATATTGATTCTGAATAATCATTAAATGAGTAGTGGAAAAAGCGACGAGATATCTTCTCTATTGCAGGATTATTGGACATAATGGAGAGGATGCAAATGATCTAGAGGATTTGAGACATATCTCATTCAAATATTCTCAAGGAGATTCCAAGGAAATTAAAGAGAAGGGTAAGGATATTGGTTCCAGTGCATCATTTACTCAGCCTTTGAAGTTGTGGAAACTCGAAATTGGTTATGAGGACCAAACAAACATCACAACAAGCTCCAAGAAATTGTCAAAATTTAGATGACACGCGAGTGGGTTATAGAAAGGCAGCATCGTAGCCATTCATTAAGCTCCTCTCTGTTTCGAGAATAATTTAATATTCTCTACTAAATAGGTGCAACCACGTGAAGGTGGAATCTCTTATGGCCCCTCCCCCCCCCTCACATCTCTCAATTCCCCATACCCAATGCATGTACTTGAAAAAAAATTACATGCAAATTCATGCATATTTCACCATAAACAAACATCTACCATTCATTCAATAAAAGCTAACATTCATTAAACCATTCTTTCAATCAGTCAACACATTCATTCAATAAAAGCTAACATTCAATAAACCATTCATTCATTTAGTGAACACATTCATTCAATAAAATATAACATCCAATAAAGGTAACAGTTTACTACACTGAATCATTAAACCATTAAACCATTCGTTCATTCAGTAGGCAAAAAATCATGTAGGACATAATATTATCAAAGATAATTCCACAATATTTCTTCAGTCACGACTTTCTAATTTTTCTTCTCTTTACAAAATCAACAAGAAGCTCATCTTCTGGAACTTGTCCTTCAGTTCTTGCTACTTCATCAACTTGTCGTGATGTCTGCCTGGTATAGTGCTCGCGAGATGGATTTTGTGGCAAGGGGTTCGGATTTGCTTCCATAATGTGAAAATGTTACATCGATATATTTTTTTATAATTATAATGACAAGTATTTCATTTAAAAAAAACATTACAAAGGTGTTTTTAACCTGTTGTGGCCACATCATGTTCTTCATATTCCTGTCCAGGCTCAACCTGTACAGTGTGACCCTCTAAATGCTCTACAGTTGAAATATGGATAAGTACAATTAATGTTCACCATATGCAATGCTATATATAAAATTGTAGCATATGAATAAATTTATTACCAGGATTCGAAGCATGATCTTCGATTTGTTTTTGTTCATCCTCAACATTAAGGGGATCATTGTTTTCCTGCTCAAAACATAGTCAATATTTTATGTCAATTATTTATAACAAATAGATTGCACAAGTAATAAATCTTCATTAAACTATATAGATTTTATATACCTGTGCACCAGATGGATTACCAGAAGACCGTGTTTGCCCAGACAAGATTTTTCGGCGTTCAACAACAGCTTCAAAGTCGTGCTGGAAGCCAAGCTTCAGGTCTTCCTCAGTGGGCACTTCTTTGAATCAGTTGGCCTACATATTTGCATAACTTCATTAATTTACATTTTGCGGCGCAATAAAATGAAAATAATTTGCAATTTATTATTTGGATGCATTATTGGTTTTCCGATACTTACAATTCGTGCCGCCAAATTCAAATAACCACTAGGCCCAAGCTTGTGCTGACCAATCTTTTATAGTCTTTCCATTGTGGCCTTCAATGTGTCTGACAACCTATGCAAGTGTTGAAATACGTTAGATGTTCCAAATTCGATATAAGAATTAATAATAATAATAAGGTTTAGAATTACATTGTGGAAAGTATTGTATACCTCCATGTGCCTGGTGGTAGCTTTCCTTCTTTTCTCAGAGCCCTCTCCTTTCCATCTTCCACAAGGGATTTACACTTTCTTGCTGGAATCATCGAAGGGCGCTCATAAATAGGGTTCCTTTATAGGTGAAACCTATATTGGTCTTGGAAAATATTCATATGTTGTCCAGCCTTCTTTAGGACCATGGCTCAATCAAAGGTCTTGTTTCCGAACAGGCCAACCAACCGATTAGTGAGCTCATCTTGTAAATTTTCCGTTTGTCTATCCCACCTTGTGCGGATGGTGGGCCCGAAGATCTCCAAGGACAAATCATTTAGATGTTTATAAAAAACATCATTTTCTGCAAAATGATCATTCCATCATTAGTTGGAAAAGAATGTTTTATCGGTATATTACAATCAAATTATAAACACTAACTTGAACAATGTATAATTACCTGGGATCTTCTCTATCTTTATTGGAACGAGATATTCATCCACCAAAAATGTTGCATGTATTGTACCTGTGCTAGTGACATGGGAAGATCCAGGAAATGTTTCTTCAGCAATATCAATACTAATAGGCTCTGCATCGACCCCTTCTTCTACACTATCTATTGCACGTCGATCACTAGCGGGTGCACTCTCTATTGGCCTCGGGGGTGTCGTGGAATGTGTTGCCGACTGTTCAGTCGAAAACAATGGTGCATGATTCAATGTACGTGGATTCGTTTTCTCATGTGACGACGGATCTCCATGAGCATCACTGGGGCCAACACTACCTTGACCAATAGTGTGTGGTCGCAAAACATCTTGTAAATACAAACCATATTTTATAAGTTCACTATCATATAAAAGTAAAAATTATATAGTTCTAAATGAATTTATATTATGATTCAAGATTCCGCAACTTACTTGCAAGGCATGAGATCTCTTTACCAAAACTTCAACCTTGGCTTTAATCTCATATGTTTGTGGATCAATGAATAGTAGACCAAGGATATCCTCATTAATTTTTTTCAAGATTTTCTCTGTCATTTTAACCGAGTCTAAAGAAGAACCAATGTCAACATCCCACATCAAATCATGCACATCAAAAGCTATTGATTACTGTGATGTTGTTTCATACGCCGAATCATTGGTCTGCAACAAAAATATAAAAAAACATTACTAACGTAAAAGCAATAGACTGAGGAAAAAAGTATATTAAAAAAACATATATATCATGATAGATTCCTAAAATTACAACTAGGTTTACCTGATTCCTAGATGATGTTGTCGTCAGATCCACAGCTGGGGAATTGCCCCGATCATCCCTTGCAAAGAAGAAGTAAAAAACATTATCATAATGAAATCAATATACACACTAAAAATACATATAAAAAAACATTATGTTACATATTTTATTAGTACAATTCCAATGAATTATACATGTTGCTTGATCGAGGATTGTGATCTACTCATCGGATTAATGGTTATAGGTGACCTTCCTCGATCTACTAATAGAGAGGTGCCCCTTACAGAACCCTAAATCAAAAACATAGAAAATATTATCTAAACAAAACCAAAATATTCACTGAAACAATATAATAACAAAACATTTTGACGTATTTAAATTGTACAATTACAAACAGGTTTACCTGTTGCCCCGAGGTTGTTGTCGTCTAATCAACAACGAGGTGGCTTCCCCGATCAACACTTTGCATCAAATATAGATAACATTATATAAACCAAACGAATATACTAATGAAAAAACAGAGCAAAAAAAAACTCTTTTTTCATATTATATTTTTACTATTACAAAGATGTATATACCTGCTGCCTCGAGGCAAGTTTGGTATGATCTACTGCTAGGGAGGTTCCCCTTATAGAACCTTGCATCAAAAACATAGAAAAAATTACCTAAACGAAACCAAAATACTCACTGAAACAATATAATAAGAAACATTTTGACGTATTTAAATTGTACAATTACAATCAAGTTTATCGGTTGCCCCGAGGCTGTTGTCATCTGATCAACAGCCTGGTGGCTTCCCTGAACAACAGTCTGCATCAAATATACATAACATTATATAAACCAAACGAATATACTAATGAAAAAACACAGCAAAAAAAAACTAGTTTTTCTTATTATTTTTTTACTATTACAAAGATGTATACCTACTGCCTCGAGGAATTTGTCCTCCTCTGACTATCCGCTAGCTGGGATTTTCCCCGATCACTACCCTGCGAAGTAAATATAGAAAATTTAAATAAAATAAACTAACGAAAAATCCTTAAGATGTTAAATTCATTAATAAAAGGTTGGGTAAATTGTTAGATGTACCACTCCCATAGTAACCGTGTTTGTATCTACTCGATTCAAATTGTAATTAATAAGCAAATCTTGTTCCCCTGTAGCTATTGATTTAATGGTGCATACAAAAACACGGTTTCCTTCACACCCCTCAAATTCATAGTTGGGTTGCTTAATTGTAGACCTTGGTTGTGTACTATTTATAAACCCTGCAATATTCCCTGCGGCCTTTGGCCTTCCGTCAATGTACAATGTTGCTCCTTTATTTTGATCTTTGTCTTTCAACTATAAATGGTTTGTTGACAATCCATATCTATGCATACTTCGCGTATATTGGACCACCAGCATCCTATATTTGTATTTGTAACAGGTTCCAACATACTCCATCAATTATGTACATCTGTCGTAACCGACCTTTATTCCATCCATGTAAAACAACCCCAAACCATGTAATGACGACGGTGCAATTCGATATATCCTCTCGTTCACACAAAAATATGTGTTCAGTTGAGGAAGATCCTTGGGTACCCATTGTTTCACTATATGTCTATACCTCAAGGGCACCTCGATGTCACCTATTGTCTCATCATCATAGGAACATGACCCCCCTTCAGCAAGAAAAAAATCCATGCGTTTATGGAATTTTCTTCTGATCTTTTGACATCTAGTTGATAAAACTCTTGTAGACCTATTGAATGTCTCACTTTCCTCTAGCATTCCTAAACTCCCCTCGCTCGAGGAAGATAAATCTGACAAATACCTATTTGGTTCTACCTGCACCATGGGAAAAAAGTTCAGATAGGACTTCAAGGCATAGCACCTTTTATAAGGTGATGTGTAGCGCCTAGGTGCAGGTAAACTCATTTCTTTTATTACATCCAATAAACAAGTACCACTGAAACTAAATAAAACAACATTAACACAACATAATTTTCATCTCTTTCGAATTTTCCAAATTAACACTACCAGTTGGTTCATTGTGTTAAAGTAATCTTTAGTAACATGTAATTTCTAACAATAGTTAGAAATTAACCATTGTGGGGAATAGAAGGTCAAATAATGTCAAATATATGCAATAGCTCCTTGTAACTACCTCTTAAATGCAATAGCTCCTTGTAACTACCTCTTGTAACTCAAATAGGACCTCTAAATGGTATGATAGCAAGCAATCTTCCTAACTAAGGTCTGGAAGGTGGTACGAACAAATCAAGATCGGAGAAATGACCTTATCAACCACACGCCAAGGACAAGGTACCACAAGACCAATAAACAAGAGGATGTAAGGACCAAAAATAAATCAACCATTGTGGGGAAGGTACAAATAAGGTCAAATATATATTGCAATAGCTCCTTGTAACTACCTCCTGTATGCAATAGCTCCTTGTAACTACCTGTTATTTGACATGCCAAAGAGATAGAAGGTCAAATTATGCCAAATATATGCAATAGATCCTTGTAACTACCTCTTATATGCAATAGATCATTGTAACTACCTCTTGTAACTCAAATAGGACCTCTAAAATGTATGATAGCAAGCAATCTTCCTAACTAAGGTCTGGAGGGTGGTACGAACAAATCAAGATGGGATAAATGACATTATCAACCACACGCCAAGGAAAAGGTACCACAAGACCAATAAACAACATGGTGTAAGGACCAAAAGTAAATCAACCATTATGGGGAAGGTACAAATAAGGTCAAATATATATTGCAATAGCTCCTTGTAACTACCTCTTGTATGCAATAGCTCCTTGTAACTACATGTTATTTGACATGCCAAAGAGATAGAAGGTCAAATAATGTCAAATATATGCAATAGCTCATTGTAACTACCTCTTATATGCAATAGCTCCTTGTAACTACCTCTTGTAACTCAAATAGGACCTCTAAAAGGTATGATAGCAAGCAATCTTCCTAAGTAAGGTCTGGAGGGTGGTACGAACAACTCAAGATGGGAGAAATGACCCTATCAACCATATGCTAAGGAAAAGGTACCACAAGACCCATAAACAACAGGGTGTAAGGACCAAAAGTAAATCAACCATTCTGGAGAAGGTACAAATAAGGTCAAATATATATTGCAATAACTCCTTGTAACTACCTCTTGTATGCAATAGCTCCTTGTAACTACCTGTTATTTGACATGCCAAAGAGATAGAAGGTCAAATAATGTCAAATATATGCAATAACTCCTTGTAACTACCTCTTGTAACTCAAATAGGACCTCTAAAATGTATGATAGCAAGAAATCTTCCTAACTAAGGTTTGGAGGGTGGTACAAACAACTCAAGATGGAAGAAATGACTCTATCAACCACACGCCAAGGACAAGGTACCACAAGACCAATAAAAAACAGGGTATAAGGACCAAAAGTAAATCAACCATTGTGGGGAAGGTACAAATAAGGTCAAATATATATTGCAATAACTCCTTGTAACTACCTCTTGTATGCAATATAGCCTTGTAACTACGTGTTATTTGACATGCGAAAGAAATAGAAGGTCAAATAATGTCAAATATATGAAATAGCTCCTTGTAACTACCTCTTATATGCAATATTTCCTTGTAACTACCTCTTGTAACTCAAATAGGACCTCTAAAAGGTATGACAGGAATCAATATTCCTAACTAAGGTTTGGAGGGTGGTATGAACAAGTCAAGACGGTAGAAATGACCCTATCAACCACACGCCAAGGACAAGGTACCACAAGACCAATAAAAAACAGGGTGTAAGGACCAAAAGTAAATCAAGCATTGTGGGGAAGGTACAAATAAGGTCAAATATATATTGCAATAGCTCCTTGTAACTACCTCTTGTATGCAATAGCTCCTTGTAACTACATGTTTTTTGACATGCCAAAGAGATAGAAGGTCAAATAAAGTCAAATATATGCAATAGCTCGTTGTAACTACCGCTTATATGCAATAGCTCCTTGTAACTACCTCTTGTAACTACAATGTATGAGTGCTTTCCAATACAAAGTAGTAGAATTAAAATCTTGTATGATAGTGTGTGGGGACTATGCCTTTCACAATATGAAACAGAGCATTAGGTATCTTAGAAAAGGAAGTTATGATGCAAGTTTTAAGTCAATATTTGACACTAGAGAAGACTTGATTTTGACAACCAAATCTGCAAAACTATTGGCACAAATGGTAAATGATTTCATTTTAAAAGGATGCAATAAGACTTGCAAAATATACAAAGTAAAGCGCAAAGAATGATTACAACAAAAGTGTTAATGCAAGTAAAAGCTTAACAGAAAAACACATATCTGATCACCAACAATTTTTTCTGGGAGGACAAGTCTTAACTACTTAATACAAAAAATAAAAAATAAAAATAAAATTCAACTTCTCACCTTTAACACCACCAAATGGTCACCATGTTATAGTAAGCTTCAGTAACATGTAATAATAAAATTGTTTAATTTACAAGAAAATAAATACGTGAAGATACTTACCTGGGTGTAGACATTTCCTATAATATACTCAGAAGAGTTACTTTTAGAAATGACTATGGCTCTTAGAGGCTAGTCAACTCTAGGAACCAAGTGACCCTATTATAGGGTTAGTACAAACTTGAGAGAGCGAGATGACTGGGCTATGGTACAGCCAATCAAATAAAGTCAATGACATTCAAAAGGATCAATACACTCGCAATAAATATCAACCCTTAATAAGTCTTGGCATCACAAATAAAACTCAACAAATATATATAACCACAGATCAAGAACTACAAACAAAATCTGAGCATATAAAACAAAGGTCAGTAAAAAAAACAAAATAACTTAAAAACTCAGTCCAATATGCACATACAATATTTTGTCCCTCATAGATGAGCTGACAGCCAGTAGACTGAGGCCAAAGAGACTCACAGCCTCCACGTATGAGTACAGAAAAGGGTAAAACAAACCCTTAAGACCTCATGACCCTTACTAAAACAACCAACAAAGAAAAACTAGGGCTCACGGGTGATTCTGAGTGTCACAACCTCCCCAATAGGAAGAAGGAGAGCAGATCAAAAAACATAGTATGAAGAAAGGTTACCAATAAAATCTCAATAACCTTCAAACCTCAAAAACAGATCTGAAAAATAAAAGATAAAAAAATAAAAAATAAAAATAAAAAATAAAAGTAAAGTAGAATGTATTAGGTGGGTACCATGGTTACACAATTAAATAGGTGAGGGTACAAATACCAACCAGTAAGGTACAAGTAAAAAATACAAGAGTGGGTATAAAGACTCATAACCCTTAGAACTAAGGGGGTGTACCTCAAATGTGGACAAGCTACCATAGTTATACCCATAAGACCAAAAACATAAAAGGGGGTACAAATCAAAAGATAACTCAAGATGAGTAAAATACCCAAAAGATAAAAGGAAAGGTACCACAAAAAAATTATCAACAAAATGAAAGGACCAAAAGTCAATCAACCAAGGTGGGGTACAACCAATCATCTCTCTCTCAAATGTACCAGTGTTCCATATAACTTGAAAGTTCATCATCACTGTAAAAGGAAAAGTCCACACGGATGATGTGATCATGTTGTCCTCTAGATTTCTCCTAAGGTCGAGCGTTAGTGGATCCATCAAGGGGTTCCCAGTCCCTTGAGAACGCCATCTAACTCAACCATCTCGAAGACCTGGGAGAAGAGGACATCACACATTATCATATTGGTAACTGTTCGTGTAAGAACTCAAAAACCCTAAAGCAATCGAGCGTGCATAAGGGGAGATAGGAAAATAAAAGGCTTGCAGGCAAAAAAAGCAAGCTTAAAAACTATACTGAGACCGATGTCACAGTAAGTGAGCTACAACAAAATGGCCAGAATGCCAACAGACAACACTACAAAAATAAAAAAGACCCTCTAGAAGGTGAAATAGCAAGCAAACTTCCTATTTAGGTTTTGGAGACCTCAACAGATCGTATCCTTCACAACGTGATGAAATCCAAGTCGAACAATATGAAGTGAGAGACCAAAAGTGGAAGGATATCCCTCTACCGAAAGGGATCCTGGGTATAATAATCCTAGAAGAAAAGCCACTAAGCTACCTCGTTCATGACACGTCCGAGAAGTTTAATTGGATCTTCTTCCTTTGAGCCCTTGTATCACCTATACGGAAAATACAAGGAAGACAATGGAGAGGTGTCCTTAGGCGCTAAGTGGAGTGCAGCATTCCACAAAGTCCATCCAGAAGCAGTCCTTGTTGCTTGCTCCTGTGGAACTGGGGGCCCTCTCAACAAATTGGTCGATGACCGTGTCAAGAAATACAAGAGGATTTTAGTACCCTAAAGGACAACAACTATGTCTTAGATGAAAAGTGACAAGGGGGAATTATTTGGATTCCTATCCCTGGTGTCCTACCTAACTAACTGCTTATTTTGTATTCTCAAGTGAGGTTAAAATGTGTTGAGTTAGGGATATAAATTTTAATGGTTTGTTGTCTTACTCAATTAGGTATTGGAAGTGAAACTCAATGGTGTGATGACTCGACTCAAACCATGCATAAGTGAATGAATCAATGCACTTTTCTTTTTGATGAAAAACTAGCTACAAGAAGGAGAGAGTTCTTCGATCCAAAAAGAAAAATAAACACAAGCACAAACTTTTCAAAGAGAAAAACTACAAATTTTTGTATTTTTTCCTTTTATGCCAAACTAGAACTACTCTTTCAAAGTAAATGAATCCAACAATAACTTTCTTCTACTTCTAATCAGTAAAATGCATGACAAGTAAATGGAAATATGGCTTCTATTTGCAATGAAACTTGTGATTTTTAAACGAAGGAGAGGATAGGGTTTGAAAAACATTTCTAAGGCAATTGTATGAATTGAAATGCAAATAATTTTTTCCAAGTAATAAAAATTCAGCCGACTCACAGGGAAGACAAAGCTTAACAAATATTCTATGAGATTCAAGAGCAAGCTTCAAAACTTGTTACACACAACACATTGATGGATGGACTTGGAAAGTTGGTAATCTTAATGAGTGTTTTAAGTTATTTGAGCTTATGAAAGATAATAGTCATCTTCTTGATATGGCTACATATACCACTCTCATGGATGGACTACGCAAGGAACGCACACCCCAAGAGGCTAATAGTCTATTACATGAGATCTTAAAAAAGGTTTGACATGACACTATTACATATTCAACATCCCACTCTCAGCCTCTGTGAAGATATCACTGAAACACATTGGGCAAGATTCAGTAGCAGTGAATGGCTTGCAATTGAAGAAGTGATCCGAGTGCATTTGGTATTAATGCACTAGCAAGCTATCTGAAACAGGTTTAGTGATCCGAGTGGAATTTCCATGAGTATTCCAAGTGATTACTTCCATGACTAACCAACTTTTATGTCTTGACTTGAGGGTTGTTTGGAATTTATAGCTTGCTTTGGCATGCCTTCTTTTTGTTATGTTTTTTTCTATTGAAGTTGGGTGAAATATTTTGTTGCATTCATTGAATGTTCGGACTCCATATCTATGGAGTAATTTTTCCTATTATACTACACAATAAGTAGTAATGCTTTCCATGGCATGTCTTAGTTACAGTGCATCTTTTTTAATTATACATTTGCAACTACTTGAATGTCTAGTCTTTGCAGTCCAAATTGAGTAGCTAAGACAAGTATTATCTTGGTGTCCATCTGCTCTAAACTTGCAACAATCAACATGATTTGCAAGTTGTCATGGGTATGCCTCTTGGAGAGGATAATCAGATTTATTTGCAAGTTGTCATGGGTATGCCTCTTGGAGAGGATATCGAATGGGGAGCATTCCAAATTTGTAGTCATAATTTATTTCATTTGCAGCCAAGGCAGGTGAATTCGATTACATCTCTAGATGTTCAACAACAAGCAATAGGAGTTGGTTTATTCTATGGGAACACATCCCAAACAAATGCATTGGCTAACTGAGTTTAGGGAACCTTTTTTCCATTTACACAGGGAGCCCTAGGCATGGGAGCTTCAATGTTACAACTGTTGTCAAGCAGTACCCAGAGGGAAAGTATTTTCCCTGAAATATCTAGTCAACCAGAGTGCCATTTTTGTTGAAATTTTCAGCTTAGGTAACAGTTTACTGCATTTTGTCATTTCCAGGTCTGATATTTCCTTGTAAATCGGAGCTTAGTATCTTCATAATCGTTGTTATAGCCATTAATTAGTTCCATAGCAAGTTCATGTAATAGCAAGTTCATGTAATACTAAAGCTACTTATATGTGATTCTTTGGTAAGTGGCTACATCAAATTTCATGAAATAGATTCCTAACAATGAGTGACAAGGAGTTTCATCCATAGAAAAAAGGAAGCCCACAAGGGGATAATAAGATTCAATCTACAAAGTTGATGTTGAGGACAAGTTTAGGTAATAAGATTCAAGCTACAAATTTGAGGTTGAGGACAATATTTTAGGCCCTTAAATTTCCAATTTATTTCCCATATTGTTGTCATAACTTTTATAAAATTCACCTCATGAACTCAATCCATTCATAGACATTATGACCAAGCTAGATGATTTTAGCTTATGTTATTTAAAAGAATATGATTTGCATAATCTCAAATGAATCTAATATATGTCAGCTAGTATCTTGAGCATTTTTAGATTTTTTTTTTTATTTGCATTACATGAGCCTTAATATAGTTTTACAAGCATTGATAGGACAAAATGACCTTTGATGTCGACACAACGGATTTCCCCAATGATAATTCCCAATTAGACTAATTGTTGTTTAAATAGTAAACCCATCCAGATTATGGTTTGAAAACCATCTCATTTTAGTTTTCTTTAAATGCAATAAATGAAATCTAAAATTCAAATGAAAACACTAATACTACCAACTACAAACCAACCATACCTTTGATCCAAAAACTGGTATAACATAAACTAGTATATTTGAAAAGTATAAACTAGTATAAACTAGTATATTTGAAGAGAGGAAGAATCTCTTCCTTTTTTATTACTGTGCATGAATGTTGTTGGTCTTCTGCATACACCCAACACTTATGGAAAAAAGCAGATTCTTGCCAAGGAGTGAGTTACTTGTTCATATCTCAGTGATAACATGGGTATTCTTGCTGGTCAAGTGTTGAGTTTGCTCATCCTACAGACTTTGTTACCAGGCGTGATATTGTAGTTACAGTCTCTAAAAATCACTGTATACCTTCCTAGCCATTCATCTATATTGATTGCTGAGGGGTCTTGAGGCAACATTGGAGTTAGTGTTGATTATGAAAGGTAAATGAATTGCTACAGGAGTTATTGAGTATATTTGATAGTGTTATCTACATTAGACTTGACTTCTCCAAGGCACAAGTCCCAATCCATATTCTACAGCACTCGATACTTTCCCTTTATGATGATTGAAGATGGTACTTTCTGATCTACTCACATGGGATTTCCAGACATGTAGACACCTTCGCTTTGATATATATCAGATCTGAAATTCCTATTTGTATTGAGGTTGTATGAGTAGTGTTTTGATTGTTGTTAACTTATTGCATAAACTTAAATATTGTGGATGATCAATGACACACATGGCTACATAAAATCTCAGCATTAAACATTAGAATTCAGATCCACTTGTTTGAACAACCCTTGGATATCTACACCAATAAACTTCATAAATGTTTGACAAAATATACAAGCCAAAATGTCGATGGTGAGCTACAGTAGTACTCATGAAAATATTGTTCAAGTAGAACAACCGATTGGGCTTCACATTATACAATCTACAACAGTGCCATTAATGCTCACAAGTAATTAACATGTCTTTCCCTAGATTAGTGGATGGTTGAGAAAAATGTTAGATCAGATTGGCTTCGTGATTTATTGGAATTTTTATCTCTACGGTCCATTAATAAATATCAGGTATGCTTATTTTTTGTTCATATATGTGCAATACAAGTTCATATGAAATCATAAGACATTAAATGAACAAACCCAGAAATTGTCATGCAAAATATACTAGTTTATCATTTTAACAATCAACAGAGGGCTAACACCCTAAATCCAAGCGAAAAAATGCTCCACTACAGAAGTTCATTAATGCACAGGATATGATTTTCAAATGCTTGATTTTCCCTCTAAAATTGGTATTATGCACTGAGTGAGAGGCTTCCCATTTGCAGGCCTATCATGTTTTTCCTTTTGCATTTTGAATTGACTTAGTTTTCACAAGAAAGATGTTTTGCATTGTGTTTTTGAGGACTATGGGAGCAGCAAACCAGTGGAGCAAGGAGCAGGTTCGAGGAAGGAAAAGGGAGTTCTTAGGTTTTAAGGTAAGGAAATGGGGGAGGCCGAGGCAGCTGGAAGTGAGAGGGAGGGAAGGAAATCCTTAGGGATGAAGTCGTAGAGGGAAACAG